>JAJEJO010004469.1:161279-176273 GCA_020662805.1 Glaucomys volans
TTTTTTTTTTTTTTTTTTTTTTTTTTTTTTTTTTAGTACTGGGGATTGAACCCAGGGGCACTCCACCACTGAGCCACATCCCCAGCCCTATTTTGTATTTTATTTAGAGACAGGGTCTCACTGAGCTGCTTAGGGCCTTGCTAAGTTGCTGAGGCTGGCTTTGAACTTGTGATCCTCCTGCCTCAGCCTCCCTAGTGCTGGGATTACAGGCATGTGCCACCATGCCCGGCTCAATCTTTTATTGATAAATTCTGATAAACTTTGGACCATTTCTAGCTTGCTAGTAATTTCATATTCTAGTTTATTAGTAATTTCATAAGGGAGAGGGAAATAGGGATAAAAGGACTGGAAATGAAATTATTGTTTTTTTTTCAATGTATTTTTTAGATGTTGATGAACCTTTATTTTATTCGTTTATATGCTGAGAATTGAACCCAGTGCCTCACGTATGCTAGGCAAGCGCTCTACCACTCAGCCACAACACCAGTCCCTGAAATTATTGTTAGTAGTGTTTCTTGTTCTGAGGGAGAAGAGATAAGCATCAAAGAGGAGAGAGCTCAAGAGTTGCATGGTCCTGTAGGATGAAGGTCACACATTTCTGTGCTTAATACCAGTCTCTACTTGGTAGATGCTTAATAAATACTTGAGTTAAAAATACTCTTTATAACATGGTATCTATCACCTATTATCTCATGGCAAATTGATTTTGTTTTAAATGAAATACATGGAGGATTCTGGGTTAAGAAAACATACAATATGGCCTTAGATGACTGTTGCTCCGTTTTTCATGGGCCTGGGCTCCCTGGGATATTCAAGGCTCTCACGTAATCTCAGGTTCCCAAGTCATATAACTGATCTTGGCCTCCCCAAAGCTGAATCTTCTTATCTTCTTGACTGTGATCCAAGATTCTATTCCTTTGGAATTCTCCATGATCATGAACCAATTTTTAAAAGGTATTTGTTCTAATGTCCTAATGTATCACTTCACAGCATCTACATTTTAGTAGGTCATTTTGAAAGATTTTATTAAAACCAAAGGAATCATTCTAATGGTGGGCATTTTAGGTACCAAGCTACCTCTTCTAGGATTCCCAAATTATATCTTCTAGAAAATGCTGGCTTTCCTTATTAGGCAGTAAAGCAGTAGATAATTCTGATGAATTATCAGTACCAACACTGTGCTCTAACATACATTTCTCTCTCCAAAGTCAGCAGCAGTTCACATCTCCCTATGAGGTCAAAGACTTACTGAGCTGATAATAATTGTGATTAATATTCCTGCCAGGGAAAAAGAATAAACTACTTACCTGCTGGGAGTCATTCACTTTTTCACATTTTCAGGGAGTGCTACAAACACTGAAAGATGTGGCTTACTAAATAAGTTCCAACTGTGGAAGAGAGTTTTATTTTTTTTCTGGGAAAGGAACAATTAACTATCTTCTCATTTGCATATTTCTTTAGTAACATTTGCAGCAAATGCAATATATAACAACATATATTAGAAATTCAAGTATATCAGGGATTTGGTTTTCTCCTTGACACAATTTCCTAGATAAAGAGCCTGGTTTAATTTAACCAGTGTAAAATAAGATAAGCTTTATATCCCCAAGATCATTGCACAATTCAATTAAACAAACATTAACTTAACACCTATTATTTGTCAAGTGCTAGAATAGATGATATAAATCTCTGATATTTGTATAGTCCATTGGCACAGTGTTATACTAACTCTTTCCATCAACTCTGCCTGGTCATCAGCCCCATTTGACAGTTATTGAAACTGGGGTGAAATGGATAACTGACTTGATATTAAAGATCACTCAGCTAAAAAAGTGATAGAGCCAGGACTTGAACTCTCATTGAGCACAAGTTATTGAGAAGATAGTAAGTTACATTCTTGTCCACAGGAAGCTTTTTTTTTTTTGGAACTGGGGATTGAACTCAGGGGCACTCAGCCACTGAGCCACATCTCCAGCCCTGTTTTCTATTTTATTTAGAGACTGGGTCTCGCTGAGTTGCTCAGGGCCTCGCTAAGTTGCTGAGGCTGGCTTTGAACTCTCGATCCTCCTGCCTCAGCCTCCTGAGTTGCTGGGATTACAGGCATGCGCCACCACGCCCAGCTCACAGGAAGCTTAAAGGCATGTTGGAAGTATTTCTAATACACACAGCATATTCCACCTTCTGCCATACCTCTGGAAATAGTAAAATTTTTTTGATGATAAAAAACATTTTCAGTGCTTCCAGACCATTCTTTTAGAACCTCTTAAATAGTGTTAAAGATGTAGAAGGCACAGAAAAGGAATGGAGAAGCATTGGCCATTGGCCTTGACTGGTCTCCAGCTTAGGTTCCCATTCTGCCCTATAGATTAAATGCTTAAACCAAGATTACATTTGTGCCTATTGTTGTAAAAAAATGATACTTTTGCTCCTAAAACATTTACGAGATAACACACTTTTACAGTGAGATCAAGTATTTTCTATTTTGTAAAACAGGAATTTCTGGTTTCTCCTTTAAAATAAGAACACATGAATGGATGTTTTGATTAGAGTGGCTGAGAGTGTAATTTGCCGAGAGGCCTCTTCACTTTTTAAAACAATTGAGGTGAAGTTCACATAACATAAAATTAAACAATGAGAAGTGTACACTTCAGAGGCATAAAACACATTCACAATGTTGTGAAACTGTTACCTCTGCCTTGTTCTAACCATATGAAATTATCTAAAAAGATCAACAACCCCAAGACTTAGACACTAAGAAACATTTCACATGCCTGAAGTATAGACATGTGAGGAAAGTTTAATATTTAATATGAAAGATTATACTTGAAAAAAGAAATTCCATTTGGAGGAAGACTTGCAAGGATAAGTAAATTTCCAAAAATTCTTAGTACATTCAGAGAGATAAAAAAGTATCACATCCACCCAACAAGAACAGTATGTTAAAAAAAAACTCTAGAGGTGCATTTAGAAGAAAAATAAAATTAAGTTCTTGGATTAAAAAAAAGACCAAAACTCAATAGAAGTCATTATCAATAAAGTTGAAGAAAGTGCTGCCTGGCTTCTTGCTGCTTACAGTAAAATGCAGGAGGAGCACGTTAAGGAAAGGACAATTAAATGTAAGGAGACAGGAATTGTTGGCAAAGATTAAACCTGTCCACAATCAGAAAAACAGTATATAAGTGAAGCCAAGATGTGACTATGTCTTTTTTTTTTTTTTTTTCAGTGCTGGGCATTGAACCCAGGGCCTTGTGCTTGGGAGCCAAACACTCTACCAACTGAGTTACATCCCCAGCCCATGACTATGTCTTTGTTATGACCTGAAATGACATAGGCAGCAAAGAACCAGTTAAACAATAAGAGCTTCCAGGGAGCTTAGGCTTAGCAGCTTTACAGAAACCTAAGGTAGAAAAGGACTTTTCTCAGAGATCAGAGGGTAAAGTTTTTGCCCAAAGGTGTGAAATTTAATAAGATTCATAAAAGACCCACCAAGTTTTAAAGAGAATTGTAGTAACAGCTTGGGCTCAAAGGAAATGAAAATGAAAAGAAACATTTGCACTCCAAAGCTTGTACAGGCATGAAGCAGTCTATAAAAACTACTCCATTATAAACACAGGCCAACTTTTATGGAAAAAGATGACTCAGATTGCAGAATCAGGAGCCATGGTGAATCATTTCTATCCTTTGAATTCTAATCAAGGAGATGCCAACCTGTTCCGGATGGATTTCAGATTTGCTAGTGACTAGAGACTCTGCTGAACCTCCTGTTTTTCCCCTTTTGAAACTGGAGGGTATGTAGCAACTATCCTATGCCTGTCCTACCATTTTATATTAAGTATATGGGGAGCAAAGGGATTTGTCTCTTTAGTTTGCAGTTCTTCATATTGAGAGAAATTGTACATGATGAGCCTCAGCCACAAGTTCATTTAACAATGAGCTTCTGGACTTCAAGGTGATACCATAAACCATCAGACTTTTGGGGCAGTATTAGCAGGGGTGAGGATATTTTACATTTATGAGGAATATAAGTAATATGTGGTCAGAGGGTGGAATGTGCTAGTTTTAAAATAGTACCATGTAGCTTCTGAGTCTAGGTTATATATGGATAGATTGTGTCTGGTGGGTTCTCTTTCTCTTTTTCCCTAACTACAAACCCCTATTTTTTTCTCTCATTCTTGGGTGAACCACCTGTCACATGTTAGGGCAATCAAGCAGGTCTCTAGAGAGACCCACCTGGAGAGACATGAAGGATTCCCACCATGAGTAAAATCCACCTTGGAAATAAATCCTTTAGTCCTAGTCAAGCTTTGGGTAATGGCAGTCATGACTGACACTGCTTGCAAACTTTTTCAGACCTCCAGGCAGCTAAGCTGCTTCTAAATTGCTGGCACACAGAGACCATGAGAAATAATAATTGTTGTTTCAAGCTTCTAAGTTTTAGAGTGATTACTTATGCAACAGTAGATACCAATTGGGTCTAGCCAACATTATGATCTAACCATAATGGGTAGATGAGTGACCTCTAAAAATCTCTCTCTCACACACACACATATACACACACACACACATACACACACATGATCATAGAATATATACTTCATATATATGTATGTATATAGGTACTAAAATGGTTTTGTTTTAAAAATATATGATATTTATATCTATTTAGTTTTATAATATAGTTTAAAATTGTGATTTATCAAAATAATAACTATACATAGTTAAGCAATCAAATATTACTAAAATGTATCATCGAAAATAGTCCTGTGCCACTTTCTTAACGCTTGTCCTCCATAGTAGCCACTTTTACCTTTTTTTCTTTCTTTTTCTTTTTTTTGGTGGTGCTAGGTATTGAACCCAGGGCCTTGTGCTTGGGAGGTAAGTACTCTACCAACTGAACTGTATCCCCAGTCCTACTTTTACCTTTTTAACTTGCATCTTCCAATAACTGCATTCATATTCTCTGATAATAAGCTTATGCTTGCTCCAATCTGGATAGGTTACTCTCCAGGACTTTCCTTAGCCATTCTTGATTTGGAGTTTGTTTTTGAAAGAGAATTTGCTAATATGAATATAACTTGAGTGCGGAATCATCAATATTTTAAAGAAAACCCTAAATTATACACACACACACACACACACACACACACACATGCACACATACAGAACTCATCAGCTTGTGAGGTTACATAAAATGAGGCTACATTTACTTTTTAAAAAAATATTTTTAGTTGTAGATGGACCTTTATTATTTTATTTATTTTTATGTGGCGCTGAGGATCAAACCCAGTGCCTCACATGTGCTAAGCAAGTGCTGTACTACTGAGCTACAACTTCAGTCCCAAGGATACATTTATTTACTTTTGATGTCCAAAGTTCAGTAGTTCAACCATTCACAGTTTGAATGCAAAAATCTCATATAATTATCTTTGCAAAACGCCTTCTGAGTTTTACTAGGGAACACTACTAGAGGTGTACTCCCATATGCACACCAAATATTCTACCCTCTGGTTATCCTAAGGTGCTTGCCTTTTTCTTCCTCTTCTGCTTTGGCTCCCTGGTTAATGTGTATTGCACTCAGTACTGTTTGAAGGTGCTAATAGTATTCCTCACTGCTGATGGTATTACTCAGAAGATGGGCTTTGTATGTGCCAAAGGTGTTTTCTCCTGATGTTTTCATTTCCAAGAATACTAGGCTTGAAGGGATTTGAGAATGAAACTTTCCCCAATTTCCCACCACTTTCCCTTTTCCCCTACTCCATTGCTGAAAGTCTAGAGCCCACAACATTTCTTTCCACTTTTCCTCTGTGTAGTTTCCTGCTTACATACTTCCCTGTCATTCTCCATCCAAACCAAAAAAGAATCAATAATCACAATCAACTGCTGGTCACCCATCTCCATAGGGACAACACAGAAGCTAGATAACTCAGAGGCACAGTTTAACTACATACAACAGTATCCCTTACCCGGTATTTTGCTTTCCGTGGTTCAGGTACCCTTTGTTAATTACAGTAAAGTAATATGAAATGGAAAATTTCAGAAATAAAGTTTATAAGTTTGAAATTGTATGTCATTATGAGTTGAATTATAAAATCTTGCACTGTTTTACTTTTTCCAGCCTAGGATGAATTATCCCTTTGTTCAGAATATCCACACTGTTTAGACCACCCTCCTATTAGTCACTTGGTAATCATCCTGTTATCAGATTGACTGCTGCAGTATCTCACTGTTTGTGTATAGGATTTGTTACTTTCTGTGGTTTCAGACATTCACTGTCAGTATTTGAATGTATCCCTCTTGGATAAGGAGGGATTAATGTAATTTATTGCCAAACTAGAATTTTTAACATTCATATTTTAGTGATTTTCTTAAGCCAGAGAAACAGCATTAAAGTAGATGAAGTGAAATATTATTTCCAGAGATAGAACACTACTTGCAAATTTCAAATGATGGGCCTCTTTTTACTAGAGAGCAAGATTTTTTAAAGGATTTTTTCGTTGTATTTGGACCAGTACCTTTATTTATTTATTTTTATATGGTGCTGAGGATTGAACTCAGTGCCTCACATGTGCTAGGTGAGTGGTCTACCACTGAGCTACAACCCCAGCCCCAAGAGCAAGATTTTAAAAGACTTAGAGTTTGATCTCAATTGAAGTACCATATTACAAATCTTTCAATATGTCCATGTACTTTTTTAAAAGTGCCCCCCTCCAATCTTTTTTCAGGGGAAATTTGGAAACCTTCTATAGATAGCTGTAAGAAAATAGAACTCAAATATGGTTGGTTGGTCCTCTGTATCCTCAGGTTCTATATTCTTAGATTCAACCAAACATAGATTGAAAATATTTTGGAAAAACAATGCTTTTGTACTGAAGATGTACAGACTTTCCCCTTGTCACTCTCAACAGTGTCTCCCTCAACAGTACAAAAACTATTTGCTATACTAGTATAGTATAACTATACTGTTTACTTAATATTTACATTGTATTAGATATTATAAGTCATCTAGAGAAGATTTTAAAGCAGACAGAAAGATGTGTGTAGGTAATATGCAAATACTGGGCCATTTTTATAAAAGGGACTTGAGCATCTGGGAATTGTGGTACCTCTGGGGATCCTGGAACCAATTCCTTTTGGACATCAAGGGACAACTATACTAAGTGGTTCAGTGTTTTTTTTTTTTTAAACTAATTGACATTGGCCTTTTCCCTGAAAATTATCTAACTTTCCAAGTAATTGGTTGCTGATTCAGATTTGTGCTCTGCTTAAATCATCCATATAGCAAACCCAGCTTACCTTTCCCATGACATCTATTAACAGTTTGAGGGACCGAGGATCATGAACCAAGGAATCTGTGTAAAAGGAGCCCAGGTATTTCTTTGGGTCAGTTGGATTGTCCAGGGCACACAGATCTGGACGCATGTTGAATCCATGAGAAATTCTTCCCACTGTGAAAGGGAAAGCACCACCTGCAAGTAAAATTCATTACTGAAGGGCTAATGTTGATTAAAAAGGTTTCCTTTTGCTGGGTGCAGTGGTGCACACCTGTAATCTCAGTGTCTCCAGAGGCTGAGGCAGGAGGATCACAAGTTCAAGGTCAGTCTCAGGAACTGAGTGAGGCCCTAAGCAAATTAGCAAGACCCTATCTCAAAATAAAAAAATAAAAAGGACTGGGCATGTAGCTCAGTGGTAAAGCATCCCTGGTTTCAATCCCCAGTATTGAGGAGAATTCCTTTAAGTCCTGATGTTCTAAGGAGAAGTTCCCATAGCCCAGCCGATTAAGTGTTTATAAAGGACCGGCTGAGTTCCAAATGCTGGAAGATGACCATGGAAAAAATGCATGAATGCATCTAGAAATTTGGACTAGAGAAATTATGCCAAAGAAAGCAGACAAATATGTAAGGATATATGCTTTTCAAATGTAGTGTTGTTATCATAGCAAAATACTGAGATGACTATCAGTTGAGTGATATCAAAATCATGGTGGAATATCCACAAAATGTAATGCCATGCATGAAGATATCAAAATGATGGTGCCCTGTATTTATTGACATGAAAAGATATCTTCTCTATTCTGTTGAGAAGGAAAAGCTGGTCAGTGAACAAGATGTATAGTTTGATATTACGTGTGTATATGTGTGCATGTGTACAGAGTCACAATCTCAATTACATAGAGAGAGCAGGCAGGCAATGAAATGGAATGAAATAGGCCTATCTGCAAATAGTGGAGAGTAGTAGGGACTGGAGAGCTCGTAGTCTGAGTAGAGCAATTTATTTCTTTTTAACATGATTTTATTAGTGCATTGTATTTATACATAATAGTGGGGTTCATTTTGACATAATCATATGTGCATGAAATATAATTTGCTCCATTTCATTCTCCAGTGATTCCTCTTTCCCCCTTCTCCCTCTCTATTCCTCTTTCTCCATTCTATTGGTTTCCCTTCTATTTATGTATGATTTTTAAATTGGTGCTTTATAGACATACATAAAGGTGGAACCCACTGTGGTGCATTCATATATGTACATAATATAATTTTGTCAAATTCATTCCACCTTTCCTCTCTTTTCCTAGTCCTCCTCTCTTCTTCTCAATCTCTTGCTCTGCTCCACTGATTTTCCTTCTATTTTCATGGGATCTGCCCCTGCTTTTGCCCTTATTTTGCTTGACTAGAGGGATTTAAATTAAAAAAAAAAATGAAAACTGTGTCAACCAAACTAAATTTGCTTACAGAAATGGAATTTGGTCCTCCTACCATCATATGACTAGAAAGATGGCTGGAAGGATGTTGTGAACTGAATTATCCCTCCAGGATTCCTGTGTTGAGGCTCTAACCTCCAATGTGAGTGAATCTGGAGACAGAATTTAAGGTAGTAATTAAGGTTACATGAGGTCAGAAGGTGGGACCCTTAATCCAATAGGACTGATGTCCTTATAGGAAAAGGAAGAAATATTAGAACTCTCTTTCCTTCCTCAATCGCCTCACCCTGATCCCTGACCCATGCATGCACTGGAAAAGGGTCATGTGAGGACATTGTGAGAAGGTAACCATCAGCAATCAGGAAGAAAACTCTCACTAGAAGTCAAACCCACTTACTCTTTGATCTTGGACTTTCAGCCTTCAGAAATGTGAGAAAATAAATGTCTGTTGGTTAAGCCACCCCATCTGTGGCATTTTATTATCGCAACCTGAGCTGACTAATACAAACAAGGTCTTACCTCCATGTGCAAAACACACTTTTAGTTTAGGAAACTTCTCAAACACCCCACCCATGATCATGGAACAAATAGCCATGGTGGTCTCTGCTGGCATTCCTGAAAGAGGAAATAGTCACAAGGTTCAGGCTTGTCACCTTGAGCAGAAAGAAGCTCAGTGATATTAATGGCTGGGGAATAATAGCTAATAGCCAGGGAATTGTCAGTGCTAAGAAACATAGGATCCCTGAACCAGCATGATTTGGCTGTATGCAGGCCATTGCTTTAGCAAGGAGAATCATCTGAAGTTTTCTATTCACCCCTTACAGAGAGAGTTGTCTAGTGGCTAGAGCTGTGGAGGAACCAGAGGACCTAGCTCTTGTCCTGATTCTCCTGACTTCAGTTTCAGATGCAGTGGGGCAAGCAGAGTGTAAGGAGTCTGGGCTGAATGCTAGCTCCCGCAATTTTCTGCCTCTGGTCTGTGAAAAGTTACCTTATGTCCCTGGACCTGTGCTTCTTATCAGTGAAAATGAAGACCTCGCTGCCTATCTTGCAAGGTTTTTGTGGAGTTTTGCAAATATGATGTCAGCAAAGTTCCTGGACATAATGTCACATTCTGTCATTGTACTCAACAAATATAAGTTACCTTTCTGTGTCTTAATTTCCTCATCTGCAAATGAGGATAGTAATGGCTAGTTCCTGCCATAGGCTGATTTGAGGATTTAGTCCATAGCACCTGGTAGTCACTTATTGCTCACTATTGCTCACTATTATTGTTATTCCCACCAAATCTTTGCTGCCTTTTGGAACTAGGGCTGAAAATCACAGGATTAACATGAATTATTTCAAGTGCTTTGTGCTCCTAAAAGAAGCAGCTGGTCCATGTCTGATGCCTTCACCCCTAAGGAGCCAGTTTAGGCTACATTGCCAGATGACTGCTTTTCCCACTGTGACTCAAAGATCTCTGAATGCGCCACAGCTGTGCCCTGCACCTTCTGGGGAAGCCTGACTTTGGGCTGCTGACTGGGGTTTCCCTGGATGCTTGTTCTGCCCATTGATGCTTCACAGGCAGAGACACCTCTAGTTCCCTGGCCTCCTGGAAATTCTGGAAAAATGATGGATTCATATCCATCTGGGATTGAGCTAAGGACAGAGCTTCCTGAAAGCTGGGAAATGGACAGCACTGTTTCCTTCTGGTCCTGTGATTCTGCTTTCCATTAATTACTTGAACCACAGTCTCACAAGACATCCTCCATTCAGGAGCTAAAGTTACATTTACAATGTGAAGGACTGTAACCCTTCCCTGCTGGAAATCATCCAATCCACTAACATCATTTTTGCATTCACAATAACATTCTGAAATTGACCTGTTTGTATGTTTATGATTGGTGTACTTGTTTATCATTTCCTTCCTCTAGCCAGAATATAAACTCCATGAGGACAGAGGTTTCGTTCATATCTATAACCCAAGTGCATTGTACAAAGCTTGACATTTTGGAGGGGATCAACATTTATGTGTTGCATAAATGAATGATAAAATGACTATATGCAAATACTGTTGTTCATGTGGAAAGCTGCAACATAAGTTTGTGAATCAGGATGAGATTATCTTGGAAGCTGGATAGAACTGAGCCTCTTAGGTTATTCCTTCTTATTGTTATTCAAGAACTTGGTAGGGGTGGCTAGGAAGCTGTCTTACTAAATACTTTAGACTCTGCCAGCAATCCTAGGAGCATATAAAGTGTGAGAGCTGAAAGATAATTTTGAAGGAATCCAGTTCAGTTTTGTAATTTTACAGATGTGGAATGGAGGCCCAAGGTGATGAAGTGATTTGCCTCAGATTATACAGTGAAATAGAAATTAAGATGCAACTGAAATACTGGTTTTGACTTCTAATATATTGTACTTCATTTAATTCTTCATGGTGGTTGCCATTTGAATACTTCATAATTACTAATTGAACTAATTAGACTGGGGAGAGAATGGATAATCCCCCTTCAATAAAGTCCAATATTTTTCATTGAGTTTTTGATGAGCTGCACTTTTCACTTGTAGCTCCAGAATTTTACATCTGTTCTCCATCTTTCCTTCCTTTTGGGACAAATAATGAGAGATTGGATAGACAAAGGAAGATTTCTTCTCTTTCTGTTTCCCTCACTCTCCTTTGGAACCATGAATAACTGGTACAGGGGGAATAAAACAGATCAGAAGAGAGAGCAAATAATAGGATCATTGGCAACGCAGGTCTTCTACAATCCAAGGTTTCAGATTCTCGTGTGGAAGAAATTAACTTTCTACTTATAATTCCAGGTCCTCACTTATAACAGCTGATGCTATTGCCAGCTTCTAAAAAATTATTTTTTTAAGTCCTCTTTGGAAGTCTGTGTAGCAAGGTAACTGTGCAAAAGAGATATGTGCAAATTCTATTTTTTCTTATTAACTATATGATGTGGACAAATTACCTAACCACCCCAAGACTTAGTTTCTCCATCTGTAAAGTGGTCATTATAATATCAACCTTGTAGAGTAAATGTATTATTTATATATGATGTGATTTATTTATGATCATACTGGATCTGATTCAAATCAAACAGTAATATTAACAGCATTTATCTACCCAGTAAATGGCAGTTGCTATTATTTTCAATCATGTTAATCATTCATACTTTCTCTCTTGACAAGAAGGTTTCAGAGATGAATGGAAAAACCAACAGTTGGTGTCTGTTCCAGACCCCAAACTGACACAAACCTACGAGCCAAGGAAGCCAGTATTTGGCCATCCGCCCATCCATCTGCATGTCCCAAGGGTGCACAAATAGGGAGCAGTTCAGCCGTTCGGCCGCCTTCAAAGAAGCAATGAGAAAGAGAAGAGGTTATTTGGAAGAGACAACAAATACAAAGTATTGTTTTAGGGAAGCTGTTTTTCTCTGAGTCTAGGTTGATCTGAGTAAAATATTATTGAAGTGGTTTCTTGATGTATATAAAAGAATTATGGACAAACTCTACTCCTGCTTGGGAAGTAAAAAGGAGTTTTAGAATTAATAAAGGAAATTGGTGGATTTACCACTGAGGTTGATGAATTTAATATGTTGTTTGGCAGAATAAGTCACAGGAAATAGCCATCACTCAGAAATTTTGGCTGAGAACAAAATGTTTAAGAGTGAATCCCACACTTCCAGCGTGGGGGCAGTGTTCCCTGATGGCACGTACATAGTCCTCTCTTTGGGAAGGATAGTTGAGATGTGTTATTCTTTTTTTTTTTTTTTTTTTTTTTTGGTTGTTGATGGACCTTTATTTTATTCATTTATTTTATATGTGGTGCTGAGAATTGAACCCAGTGCCTCACACATGCTAGACAAATGCTCTACTGCTGAGCCACAACCACAGCCAGAGATGTGGTATTCTTGAAGTCAGGGCAGGAGTGCTCCTTTCTTTTTCCCACTTGGAAACTTGAGGCTATAGAAAGTGAGGAAATGATGTTAGGGGACCAGCATCTCAGGGTTGGGCTGAAGCAGCTGGCTGAGCCATTCAGAACCTAACAGTGGGTGGGAATTTCTGGGGTCTATAGGCACTCACACAGTCCCCAGAGCCCAGCTGAATCCCTGAACAGTCTGCTGTGAATGAGATCACCTCAGAGAGGTAAGAGCTCTCAATGCCCAAGCCTGTCAGGTTTTAAGATAAATGTCATGGACGAATCTGCTCCAGGGCCTTCTGGGAAATGGAAATACAATCTGGATAGAATGACCTTTATTCAACAGAATGTTTAATTAAGATAAGTTCCCTCAACAAGCATTGAATATTAGTGCTTACCAAGGTTCAAAACAGATTTTCTTTAGAACATTTTCTTTCCAAATGTATTGGGGTGCTGGAGTGACTCATCCCACCTTCACACATAAATATTTGTGCTAACTGGGCTGATGTAATATGACTTGTGTACATAAGCATTTTAAAAATGGAAAAACAATTTTGGACAAAAGGGAATTCTGGAAAAGGCTGACAAATAGTAAACCGAAGAAGATTTCTAACTCAACAGATTCTGGGAAGCAGAGAAATACAAGCCTTTTGAAGGGAGAGGAGCTAATTGATTTCTGATAATGGATGCAGTTTGGAAAGAGAATATCATCTTCTTGAGGATAGTTTGGGTTAGGCAAAGGTACATCTCAGTAGTATTTGAATCCTCATTAAGGTAAAACTTTATGTGCCTATTATGGTTTACTTCAATTTAATTAATTAATTATTTTTAAAATTTTTAAAGAAAAATTTTAATTTTTTCTAATTGGTTATGCATGACAGTAGAATACATTTTGACACACTGTACACAAATGGAGCATAACTTCTCATTCCTCTGGCTGTACATGATGCTGCTTCAATTCAATTTAAATTAACATTTAAAAGGTCTCCTTGACAAACATCATTGCCCTGTTACATGTATGATTACACAAGTGATGTGACTCTACATCATGTACCACCAGAGAAATGAAAGTTGTATCCCATTTGTATACAATGAATCAAAATAAAAAAAATAAGTAAAAGATCTCCTTATATACATGAGGCATTGTAGAGAACATAAAGTCACTTATACTCTCAAAAACACGGCTAACATTCACTGAGAACTTACCATGTTCTGAAATTGTTATAAGAATTTTACAATTGACTAATTGTTTAAAGTTCAATCCTTTATGAGATAAGCACTCTTATTCCCCTCATTTTACGAATTGAGGCAGATAGAGCCTAAGTAACTTACTCAGGCCTCCTGGCAGATAAATGGTAGATCCAGGCAATCTAGTACTCCCATTCCATTTGTCTTGTGGAAATAACATGTCATTTTGGTACCTGAAAACTGACCTGAGCATGTATAATTTGGTCTACTCACTAACAACAGAGGTCTTGGAGATTAGGGGGATAGTTAGATGCTCTGAAGCACCAGGCTTACCTTAAAATGACAAATCCAATTTGGTTCTCAGAAATTCCTCATTTGTTTGAGCATGTTACTGACGCAAACTGGAGAGCAGTGAGGCAGGCAAGCCTTGCTAACCAAACAAATGTGCTGTCAACCCCAGGACATTACAAGTCCACTGGGGTCAGGATGTGCTCCTGAATCCCTCAGAAACTGGCAGCCCCTCCCTATAGTTACAATGATTGATGGGCTGAGCTAGTCACACAAATGAAAATATCTATGTGGACTCCAATTGGCTGTTGTTACTTTCTAAGCCCCTTATTCATTCATATATTTGATTCCAATTAATAATTAAATGACTTGCAGCTGAAGTCTCACACTGTGCTGAAACAACTTGGATGCACAAGTAAATGAATCCTTTTTCAAAGCTCATTAAAGTGTCTAGGAAACATCACTGCATCAACTAAGCCACTGCAGCCAATAAGCTTCAGGGAGTTCAATATTTAGAATAATATGAAATGTTTCAGGTCATTAGGAGGCAATTTAACAGGTAATACCCCAACTGGTGAGCAGTTGCCATAGATACAAACATGAAAGAATTTTTGCATGTAATTAGAGCTCAATAAATATTAAATGAATTAAAAATGAATAAGTGACAGTGAGTACAGTGCCTGGTGAGACCACAAACATCTATTTAATACATTATTAAAGATTTTGCATTTACAATGAAAAGATTACAAAGCGATATCAGTCATTGTAATTCTAGGCGGGAAGTAAGGAATTTAAAAATGCAATCGAGTAAAGAATCATGAATCTTGAGTTCTGGTACTCAGGATAGCAGGTTTAGTTACACAAGAAATAGAAAGAAGAGAAAGACTGGTGATAGGATTGTGGAATGATACAC
>JAJEJO010004469.1:176373-206843 GCA_020662805.1 Glaucomys volans
ACTTTAAATATAGAAATTATAAATAAACATATTCTCAGCATCTAATTTCATCAAATGTTAACAATTTCATGGCATTATTTTTCACTTGGATTTTTACTATACATTTTCAAAATATGTGACTCCATAAGTTTCTTAATTTAGGATAGGTTAAATAAATAAAAATAAATCCATATATTGGAATATTTTGCAGTTAAAAATCAACATTAAGATAATTTTCATTTCGTTTGGAAGTTCTCGATTAGCTTATGAAAACACAAGTGTAAAAAAATTCCAGTTTTGTTAAAGTATGGATATATGAACTCAGGGGAGTTCATATAACTGTTAAAGTATGGATATATGAACTCAGAGGACTGAACTCAGGGGCACTTAACCACTGAGCCATATCCCCAACCTTTTCTTGTATTTTATTTAGAGACTCGGTCTCACTGAGTTGCTTAGGTCCTTGCTAAGTTGCTGAGGCTGGCTTTGGGATATATGTAGTCTTAGAAAAATGAAATGTACTACAATGGTGGTTACTTTGAGTGGCAGAATTAAGGATGATGTTTTATTTCTTTTTTTTTATATTTTTCTGTGTTTTCCATAGTTTCTTCAAATTTATTTCATATTTTTGAAATTTATTAAGTATTTTCCCCGAACAAAAACCAATTTTTTTGGGTGCATCATTGACATGGTTCCCTACACAATGCTTGTGATGAGGGTGATATTTAGGCTTCCAAATAAAAGATTAAAAGGAGAACAAGAGTGATAGAAAGAAGAGATATGTCATCACTGAGTCAACTCAGAACTGGCTTAGGAAGTATTTATATTGTCCTTCTTCTATAGATAGACCCATTGCTTTTTGGGGAGGAGTTTTGGTAGGAGGTTTCTGCACTTCCTGTCCACATCTAAGTCATCAGCATTTCTGTCTCCCACCCAAGTGCAATGGCACCTGAATATTCCCAACAGCACCCAGCAAGGTGCCCCGGTTAGGTGTTCTGGGGCTATGCCTTGGTTGAGTGACAGTCGCATACTCACTGCATAAACCGGGAAGAATTTCTGCTCATTCAGGTTCCACTTGTTGATGTGGGAGCCAATTTGGACCCCAGGAAAGCCCAGCTCCTGCACACAGCGCTCCATTTCCTTGATGGCCAGCTCTGGAGCTTGCATGGGCAATGTCCCCAGACCCACAAACCTCCTGGGGTGACTGGCAACAGTGGCAGCTATGTTGTTGTTTAAAAGTTGGCACAGGTCCAAAGTGTCTTGAGGTTTTGCCTGGTAGAAACAGGAGGGGAAAAACACAGGCCATTCAAAACCTACTTCTTTAGTCATTTACTCTAAACAATATTTTCTCTTGGCTAAACTATTTCTCCTTCTCAAAGGCTTTACCCATCAGAAATCTGAGGTATAGACTGAGAAAGGCACTCCCCACAGAAGATCAAATCTTTGCAAAAATCAAAGAAAACTGCCAGTGTATTCTGGTCACTTAAAAAAATTGAATAAATCGCTGGGCCTAGCATCCTATTTACTGGGCCATTCCACACGAGAAATGGAATGAGAGTGGGCCACCACCAACTGCAGACAGATCTTGATGGCCTCCTCAGTTAGAAACCTGGATCTGACCCAGTGCCTGAAGCCATCATCAGGTCACTTTCTTTTCACTCTTCTTTGAGGGAAAGACCTTTACCATCCCTGCCTGTCCTTCTACCTATCCTACCTATTGGCTATGACACTCAGGGCTGGCCTCAGCAAAAGGCTAAGGCAGATAAAATTTGCTTTTGGTTTCCCAAACTCTCCCTTCTGCACTGTTTTCTTCCTTTCAACATCACCCCACTACCAGGAATTTGGTACTCTACTGCAATTCCAGTTGTCTGGTCAGTGTGACGCCCAGTTTGATAAGTTCAGGCACACTGAAGTTTTAAGGCATTTCATTTTAAGTAGTGAATCTAAACACAAGAGTGGAGAAGTACTAAATCACTAATACTGGACTTATGGACACAGGTGACGGCAGTATGTAGAGTGGGTGGTATTTCCATTGTTTCTTAAATCCTAACGGAAGTGAGTATCTGCTTGGTTGGGCATGTGCTTAGTACAACTTCAGCTCTGCACAGAAATTTCCATCTGCAGGTTCCAAATCATGCCTGAAACTTGCAATGCTTGAGATTTATTAACTTGAGTGAAGGTACCCAAGTCCAGGACTTCCACTTTGAATTGTGCATTTCCCTAGGAGAAGTAACACATTAGGCTGTGATCATCTTTTTTCAAAATCATTCTCACCTCAGAATGAATTGACCTATCAGTTCCCCAGCAAGGCATTGCAGGAATGAGTCACCAGACAGGTACATTCTGGTGGAGTTGAAGGTTGAGTTCTAGTGGAACTTTAATGTGAGTCACATAGCATCATACTGGCTACTGGACTGGAGCAAGGACATGGCTAAGAAAACAGGCCTGGAGAAGATACTGCTGTTGTTGGGGAAGGGGGAGCCTTGGTCCACTTGTTGGGGAGCTGGTCATGAGACTTCCCCACCAAGGTGATGGTCTGAAGTTTCACACTCACCCAGTAGCTAAACATGATGGGAACGGTGGAAAGAGCTTGCACTGATACTCCTAGACACAGACACAAAGAAAGGCAGAGCTGGTGAGAAAAATAACCCAGGCACGACTGCCTTTCCCAGAGCCAAGAGGCCAGCAAACCTCCACCCCAAGTTGCTCCTGCTCTCCCTCCCTCAGTGCTCCTCCCTGTGCCCCTTCTCTCAGGCCCTTTCCAAGGCCTACCTCATCCATCAGCCTAAGATCTTGGGAGAGAGGTAAAGGTTGGACAAAAATTAGGTCATTCAAGGAAAAACAAGCTGACTCCATTTGCCAAGAGTTTCTTCCACCCTCCTTCCTGTGAAGTTTTATTTTAGCAAGACATTTTCCGCTGTTCCCAATCCCCCAGGATGTTTCATCTTAAGTCACACATGACAATGTATCTTTTAGTGCTCTTCCCTACCCCCTTAATTCAGTTCCTAAATCAGCCTAGGTGGAATCTCATTGTCTGAAATATTCAGAATGGGATCGAGTTTGGCTCTAGAATCTAGGATGCTAAGAATCTCTTGTCTTCAAGAGAGTCTACCTCCTGGAGTTGTTGTAGGAATCACATGAATCAATACCTGTTGGGTGCTCAGAACAGTGTGTGACACAAAGTAAATGCTCAGTAAAGATTAGTCATGACTATTTTCTCAAGGACGGCCATGGATTGGAACAACAGCAGCCAAAGAGATGTGTACTTCATCTATACTGTAGTCATAAATGATTTCTGACAGCCAAGTCTCATTCCCACTAGTTTTTCCTTTCAAGGGTGGGCTGTTTTTCTATATTCACATTTACAGCAAAGCCTTGCTCTTTGCTGTAAATCTATGAAGCATGTTCTTCTCCAGCTCCCCTCCCATCCCAGTATACTCTTAGAACAGGGATATATATACTGTTCTGTGAAATGGTCTACAGAAGTGCTTTAGCTTCAGGCTTTTTGAAAAGTTCCATTTGAATGCTACCTAGGGATAGATATATACATATATATATATGTATATGCATGTATACATATATATATAAATAAGTACATACATAAATTTTTTTTGCTTCCAGGGATTGGTACCCTGGGATTAAACCTAGGGACATTTAACCCCTGAGCCACAGTCCTAGCCCTTTTATTTTTTATTTTGAGACATTTAAAATTTGTTTAAATTTATTTTATTTTTTATTTTTATTTTTTTAATTTAATTTTTTGATTCATTGAACACAAATGGAGTACAGCAATTGTTTTTGAGACATTTAAAATTTTATTTTATATTTAAAATATTTATATTTTAAAATATAAAAAATATATAAAATATTTATATTTAAAATATTTATGTAAATTATTTTAGTTTGAGCTGCGGTGATTAGAGGCGTGTGCCACCATGCCAGGCCATCTAGGTATATTTTAAATTTTTTACAAATATAGAAAGCGGGGCTGGGATTCTGGCTTAGTGGTAGAGCTTTTGCCTAGCATGTGTGAGGCTGAGTTCAATTCTCAGCACTGCATACAAATGAATAAATAAAGGTTCATCAACAAAATATTTTTTAAAATATTTTTAAAAAAAATATTTTTAAAAAATATAGAAAGCAGCTGGGTGTGGTGACGCACACCTGTAATCCCAGTGGTTTGGGAAGCTGAGGCAGCAAGATTGCGAGTTCAAAACTAGCCTCAGCAATTTAGCAAGGCCCTAAGCAACTTAGTGAGACCCTGTCTCAAAATAAAAAATAAAAAGGGTTGGGGGATGTGACTCAGTGGTTAATACCCCCTAGGTTTAAATAAACAAATAAACAAACAAACAAAAAATAGAAAGTCATACCTGGGCAAAAGTTTCCTATAGATTCTAACATGCCAGAGACCACCTATACATTTTGGTCTGCCAGGATGATTCCTTGAAATAAAATCAAAGTCTCCTGCCATCTCTGTGTATGTATATCTACACTTTTAAATTTGTCTTTGATTAGGAAAGTAGTAGTTCTAAACTTTTGTGTGTGTATATGAGTGGTTTTCTGATTCAAATTTAGACCACCAATATCACAACTGAGGACTGACAGTACCAGTGGGGGTGAATTTCCCAGTATGGGCATGGCCACTTGAGTCTGGAAGGTTTGATGCATTTTCTTGGAGCATGCCCTCCTCAGGTGGCATAGTCAGCCAGGAGGTAATAAGTGAAAGCAGAATGTGGCCATCATATATTTTAGATAGTCTTTGAAATTCTTTTAAATTGTGATAACTTGTTTTATTTTTAGATATAAGGAATGCAAGCAGTTCTTAGAAATTGTTAGCAATTCCGTTTTGAAACAAAAATTTCCTAATTCCCTTTTTTCAGATTCTTGGATTGCTTTCATCATAGAGTATTCTGAGATTGTACAATTACCTTCTAAGAAAAATTTTACCTTATTTCCCTTTTTATATCAGTGGATCTGTCTATCTATCTACCTACCTACCTACCTACCTACCTATCTATCTATGTAGTGCACTGAGACAAAAAGAAATTGGTTCCCAAGTTTGACTAAGCAGGCAATTGACATCGTTAATCTGTGATTTCTAATTTTAATTGATTCTATAATAATTTGAATTAAAAGTTTTAAATAATAAAATGCCACTATTATTATTTGATGATATAGTATTCTATTTTAAACAGAACACAGCTAACTATAAAGCATTATAAATCCACACTCTAAAAGCATTATAATGGAAGCCCTTCTCTTCCCCACAGAAGCTGGAACCACATGGCCTGGCAAAGAAAAGATCAGAGTTGTTTTTGGGTAGGTCATGCCAAAGGCAGACATTGTTTTTATATTAGATGCAAACGTTGGTAGCATTTCTTATTTTAAGTACCTTTCTGGTCCATTTCTCTAATACGAACTTCTGGATCCCAACAGTTCTCTTGGACCACTCTGAAGACTTTCCCATCTTTCACCATCTTTGCTTCTCCCTGGGGCAGAAAACTTACATCAGTAAAAGGTACCCTAAGCCCATTTGGATTAATCTTTCCTTGTTAGGCTTTGGAATATGTTTCTCTTCTAACATTTTTAGACATTTTCACTTAATTCATATGAAAAAAGAAATCGTTCACTTAATAGGATTCAGTTTTTCTTCCTCATGCCTTTCTTTGGCCTGGAGTTGAAGAGGTGTGTTCTGTGGGTGTCAGTGACAGGACACAGAGAGAGCAGGTCAAGGACATGGCCTTGATTACTTTGATGATCTGAGCTACTGGCTACAAGACCTAAGAGGATGGCCCAGTATCTGGAAAATGTTCAATTTAGAATATTTCAGAATTGGAAAGGACCTTTGAGATAGACCATCTAGTCCAACCCTTTGGTTTATTGAGAGCAACATATGGATAGTGAAAGTAAGTGGTTTGTTCAACAGAGCAGGTTACACTGATGTCACCTGTAGAAGGATGGAACAATGAAGTGAATCCATCTAGAAGAAGGTGCAAACTTCCACTTCAATTCATGCCTGACTTTATACACTATCTTTTAAAATATTATTTATTTTATCCAGTGGTGGCACACACCTGTAATCACAGCTGCTTGGGAGGCTGCAGTTGGAGGACTGTGAGTTCAAAGTCAGCCTCAGCAACTTAGTGAGGCCCTAAGCAACGTGGTGAGACCCTGGCTTAAAATAAAAAATAAAAAGGGTTGGGGATGTGGCTCAGTGTATTAACAAGGAGTACAGATACCTCTTCAACACACTGGTTTTATTTCATTTGGATATATACCCAGAAGTGAAATTGCTGGATCATATGGTGGTTCTATTTTTTTTTAGGAAACCACAGGACTATATCAATAGATGCAGAAAAAGCATTTGACAAATTTAAAATTCCTATATGATAAAAACTCTTAGAAAATTAGGTATAATAGAGTATGTTCCTCAATATGATAAAGTTCACATACGACAATTCCACAACTACAGTCATATTTAGTGATAAAAAGCAAAAGCTTTTCTTCTAAGACCAGGAATAAAACAAGAATGTCTACTCTTTCCACTTGTATTCAAAATAGCACTAGAGTTTCAGACAAAACAATTTATAAAAAGAAATAGAAGGTATCTATATCAGAAAGGAGGAAGTTAAATTGTCTTTATTTGTAGATGACATGATATATATAGATTCTACCAAAAAACTTCTAGAACTAAAAATTAATTCAGTAAAGTTTCAAGGTACAAAACCAACACAAAGATGAGTATCATTTTTATGCACTAATAATGGACTATCTAAAAAAAGAAATCAGGTAAATAATCCTGTTTATAACAGCATTTAAAAAGATAAAATACCTAGCAATAAATTTGACTCAAGAGATAAAAGAGCTGTATACTGAAAACTACAGAGCACTGATGAAAGAAACTAAAGAAGACAAATGGATGTAATGATATCCTATGGTTGTGGATTAGAAAAGTTAATATACTGTATTTACCACCCAAGCAACCTTCAGATTCAATGAAATCCCTATTAAAATTCCAATTTTTACAGAAATAGAAAATCCCGCAATTAATATAGGACCATGAAGGACCCTGAATAGCCAAAGCAAAAACTTGAGCAAAAAGAACAAAGCCAGAGGCATTAAAAACTATGTATAGCAAAGAAAAAAATCAACAGAGTTAAGAGATAGTCTATGGAAGGTAAATTATCTGAACCATACATCTGCTAAGGAGCTAATATTCAATATCTTCCTCCATCATGAATCATATCTGAACCTTGCCACAACCCTTCTTTGTTTTCTACTCCATGGACAAAACCTTCCCCACTTGGAGAAACCAACCACTTTTCACCTTCAAGTGCTAAAGCCAATTTCCATCTCACTTACATGAGGAAGACCCCAGATATTCACATTCTCGTTTCTCAGGGGCTGGGGAACAGGTTAGTGAGCATGTGACTTGTGTAATTGGGAAAAGGGTCCATACCCCTGAAGAGCTGGGTTCTAGAAACATCCAAACATCAGAACTGATTTGCTTCATTTCTGATTCTCTGTTGACCACCTTCCTAGGTTGGGTAGTCTTCTGTAGGAATCTTGGTGGAGGCAGGGCCTACCCTCCATCTATAAAATCTCCTAAGCCCTTCCTCTCCCCATCCCAAATTTAGCCATTCAGTGGGGTTTTTTTTTGTTGTTGTTTTGTTTTTTTGTGGTGCTGGGGATTGAACCCAGGGCCTTGTGCATGTGAGGCAAGCACTCTACCAACTGAGCTGTATCCCCAGCCCCAGTGTTTGTTTTTTAATCAAACAAGTGATTTTTTAAGCAGCAAGTGATTAGAAAAGCCAGGGCAAGTGAATTTATTCTACCTAATGGTCATGTCCATTGGCAGTGGTGGCAGTATCCAGTGTCCAGCTGGGGGCAGCAGTTCCTATGATATAGCCTTAGTTGTGACTTCTATTGCCTGACTTCCCTTAGTTTCTGCACATTTTATGAGCTTGGTTCTCCAGATATTCTGTAATTCTTGACAAGCTTAAAATACTTTCAACAAACTCCTTTTCTTCTTAAGCTAACCATTTTTTATTTCTTTTGCTTGCATTCAAGAGTCCTGACTGATACCAATTACACAAATGGGATATAGGAGCACATGTCTTTCCATTTGGCAAAGAGGGGAAGAGAGATGGGTAATGGTGAAAGAGAAAAAGTTGGGAAATAAACTTTCATCTGGAAATTAGAGGTTTTATTTTTGTCTTGATCTTTACTAGGAAAGCTTAATCACCATAAAGCACCCATATAGCAGTGTCAAAGAGCATGGTCGTTGCAATCAGGCAGACTTAGATATAAATCTTATTAAATTATTTAGAAGCAGTATAATTAGTTAATCTATGGATCCTTTGAGTTCAGCTTCACTTTTTCTATATCTAAAAGATGAATCAAAAATTTCATTTTCTAATTCTTCCTTCCTGAGGTAGAATCTAAACATTTGTTTCCCAGTCCCCTTTGGAGCTGGACTACTGGCAGCTCCTCTAGGTGCTGCTGATTAGAAGCATCTGTCTTGGACTGGTTTAAAAGTGAGCAGTGTGAGGGAGCAGGGATGTGTAGGGTCCACATGTAGATAAGGATGTTATCTGAAGTGTTTCATGTGACTGATCCAGCAGTGGCAAAGTGTCTGGTTTCTAGTGTCAACAGCATCAGTGTGAATGTCTTGTCTAACTGGGATTAGTGACACTCACATCTTTGCAGGAACAGCTCATTCAGTGTGATGTGGGCATTGTTCAGGTAAGCACAGCCTCTGATCTTGGTCTCTGGATTTCCCAGGAAGTCTGTGAGTTGGTTTTCCAAACTAGCTCTGTTGTTTGCAGGTAAGAACAATGAGTGATATAGAAGATTCATTAATGCAATGTTTGTAAAGAACTTAGCACCAGGCTAGATGGCATACTTAATAAATGACAGCCAGATTTTACCTCATATTTTCTATTTTAAGGGAAGAAATTGGTTTTCTCTGGGAGATGCCAAAGAATTGATGTCAAAGCAGAGCATTAAATCTAGAATGGATCAGTTAGTTCAACCCTTGGTTTTACCAGTGATTCCATATGTGTCAGTGACTTGCTCAAGGCCATATACTTAGTTGGTATAGAGCTAAGAACCCCAGTATACGAAGCCATTTTCCACCCCACCAGGCTGATATTTGACAATTGATCTCTCTCTAGTAGGCAAAAGTTTATTACCATAATTTCCTGAAGAGTGTGGTCTTTTTCAGGGAGAGGCTGCTCTCTGGACACGATAAAAATTTACACGGTAGGAAAATCCGATTCTCTAAATTTCTTTTTCTACATTTCTCTTTTTACTTTTCTAAATTTCTCTTTCTACATTTTTCATGCTGAATCCATGGTAAGAAATGAGGGGTGATTAGGTCTTTTTTTTTTTATACACTAACCTCTATATCAACTAAGATCTTAAACTAAACTAATAACCCAATAATTTGAGCAAGCCACTCTTAATTAATTAACCAGAATCCAATCCCATTTTTTCTAAACTCTCAAAAGAAAACCAAGTTTATTTAGTTAAAGAATTTTCCCAAGCCACTATTACTATCCAGATAACTATTTTAAGTTTACTTGTAATATTTTTTAAGCCAGAGTAGCATGATATAATGCAAAGTGTGATACTGGGGGGTCAGGAGCCCTGGATCCTATGTGTGAGCTACTTACCCATTTGGGACCTCAGATTCTAATGCTTTAAAATAAGAGCTTAGGGTAAGCAATGTTTAAGGTCTTTCTCCAGTCAAATGCTATGTTGTGTCACTGACATGCCTCTTCAGAAACAAAGGACTTAATTTTCCCAGCTGCTGGGAGTCTTGGTAGTAGACATGTTGCTCTTGGTCCCCATGGGGACTGCCTTGGTTGAAGAAACTGCTACTCTTATGGCCCTGCTCCATGTCCAGGGCAGTTCACTGCCACTGACTGATTTCTGTGGAGGTGTAAAGGCCCCACTCTTTTGCCCTCTGAATTAGCTTTAGTGATCCATGTAGGTTCAACTGAGGCCTCTATTGGAACCACAGCACAGCTCAGTGTTGCCCTCTGGTTCAACTTCCTCTTTCTCTTCCCTTCTACTGATGTTTATACCAACAGCAATTGCTGATATACTTCTGGCATGCTAATCTCAGTCCCAGAGTCTGATTCCTAGAGAATCTAATCTGTGGAGCTACTGAGTTTTAAGTTCAAGTCCTATTATTATCCCCAAATAAGTCCAAATAATGCTCTTTCAATATCTGGTACTGCAAGTGTCATCAGAAATGTATTCTCAAACTCAGTATTTCACCATCATGTTTCCATTCTCCTCCCCTACCAATGTCCATTTAGCCTACCACTCTGGACTATGCAAGCTGCCATGCTGGTGGGGCTTGAGGTGTAGAGCTGGCAGGAATGGTCCAGACCCTGTCAACAATAAGCAATCTCTGTAATCATTCTACCTCCCAGACACTACAGTTCTGAAGGACAGCTTCATGGGAAGACCTTACTGCAACCATCTTAAACTCCATGCATTTAACCTGTTCATCTCTCTCTGTGATCTGCTTGTTTTCTTGGTGTGGCCACTTCTGTCCTTGATGCCTGCATTATCTTTCTCAGCACTGAGACTCTTTCAATTCCCTTTGAAATATGCCACCATCCAATCCACTTCCCAATACCATTGATTCTGTCTCTAAAATACAGCCTGCAGTGGTCCACATTTGTCCACTTCCACTTCTCAGTCATTGTCCAAGCCCCCATTCTCTCCCTGAACAACTGCTCAGCCTCCACCTGGATCTTTCTGCTTCCTCTTTTGACCCCTTCTAACCATCTTCCACAAAGCAGTCAGAATAAACTTTTAGATCCCCAGTTTGCCCCCTCCCCACTTAAAACTCATGAATAGATTTCCATTGCCCTGAAGATAGAGTCTAAACTCCTTAACCTGGCTGGTAAGACCCTGCATGAACTAACTTCTGTCTACCTAATTTCCTCACACACCTACACCTTTATAAATAGTCTCTTAACTCTTTTCAAAGTATTCTAATTTAATTGCCCCATCTGTTTTCTGTTTCAAACCTGACTGAGATAGTTTTAAAAATAATCTAAAACATATTAAATAATACTATGTCATTTCTATAGGTGCATGTATATGTAAATAAAATCATAGGAAAAGATCTGGAAAGATAACTATCAAACTGTTAGTAAGGATTACTTTTGAGGATGCAGAGTACTGGTCCAAAGGAATTGTAGCTTTATTTCTAAATGCTCAAATTTAGCTGGAGAGATCTGGCCTGGAGCAGAGGCAGTCGCCAGCTCCAGCAGGGAGTTTAGGCCCTTCAGTGCCATTTTACAGCTTCCCTGGCAGAGAGTGACCACCTGCCACTGACTGAGCCCACAGCGAGGGGCTCAGGCCTGCCTGGGCTCTCAGGCCCAGTGTCTCCATCACTGAGCACAGTTCTGTGCTCCCACCCCAACTTGGTCTAGTGCCCAGGTCCACACCCTGGCCCAGGGTCTAGCACCTTGCTGTATCTGATTATCTATCAATACCAGGTTGCCTCTGCCCAGAAGCATTGATCATTCCCAACCTGGAGGTAGTGGGACAGCAGCTTTCTTGGGTCACCGCTTGATCAAGCACCTCTCAAACATCGGGTGAGTTACTGGAAATCTGCAGGGACACTTTAAGTCTTTACAGGGCAATTGCAATCCCTCTGATTTGCACTACTAGAGGGGAAGATACATGAGCAACATGAGAAAACACGGGAAGAAAGTGTCCCAATCAAACCTAGATGATAAATCAAGAGAACCCAAAGACAGCATGGTAGAAGGAATGACAGAAAGGGAGTTCAGAATGTTCATAATTAAAATGATCCAAGAAGAGAATGATGTGACGAGAGAGCAGATTCAGGCTATGAATAATCAGCTAATAGAGCAATTGCAGGAAGCAAAAAATCATTTCAATAAAGAGGTAGAAGTTCTGAGAAAAAAACAAACAGAAATCCTTGAAGGAAACAAGGAAATGAAGGAAACAATAAACCAAGTTAAAAACTCAATAGAAAGCATAATTAACAGAATAGATCACTTGGAAGACAGAACCTCAGACAATGAAGGCAAAATATTTAATCTTGAAAACAAAGTCGAACAAACAGAGAAGATGGTTAGGAATCATGAACGAAACCTCCAAGAAATATGGGACATCATGAAAAGACCAAATTTAAGAGTTATTGGGATTGAGGAAGGCACAGAGATACAAACCAAGGGTGTGAATAATCTGTTCAATGAAATAATATCAGAAAATTTCCCAAATGTGACGAATGAGGTGGAAAATCAATTATAAGAGGCTTACAGGACACCAAACGCACAGAATTACAACAGATCCACACCAAGGCACATTATAATGAAAATACCTAACATATAAAACAAAGATAGAATTTTAAAGGCTGCGAGAGGAAAATTCATTGCTTGGAGTGCATTTAATAAAAGAATGAAAAGTCAACAAATCAATGACCTCACATTACAGCTCAAAGCCCTAGAAAAAGAGGAACAGATCATCACCAAAAGTAGTAGAAGACAGGAAATAATCAAAATCAGAGCTGAAATCAATGAAATTGAAACAAAAGAAACAATTCAAAAAATTGACAAAACAAAAAGTTGGTTCTTTGAAAAAATAAACAAAATTGATACACCTTTAGCCTCGCTAACGAAGAGAAGGAGAGAGAAACTCCAAATTACTAAAATTCATGATGGAAATGGAAATATTACAACAGACACAATTGAAATACAAAACATAATAAGAAGTTACTTTGAAAATTTATACTCCAACAAAATAGAAAACCTGGAAGACATCAACAGGTTCCTAGAGGCATATGAGCCACCCAAACTGAATCTGGAGGACATACACAACTTAAATAGATCAATTTCAAGCAATGAAATAGAAGGAGTCATCAAAAGCCTACCAACAAAGAAAAGTCCAGGACCGGATGGATTCACAGCCGAGTTCTACAAGACCTTCAAAGAAGAGCTTGTTCCAATACTCCTCAAAGTATTTCATGAAATAGAGGAGGAGGGAACCCTTCCAAACTCATTCTATGAAGCTAATATCACCCTGATACTAAAACCAGAGAAGGACACATCGAGGAAAGAAAATTTCAGACCAATATCCCTAATGAACATAGATGCAAAAATTCTTAACAAAATTTTAGCGAGCCACATACAAAAGCATATTAAAAAAATAGTGCACCATGATCAAGTGGGTTTCATCCCAGGGATGCAAGGTTGGTTCAACATCTGGAAATCAATAAATGTAATTCACCACATCAACAGACTTAAAGTCAAGAACCACATGATTATTTCAATAGATGCAGAGAAAGCATTTGATAAAATACAGCACCCATTCATGCTCAAAACACTAGACAAAATAGGGATAGTGGGGACATTCCTTAACATTGTAAAGGCTACCTATGCTAAGCCCACAGCTAACATCATTCTTAATGGAGAAAAATTGAAAGCATTCCCCCTGAGAACTGGAACAAGGCAGGGATGCCCTCTTTCGCCATTACTATTCAACATTGTTCTTGAAACTCTAGCCAGAGCAATTAGACAGACCAAAGAAATTAGAAGAATACGAATAGGAAAAGAAGAGCTCAGACTATCCCTATTTGCTGATGACATGATTCTCTATTTAGAAGACCCTAAGAATTCCACCAGAAAACTTCTGGAACTCATTAATGAATTCAGTAAAGTAGCAGGATATAAAATTAATGCTCATAAATCTAATGCATTTTTATTCATAAGTGATGCATCCTCTGAGAGAGAAATTAGGAAAACTACCCCATTCACAATAACCTCAAAAAAAATAAAATACTTGGGAATCAATCTAACAAAAGAAGTGAAAGACCTCTACAATGAGAACTACAGAACACTAAAGAAAGAAGTTAAAGAGAATCTGAGAAGATGGAAAGATCTCCCATGTTCTTGGATAGGCAGAATTAATATTGTCAAAATGGCCATACTTCCAAAAGTGCTATACAAATTCAATGCAATTCCAATTAAAATCCCAATGATGGACCTCAAAGAAATAGAGCAAGCAACCATGAAATTAATTTGGAGGAATAAGAGACCCAGAATAGCTAAAGCAATCCTTAGCAAGAAGAGCGAAGCAGGGGATATCACAATACCAGACCTTCAACTATACTACAGAGCAATAGTAATGAAAACAGCATGGTATTGGCACCAAAACAGACAGGTAGACCAATGGTACAGAATAGAGGACACAGAGACAAACCCACATAAATACAGGTATCTCATACTTGACGAAGGAGCCAAAAACATACAATGGAGAAAAGACAGCCTCTTCAACAAATGGTGCTGGGAAAATTGGAAATCCATATGCAGCAAAATGAAACTAAACCCATATCTCTCACCCTGTACAAAACTCAACTCAAAATGGATCAAGGACCTAGAAATTAGACCAAAGACTCTGCACCTAATACAAGAGAAAATAGGTCCAAATCTTCATCACGTTTGCCTAGGACCAGGTTTCCTTAACATGACTCCCAAGGCGCAAGAAATAAAAGCAGGAATCAATGATTGGGATAGAGTCAAACTAAAAAGCTTTTTCTCAGCAAAGGAAACAATCAGCAATGTGAAGAGAGAGCCTTCAGAGTGGGAGAAAATCTTTGCCACACACACTTCAGATAGAGCACTAATCTCCAGAATCTACAAAGTGCTCAACAATCCTTTCACCAAGAATATAATAACCCAATCAGTAAATGGGCTAAGGAAATGAACAGACACTTTACAGAGGAAGATCTACAAGCAATCAACAGATTTATGAAAAAATGTTCAACATCCCTTGTTATAAGAGAAATGCAAATCAAAACCACCTTAAGATTTCATCTCACCTCAATTAGAATGTCTTTTATTAAGAATACAGGCAACAACAGGTGTTGGTGAGGATGTGGGGAAAAGGGTACACTCATATATTTCTGGTGGGAGTGCAAGTTGGTGCAGCCACTCTGGAAAGCAGTGTGGAGGTTCCTTAGAAAACTTGGAATGGATCCACCATTTGACCCAGCTATCCCACTCCTTGGGCTATACCCAAAGGACTTAAAATCAGATTACTACAGTGATGCAGCCACATCAATGTTCATAGCTGCTCAATTTACAATAGCTAGATTGTGGAACCAACTTCGATGTCCTTCAATAGATGAATGGATAAAGAAACTGTGGTATATATACACAATGGAATATTACCCAGCCATAAAGAAGAATAAAATTATGGCATTTGTAGGTAAATGGATGATGTTGGAGACTACTATGCTAAGTGAGATTAGCCAATCCCAAAAATCCAAAGGCTGAATGGTCTCTCTGATAAATGAATGATGATGCATAATGTGGGGTGGAATGATGGCAAGAATGGAGAAAGGATAGAGAACATAGAGGGAAGGGAGGGGTGGGGTTGAGGTTGGGGGGTAAGAATAATAACAGTATGTGTGACAGACATCATTGCCCTGTGTACATGTATGAATGCACAGATGGGGTGCCTCTACTTTGTGTACAACCAGAAAAACAATTGCTGTACTCCATTTGTGTTCAATGAATCAAAAAATTAAATTAAAAATAAATAAATAAATAAATGCTCAAATTTAAAGAGGAGAATTTACACAAAATAGTCATTATATGATAAATTAATCCTAACAGTAAATATATGAGATAAGAGCATTGGGCTAGATCAATGACTTTCAGTCAATGTTGTCTGTGAGCTCACATTAAGAAATCTATTTTTCATTATGACCCAGAATACTCATCCATATATATTTATACAGACACTAATTGAGACAAAAATTTCATGAAACTTATTTACTCTTACCATGAGCAATGCATTTTGCTATTTTGTTTTATGATCTATTTTCCTTTTAAGCTTCTCTAACTTACTACATTGGTATTATGATTCACTGTTGTGTTGTAACCTATGTTTTCAAACACTAGACTGGATGATCGTTAACACTATAGTTATATAATTCATTATCTTCCTGAAAATTGCTCCTTGCCTTGGGCTTTCCACCTTCACTGAACTCTCTTACTATTTATTATCTCTTTTTTTCATTTGGAACAAAATTGCTGCTGACTGTGTATTCTTCATTCATGTGGGTGAAGAGAAAAATCTTCTGAGTAGGCATCCTGTCAGTGGGTGTCTTAGCTTGGGTTGCTATAACAAAATACCATAGACTGGGTGGCTTAAACAACATTTCTCACAGTTTGGGAGGCAGTGGAGTTTAAGATCAATGTGTCCATTGACTCAGTTCCTGGTAGCCCTCTTCCTGGCTTGTAGATGGCTATCTTCATGCTGTGTCCTCATATGGTGGTGAGAATACAAGTTCTCTGGTGTGTCTTATAAGTCACTAATCTTATCATGAGGGCAACCCTCAGGACCTTATCTAACCAAATTACTTTTCAAAAGGCCCTCCCCCCAGTGCCATCTGTTGGGGGTTAGGGCTTCAACATGTGAATTTTTGTGGGACGCAAGTATTTGGTCCATAACAGTTGAGAATCAGGGAGAAGAATGTGTTTAAAAATGCTAAGTATAATGTAAATTTTTATGTGTGGTGAGAGGGGTGTTTGCACGTGTATATTTGTGGCCCCAGTGTCCTGGGAAACAGTGGATTTTTTTAGATATTGCTGACCTACAGATTTGAAATGGACTTTATGTCTGCCTTCCTGAGTTGTATCCTTTAAAATGCTTTCAGGTGTTCTTGCTACAGTTCCACCTCCATCCTGTGTAGTTCCTGGCAAGTCATCCTACTAATCAAACACTGACTTGCTACTTGTAATTCTGTAAATATTCAACCAAAAGACAGGTGATATTTTACAATTCTGAGCAAGGCTTTACCATGGCAAGCAATTGCCCCTGAATTTATTCTAGGAGCACTGAAAAACTAAAGGTTAAAAAGACAAATAGGGCAAACCAGAGAAATGTTTTGGAAAGATCTTTCAGACAACAGAAATCTCTAAGGTAAATCAATCATGAGGGCAGAATATATTTGCTCACTAAAGCAATGTAGGAGAATCAAAAGAATTTTAAATCCTAAACACTGGATTGTCTCATTGCTCTTGGCTAATTTACATAATGGCATACATTTACATGTTGTTTTCTAGTGACTGTAATCCCTCACCACCGTACTTATGAAAAATATAGATTTGGTTATGTTTTGTTTTGCTTTGTTTCTGAGAGAGAGGAAAAGGGAGTGTTCCTGTTTGGTTCTATGAGGCAACATTATAATCAGTTTTGCCAGAGGTAAGTAGGTCAGTAGAATGTGACAGGAAAATATTTTCCAACTTGTTTTCTTTTGGAAATCTGCTGCTATGTTGATGAAATCTTTTTACATTAAAACAAAATGAAATGAAAGTCATTCAGATCTAGTATTGAGGACAAACCGCAACCTGGGACATGGAGTATGAAAAAAAATTCACAGGCTGCTTGTCCTCCAGTGGGGTTTCCTTGTGGCCTTGTAGTCAGCTCTACTCATACTATACCTTCCCTTGGAGAGACTTAAGGCCAGCACGGAGAACTAGCTCTCCAACTAGAAACTAATATTGGGAATGGGGGACTGTGGCAGTGTTGAAATTGTCACTTAGTAGACACTCTGTGGAGAAGAATCCCATAGCTTCTGGTGTTTAAAACTCTTCCTTGATTTCCCACTGCCTTTAAGATCAAGTGCAAAGGCTTAAACCCATTTCAGGGCCTAAACCCCTAAGTCCTTCAAGGCCCTGTCTGATGAGGCTTCTACCTTCACCTCTCCAGCTCCTTCCCACCGCTTTGTTCCCCAAACTCTTTCCTGCCTCTGTCTCTTCTCCATAAAGCAGCCCAAGTTGTCAAGGTTATTAAGATTTTTCAAAGAATTTGCATTGCTTTGAGAATGAATTCTAGGCTCCTAGCATGTCTTTAAGTCCCTATGTAATGGATCCATTTCCTACCAGCTCTTTCTCTTGCCACACTCCAGCCACATTGCCCTCCTTTCTAGTTCCTTAAACACACTGACTCTTCCCAACTTGAAGGCCTTTGCTGTTACTTCAGCCAGGAACATTTTTTGGGTTTTGCTTTCCTTTCCTTCAAGTCTTTACCAGCTCACTGATCAGCCAGTCAGACTGTAACTCTCTAATGCAGCATGATTTTTTATTCCATTCTCTGAATTGGTCATGTCCCCTTAGAATTTGAGCACCATGAGGGTAGGAACTATCTCTGTCTTGTTCATAAGCATATTCCTAGTTCCTAGGTGGATAGACCTGACACAAAATGGGTTTCAATAAAAATTAGTTGATGAATATATGAGAAGGGGTTCCTCAAACTTGAGTGTGCAACAGAATCACTAGGAGGCTGTTAGAATGGACAGCTCCTCCTCCTATTCCCCTGACAAAGTTCCTGATTTGGCAGGTTGGTGGTATGGTCCCCTAATTTGGATTTCTCCCAGATTCCCAGGTGATGCTGAACCTGCTAGTCTGGGGACCACAGTTTGAGAAATACTTGTGCCAGCTATAGCTTAGTGCTTGAGTTCTAGGCTCACATGTTTAATATTTCCATAACTTTGTTTCCTGACTTCTTTTTTGGAAAATTGTTTCCTTTAGTCATTGAACAAGCCTGTAACCCTGCTTCAAGACTCAGGAAGGGTATCGTTTTCTTCAGAAAGCCTTTCCCAGTCCTTGGTGTTCAAATCTGTGCCCTTTAGCAAAGGCATCTCAACCTTATCATACTGCATTGGGTTGACCCTGTGCATGCTGTTTTTCCAGACCATGAGTGCACCAGGGCCTGTTAGTCATGTCTAGTCTTGGTCTAGCTAGAGGCTCAAGAATGTTTCCGTTGAACTCAGAATCTGATGCCTCTGAAAATGAGGTCAGACCTGAACTCTGTGCAGGTCTGGACTTCCCATTCACTCTCTGGCCTCATTATTTGCAGAATGCTTGCCCTGTACCTTCCTCTTTTTGTATCATCCTCAGCCCTTAATAATAGTGGCTTCTCCCTTTTGTCTCCAATGTTTAATTTCTCTAGCTTGTGTTCAAACCTAATTGATCCATTAATTTGGTCAGCCTTAATATACAGTAATAACCTGTGCAGAGGGTTGTCACTTCCTTGAGGCATAGCAATAAATGCCAAAATTGGTTCTAGGCCAAAAGAGAGAGGGGCAGAGGAGATATTTCTCAATGGGTTCTTAAATTCCAGTTTTATCTTCCTAAATGCCACTATTTGAAGTCACCCCCATTTTTCTTAAAAATTCTGACAAATTGTGGTACTGTTTTCTTTCTTACTACAAAGATAATTCGAGGGCAGAAAAGCTGAGTTCCCTGCAATAAGGTATCTTAAGGCTCAGGATGTCCCCTGGGTCCTGCTCATGGTCACATTTCAGGGAATACTCACCTTGCTGTGGTGTTGGAGTTGCACCCAGCCTCCGTAGCCGTATCTCTGTAGTTGGGGAGAAGCACAGTTAGACTTGAAAAGCAAAGAAGAGAGGACTGCAATAAAGGGGACATCCTCAGGGCAAAGAATCCTAAGCTCCTTCCTTTCAGGCATCATCTTTCCATTTGTCCCTCTGTCCCCATGTATCACTTATTCAATATTTATATTTCAATATACATTTTCCTTTAAATATATTAATACAGAAAGAAAATTCTGTATGTCAATGGTGTATCTTTTCTCCTAATGCAGTTTGAAATTTTAAAGCAAAGATTAGCATTGAGAATATTTGGTTATGTACTATCTAAAATCATTTCATGGAGTACCAGGAGTACACGGACCATAAGGACTACACTTTAGGAAATACACTGCTCTTCAGACTGTGAGTTGCAATCTGTGAATAGATCATGAAATAAACTCAGTGACTGGGGCCTAGACATTTTAAAATCATGAGATAGTGTGTGTTGCAGATGCTAATAGTATCCTACTCATATTCCCTCCCCTTAGTGCTCCTGGGTACAACAGCCCACCTCCAAATGCTAGTGTCTATATTTCTTTAATGACTTCCCATCTTCCCTTGGAAGCTTCTTTGATCAAGCCCTTTTAACAGGTAGGAAGTACTAGGAAAGTAGTCCACCCTTGCCATCTGCCTAGCAGATCTCAACCAATGACTAAGGAAATTTGAATATAAATATACTGAATATTTCAGTCCTGGGCAGGATAACTGAGGCAAGGCACACATTCTACAATGAATAACAAAGCTTTTTTTGGCTGCCTTGGGTTTTCCTATCTTACCTCCCCACTATACTGGTGTTTTCCTGGGATCACCTACAAAGTAAAGTACTTGCATTTGAATCCTTGATTCAAAGTCTGCCTCTTTGAAAACACAAGATAAGATAGTAAAGGAATGGAACAGAATGAAACAGAATAGGATAGAATAGGATAGAATAGAATAGAAGAGAATAGAATAAATATGCTCCCATGTAGTAATAGTTTCATAAAAAAATTTCCCATTACATATGTAAATGTTTGCACTGAGTCACAATATATAAAATATATCTCTTCCTGGGAGTCATAAATTAAAAAATTTGAAAGCCTAAGAATGTATCACTTTTTCAATATTTATTGAATACCTAAGGATGTAGGTATTTATGACTCATAAAATATTTCATTTGTTCATTCATTCATTCTTCAAGCCCTCATGGAGTCTCATGACCAGCCTTAATACAGCAGAGAAAATAAAAGTGGAGGACAATTCCTGTCTGTGTGGAGCAGAGTGTTGAAAGGGCAGGACTGAGTGGACAGGCAACGGAAGAGCTGAACTAGTGTATGAGATGCACTGTGATAGTCTGCACATGTTCTCTGGGAGTCTAGATGAGGATGCTGATCCACACCTTGGGTCAGGTGGTATCAGGGGAGAGAAGTTGGAAAGGTAGACTGGTATCAGATTGGAGAAAAACGTCTTGTTCAAGATTTCTGTGCTCCAAAGCCTGATGTGTAATGTGTGATATAAGGAAGGAAGGTGTAGAAGCAAGAGATGGCTAGCTGAAGGAGCTCATAACCAACTCCTTATCAGCAACAATATGTAGATGAACAAAGCAAGCTGAATCTCATTTCCATTTTCATTTGTAGTTGGGTAAGGCCAAGTAACAGTGGTTGGCTTTCATGTCATGGCTCAGGAATGTTATCTAGAGGGAGTCAGGTCTTGGTGGATCCCTTTTCCTAGATTCCTTCTCACCTCCAGACTGATTGGAAAGGTCTGGGCCTGGATCACGGTATAGCATAGGAGAGTTCATCTGTGACTAGGATCCGCCTCAACAGGCTTCTGTTCTTGAATTTAGTTCCAAATAATTATGTCATCTCTGGAGAGTTGTCTGCTCCCCACCACCCCCAGTGACCTGCTGTTTAGCAGACTGGCATGCAAGGGAAACTGTTGACCAGGCCCCAGATTCTCCTTCCTGCACCAGATTGCTCCTTTGCCTGTGCCCCCAACCCCTCACTTCTCTCTCTTTGTGCATTCAATACCTTTATACCCTCTCTTCCCTTGTAAAAAGCTGCCAAGAGACATATGTTGGAGGAGGGAGAATATGACCTCCATCAGTTACACTTTAAATTTGAGACTAACAATATGTCTTGAACTGAACATTTGTCATTGAAATCTTTGATATAGAAGAAAAGGATGTATTTCCTTCTTCCCTCCTTCCCACTTTCTTTCCTTCCTTCTTCCCTCACTGTTACTGTTTCTTAATTCTCTAGAGATCCTTAACCTATATGTTAACAGGTTAGAAGCATATTCCATTTGGAGAAGAACAGGGAGGCAGAGCAAAGGAAAGAATCTGGCCACATGCAACAAATCACATCCAAAGTAATTGACTTTGTTGGAGTAATTTTATATCTCTAAGTTTCTGTTTCCTTGCTTGTAAAATGGGGACTAATAACCATGGCAGAGATATAGGGTGTTATGGGAATTAACAGAGATAATGCATATAAAGCTATTGACATCAGGTCTGGCTTACATAAAGGGCTTTATCAAAGCTAATTATACTGGTAGTGATCATGAAAGTGGTGGAGGGGAAGTGGTGGTATTGCTAGAGTTGGCAGTGGTGGTAATGGCAGTAGTGGAGAGAGTGGCCTGGTAGTGGTAGTGGCTGTGGTAGTCAGCATGGTGGCATTGGTGGTACCAGTGGTGGTGATGGTGGTGGTCATAGCAACAGTAATGGCAACAATAATGGTAGTAGAGGGGGAGGTGAGGTATGGCAGGTGGTGATGGTGATGGGCATGGCAGTCATGATGACAGCCTTATTCCACCTGTAGGTAGAATACCTTGGGGTCAGACACTAAGGAAAGCTATGAAAGAAGGAGGCTTTGTCACTCTGTATTCCTTCCTTACTTTCCTAAAAAGCATGAAGTATTCAAATTACTCCATAAGCCCCTCACAGACCTAACCTATTTAGAGCAACTCTATTCTGCCCAAGATCTGGGCTCCACAGTCCTCCATCTCTCATCCTGGATTGTGTCAAACTTTGGGTCTCAAGCATGACTCTGGAAGTGGTTTAGTTAGAGCATATGCCAGGAGACATTTACAGTTTGAAAGTGTTTGACTGCCCCTGGCCAGTGTCCCATAGGTATTTATAGAATGACAAAGAAAAAAACAAGTTTTTAAAAATTAAGGGACTTTAGTTTTATATATAAGAGATATATTTTTGATATAAGTATATATGAATCAGAGTGGATGGATTGAATGACTTTTTTTTGAGACAGGGTCTCACTGTATTGCCCAGACTCCTGGGTTCCAGCAGTCCTCTTGCCTCAGTCTCCTGAGTAGCTGGGACTACAGCTGTATACCAGTGAGTCTGGCTCCTGAATGACGTTTTCAAAGTCCTTGAGACCTCATATCTTCACATGGTAAATAATGAACCTCCTGGGTAATCAGTTATCTATTCCTGAGAGCAGTTGTTTAAAAGTCAAATTATGCCTGGGATTTTGTCTCTGAAAACCTTACCTTGAAGAAGTGTAGTTAAATCATTGCTAATGAAAGGAGATACAAATATATGCTTTTAAATTAAAGGCTAGATTTTTTTTTAAAACCCCATTTAAAAGTAGAAGAATCTTTGCAAGTCCTATTGCACACATAGAAGGGGGGTCAACAAAGCCCAGCTGAAGAAAAAGTCAAAACCTTACCATCATCATTGTTGTTATGAATAATCTCATTGTAGATCAACATGAAACATCTTTCACTATGGCTTCTTGGGCCAGAATCCTCCTTTTGTGACAGCAGAGAATGTGGGTCCTGATTCATCAGAAACCATTTAATTAAGTTCTCTGGAATCTATTGACTTCCCACCTCAGATTTTTTAAAAGAATCCTGACTGTAACTCTGACTAAAATCATCATTGGCAAGTGAAAATGAAAGATTTCTCAAATCCTGGTTCTTTGTAACCATTAGTTAATCATCAGCCTGAGTGTGTTGATTCGCTTTTTAGTTTCTTCATTGCGTGAGGTCAAAGTCATGGAGGCGTGTCTATTAATATTTAAAAAAGAAAGGTAGGTTTGAAAGGAGACATTACTTCTTCCAAAGGGATTTCATCTTCTCAAATAAAAATAGTACTGGATTTTTCTTTTCAATCTTTTATTGAAAAAATAGTGAGAAAAGATCAGAGATTGATTTTAAGAATAATATTTTCCCCACTAAGAAACAATTTGAAGATGAAACTCTGCTATAGTTAATATCACATTACTACATATTCTCCTCTGACCATAGACTAGAAATGAGTGAGAAGGGCAGTGAGAAGGATCCCAGTCCTGTTTAGATGTGTCACCGATCTTAGTTGGCCAATGTGGCTGTTTGGAACTAGTTGTTTCATCACTAGCTTTCCAGCATTCAAAGGGAAACCTCTAATACGTAACAGCTTTGATTCCTGTGGGCTGGAATTCAGGTTCCAATGACCTTGCGACAAAGCCACCCCCAGCTGGTTCACGTGAATGTGAGGAGTGTGGGGGCAGACTGGTGTCAAGGGGAGAAGTGGGGAACAGAGGGAAGAGTGGGCAATCCTTACAATAATAATATGCTCCCTTGCTAGCTTTCTCAAGTTGAATGGAATGGCGATGCTCTGGAAGAACTATTGTGTTCCCCTGTAGCTCTGGGTTCATTTCTGAATATCAAGCTTTTCATCTCTATTCAAAAGAGTTAACGGCATAAATATTATCTGTGCATGTCACACGGTTTTATGTGAATCAAATATTTATCTCTAGTCTCTCTCCCTGGAAGAACAAAGTATTATGACCATTATTATTGTTATTATTCTGATGAAGGATATCATCTATGTGTTTGCAGCATGAGAGACTGCCAGATAAGAGAAAGCCTGCATATGGGGACAAAATACCTCTCCTCTTTCAAGGAAATGGCTAAGAATAGAAGGGGAGGCAGTGTCAAGAATTCAACAGGACAAGTGCTTGGGAAGTTTCCAGTGACAACCTGTGTTGTCATACTCTTTATCTCATTGTTTAAAGCAGTTTAAACAAGGCCTTTAGGGCCTTGCATAAGGCAGGATACCTAGAAATTGTCATTCCTAGGTGCTCAGGTCTCTGCTTAGATGGAGGCAGGCTTGGAAGTAGGAGGTAGGTAATGGGAAGTTGGGTTGTGGCCTAGACTACTGATAGAAACCAGTCTCTACTCTGCAAAGAGAAGGCTCCTGTGTGTCTTCCAGCTGGGGAAGAAGGTTGGGGCCTTTATACTTGTGACTTATTTAGGAACAGCTTCCAGTGCTCAGAGGGAATGTCTCACTGGGGCCTAGTTCAGTAGGAAGACAACCATTCTTCCCAAGAAGACAGGAAGGTATGTTCCCCAGAAGCAATGAGCAATGGATTAAATCAGTTTAGGGGGTTCTGAAGCTTATTTTTAAGTCCAAATTTCACACTAAGAATGCAACAAGAACAGATAGAATAGACTGGTTTCTCTTTTTACCATGTACCATACACATCTGCCTGTGAAAGAAATGGAAAATTTTTAGTGATGAAAATATTTTAACTATGACTGCCTACCCCTCTGTTGTCCATTTGGGTTGCTATAACAAAATGCTACCAACTGGTGGCTTATAAACAACAGATATTTATTTCTCACATTTCTGGAAGCTGGAAGTCCAAGAAAATCTCTGGCAGATTTGGTGTCTGCTGAGGGCTCATTCCTGGTTCCTAGATGGCTGAGTCCTCATGGTAGAAAAAGCAAGCAAGCTTCCTTGGGCCTATTTTATAAGAGCACTGTTCCATTCACAAGGGCTCTGCTCAGATGACCTAATCACTTCCCAAAGGCCCGTCTCCTAGTACTATTGCCTTTGGAGTTAGGATTTCAACATATGAACTTTGAGGGGTCACATATATTCAGCCCATGACACTGTCTGAGTCTCAAAATCCTTATCAGGAGAAGGAGGTGGATGCCATGGAGCTTGGAATCCCTGGTGTGGTGACTTCTCTAGGTGGTGGGTGGTGCTGGCTAGCTCTCTCAGAATAGGTGGGCATTGTCCTCTGGAGACCACCATGGTAGTTCCCAAAGCATTTCATGTGGGTATTCTTTGATATTCAAATAATGAGAAAAGCTGGGATATTGGGGATATTGCTGGGGATAGATCAAGAGCTATTATATAAAATATCACATGCTAAATGTTTTTGCTAAAACTATCAGATTAGGAAGTATAATCTATTCTTTTCATTATCTGTACCATAAATTGATTTACCATTTATTGATTGTGCCATTCCTGGTAACTACTCATAAGCAAGGGGTAGAAAATGGTGAGTACTCCATTTGATCCAGCTATCCCACTCCTCAGTCTATACCCAAAGGACTTAAAAATCAGCATACTACAGTGATGCAGCCACATCAATGTTTATAGCAGCTCAAATTCACAATAGCTAGATAGTGGAACCAATCTAGATGCCCTTCAACAGATGAATGGATAAGGAAACTATGATATATTTATACAATTAATATTACTCAGCCTTAAAGGAGAATAAAATTGTGGTATTTGCAGGTAAATGGATGGAGTTGGAGAATATCATGCTAAGTGAAATAAGCCAATCCCAGAAAACCAAAGTCCAAATGTTTTCTCTGATATGTGGATGCTGATCCATAATGGTGATGGTTGGGGGGCAAGAGAAGAATGTAGGAACTTTGGATTGGGCAAAGGGGAGTTAAGGGAAAGGGAGGAGGCATGGGTGTGGGAAAGATGGTGGAATAAGATCGACATCTTACCCTAGGTATATGTATGATAGCACGAATGGTGTAACTCTACATCATGTACAAGCAGAGAAATGAAAAGTTGTGCTCCATTTGTGCACAATGAATTGAAATGCATTGTGCTGGCATGTATAACTCATTAGAACAAATAAAACAAAAAACAAACAACAACAACAACAAAAAGAATATGGTGAGTACCATAAGAAATAAGAAACTGCTTCACAGCTTCCAACAAGCCAGCGCTCCTGTGAAGTAGCTGGAGTGTTCACTTCACAAAGTCATTAGCATCCTGAAGTGGTGTTTGTACTAAAGATAGGAGGATGACGACAGATGGAGACCATCATGTTCCCATGTAAGCATTTAGATCCCTTTTGTGGGGGGAAGATTGGTAGGGTTTGCTTTTACCACTAGCTATAATAGCTCAGCATCATTTGTATTTTTTGGTCTGTGTTTCGCCACCCATTTTACCTAAGATACCAATGAACAAGGAATACTTAAGACCAATAATCATGTATGAGACAACTTTGGGAAGATTACTTGCACAACAGACCACATTTTAATTAGAATTTGGGTTAATTCATTTTTCCTCATTTGGCATTAAAAAAAAGATGAAATGTTATCAGGGATATGAAAACACTAGCAGAATGCTTAAAATTGGCTAACACCTAGTACTAAGTCTGAGTAAACTTCTAGCCAATTTAAAGTTTTCCTCATGTTCCCTGCCTTTCTCTTTTAGTACTCATTCAAAAGTTCTTAATCAAAAAGGAAATTTCCATGTTTGGAGAAACCTAGAGAATACTCTTCAGAGACACCCTTGTGCAAAGATTTCATGTCATTTATTCTAGGGTTTTTGATGTACCTACTTCCTAGTTCCTCATAACAAGGATTTACAGCTTAAAGATCAAAAAAGAAAGGTTTCAGACAGTGTCCTAAAATAGACTAAAATTTTTTCACAAAGCTATCTCCTGGTGCTTCTAAAGCTTATTTTAAACACTTTGGAAAGGAGAGATAGATTTTAGAAGTCCTCAAAACTTATCACATTCCATTTTTTAATAGTCTTTAGTTGAAATTGTAACTTTAGATTCTGTAGTCAGCATGTATCTTTCCAGAAGCTGAATATCTGCTTGGCTTAAATTGTCCAGAAATTTAAAATAATACTTCATTTTGAGGGGAAAAAGAGATTTTGAGAAGATAGTTATTTCATTGCTCTGATGCTTTTTCAAAATATATGAAAGTCATTTTTAAAAACTAGGAAATTTTAGAGCTGCCAAGACATTTAAAATCATCCCCAGAGCAAAGGAACATAACATCAAATTCCCCAAAGAAGAGAAAGGTCTATAAATAGAGGCATTGAGAAACCTTGGAGAAGTTCCAGAAATAATTCAGCAAATTGATTATCATTACCTTTTCTAGATCTGGCCATTCTTTTGGTAGAATATGACTATGGATGTCAATTTTCATCTTCACAGGATCAGAGGGAACACATGTAAAAGAAAGTTTGGTATCAAGAGATCTCCACAAAAGACAGAGTTGATTGATTCACTCAGTCCCTTTATGGCTACCTTCAGGTACCAGTCAAGAGGCCTGGCCAGCCCTGTCTTGGTCTATTGGAACTGCCCTATTAAAGTTCAAAATTCTGTTTATCAAGCTGGCTTTGTGTCAATACTCTTTGGTAATCAGAACTCAGCAGAAAATTAAAAGAAAAAAAATAGAACTGTACTCAACCTCTGAGTTCAAAAATACTGCAGACTACTTTGGGTTATAGCAAGTCAATAGTAAGACTAGTTTTATATTTAAATATTTCAATTTTCTCACAGTATATGCAGTCCAAACTCACATAATACATGGTTAAAAATAATACAGAAGGCTTCTAAAGAAAAACGATAGGTCCCTGATTCACCTCTTCTTTAACTTGGTTTTATTCCCCAAAAGCAACCAATTTACTGCTTTTGCTTTTTGTTTAGTTACTTCCATGTCTTTAAATAATATTTTACAATTGGTTTGTTCATGAAAATTTAGCATGTAGAAAGGAAATTTCATCTCTATTTTTCCAGTGTTTTTTTTGTTTTGTTTTGTTTTGTTTTGTTTTGTTTTGTTTTTTTAATGGTGCTGGGAATTGAACCCAGGATCTTGTGCATGTAAGGCAAGCACTCTACCAATTGAGCTATATCCCCAGCCTCATCTTTATTTTTAAACTATAAAATGTATCCACTCTTCATATACACTTTCCCTCTATTCTCTTTGTTTCCTCACTCACTTGTTCATTTATTCATGCATTCTTGCATGCATTTAACAAACATATTAAGAACTAACGTGCTAAGGATATAAGGTTGAAAGACAGATAAGATAATACATGTGCTATAGGAAATGATTGCACACAGCCAAAGCATAGAGGAAAGAAGACAGTAGCCATTTCCATTGGGGGTTATCTGGACTTCTGAGGAGAGCTTCCACTGGAACATAATGTAGGAGTCATGCCTCTAAAGAGAATAGTCGTCCTTTTTTGTTGTGTTTATCCTTTCCTCTTCCTGGAAAACTTAACATATTTAAGGGACCCCAGAGTTCCTGGCAAAGCCTTACACCTGCTTGGAGATGTTCTCCTCAACTCAGTCTCTATAATACAGGACTAAGTTGTCAAGAAGCCTTCCTGCTATAATTTAACTAGATTGTGGATAAATTATAACTGATGTACTTGTAAATGATTCTCAGCTTGAAGGAAAATTTTTAAAAAGTTCAATGATTTAAAACCAAATGAGCGATCCTTTAACACAGAGGCATATGCCAATACCCAGAGTAAGTTCCAGAACTTTTAGAGTACTTCCTATGGGACAGGCACCATTCCAAGCAGTTCATTTAGTGCCCGTAACATAATTATGAACAATATCTATTTATAGAAGAGAAAACTGAAGTACAGAGCATGAATTTGAACCAAGACAGTGTGGATCCAAAAATCATTAAGAATTAATAAAGATTAAAAGAATTAATTCCTAGAAACTTTGTAATGAAACTACAGAATACCAGTAATAAAGATAAGATCCTAGAGAGAAAGAGAATGCCTTCAAAACTCAGCGATTTGATAGCAGATTCTTTCAGCTATGATGGGGGCCGTAGAACAATAGGTGAATATATTCAAAAGGCCAAGAGATATTAACTGTCAAGCTAGATTGTATACCTTGTAAAATTTTATTTTAACAATACAAGATTAGTGAGGACATTTTCAGATTAGAACTGAGTTTGCTACCAAAAGATCCTCACATAAGGAATTTCTAAAACTATGTTCCAGCAATAAGGACAATGCTACTGAAAGATGGTCTGAAATGCAGGGTTGAATGGGGAACAAAATATCCCATATAATCATATATGCTAATCTATACATGTTAAATACAAAAATAATAGTACTACTACTACTAATGTTTATTTTAGGGAGCTGAAACACTAGCAAAATATTGTCCAGCCATAGCCTTGGCTTTTCTTTCCACGGCATGCTCTATTGACAGTGAATCTCTTAATATTATCATATTTTATAATCTGAATAAGTTGAAAATTTCTTAGATCATTAAGTCCTGGTTCCTTTGTGCATACTGGTTTTTCAGTTAATCCTTTCCCTCTTGCATTTACCATAAACAAAAAGAAAAACCAGGAAGTACCTTTAATACTTTGCTTGGAAATCTCCTCAGGTAAACATCCAATTTTATCACTTACAAGTTCTGATTTCCACCCAACTGTAGGGCATACAATTAAGCTAAGTTTTCTGCCACTGTATAACAAGGATTCCCTCTCTTCTAGTTTCTTATGCATCTCCATTCCCTTCTGAGACCTCACTATGGTTGCTGTTTTTATATATATATATTATATATGCATTATATATGCATTATACAAACATATTTTTGTATATAAACACATAAATATATTTATACATAAACATATTTATGTATTCATATTTATGTATAAGTATACATATTTTTAACCAAAGATTTGTTCATTATGATTTAAGTATTCTCTAAGATAGTACTTTCCCCTGTATCATACTTCTCATTACCCTTTGAGCCCTCACTGGAGGAATCTTTAACATTCACATTTGTATTTCTACTAACAGTCTGTTCAAGGCAATCTAGGATTTTAAATAAACTTATTTGCACATATTTTATACTAAATTTATTCCCATGCCATAAGTTTTTGGTTCTTTAATTTTCTTCAGGGAATGTCTTTTCTTTTTTTTTTCTCTTTCATGCAATCTCCTCCTCTGGTTTAGGAACAGTTTGTTCCTTTTCAGTGAGGATCATCTCAATTTGGCTTGGGATTCATCTGACCATGAACTCTGTAAGTTTGGCAGTCACCTGAG
>JAJEJO010004469.1:206943-235136 GCA_020662805.1 Glaucomys volans
TCCTTCCTTCCTTTCTTTCTTTCTAAATATGTTTTTAGTTGTCAATGGACCTTTATTTTATTTATTTATTTATATGTGGTGCTGAGAATCAAACCCAGTGCCTCACACATGCCAGGCAAGTGCTCTACCACTGAGCCACAACCTCAGCCCTTCACTGGTGTTCTTAAAGTGAAGCTTTCAATCTCTCAATTTGCACGATTTTGTGGGGTTTTCTGGGTCGAGAGAGTAGTGAACCATTTTCACAGATTACCTCAGGCCACTTATAGGAAAAGGTGCAGTCTAGAATTTCTGTATCAGGCACTCAATATTCTCCACTCTGCCCAACTCCAAAGCCGACTGCACATTTTTGTGTATTTGTTACAGCAGCTCCTCACTTCCAGGTACGAAAACTTTTTTCTGTATCTGCATAACAAGGATCCTCTCTCCTCCAGTTTCTAATTGCCCTCATTCCCTTCTGAGCCCTCACCACTATTGCCTTTAACACACACACACACACACACACACACACACACACACACTTTAACCAATGGTGTCTTCCTTATGATTTAGGTCTTCTCCAAGATAATACTTTACCCTCTATCATATTCCTCATTGCCTTTTGAGCCCTCACTGGCAGAACCTTTAACATCTACATTTACTTTTCTATTGGCAATCCATTGGAGGCATTTGTTGCTCTAACAAATTGCCACAAACTTAGTGAATTAAAACAACACAAATTTATTCTTGCATTGATCTGGAGGTCAGAAATTTAAAATAGGTGAGCAGGGCTGCGTTCCTACTGAAGTCTCTCTCTCTCTCTCTCTCTCTCTCTCTCTCTCTTTTGTATTGGGAATTTAACTCAGGTGTGCTTAATGACTTAGCCACATCTCCAGCTCTTTCTATTTTATTATTTTGAGACAAGATCTCACTACTAAATTGCTTAGGGCCCTGCTAAGTTGCTGAGGCTGGCTTTGAACTCACGATCCTCCTGTCTCAGCCTCCTGAACTGCCAGGATTATAGGAATGCTCCTCCATGCCTGGTGCCTGCTGAAGTCTCTGGAAAAGAATTCCTTGCCTTTCTAGCTTCTGGAGACTATTTGTACCCCTGGTTTGTATCTCTATCTTCATCATCAAAGTCATAAGTGTACCATCTTCTAGTCCTTCTCTCTGCTTCTGTTAACACATTGCCTTTGAAAAAAAATTATAGCCCTACTGCCTCCCTCTTATGAGGACCATGTAATTACATTGGACCCCCCTAGATAACTCATTTCAAAATCCTTACTTAATTACATTTTAAAAGTCCTTTTTACCACAGGTTCTGGGGATTATGATGTGGACATTTTTGAGCAGGGGGTGGGAGAGCATTATTCAGCTGACCACAATTAGGCGTGATGAATTTCCAGAGTAGCTACTAAAAGAATTCAAATATGGTACCTAACTTTAAAGCCAGTTAGGCAGAAAGTGGAATAAGAAAAAAAAAATCAATTCAAAAGAAGGCAATAAAAGAAGAAAAGAAAAAATATTAAAAAGTAGGCCTTGAGAGATCCAAGATGGCAGACTAGAGGGAGGCTGCATTCCTTGTTCCTCCATAACTCAGGATTCAAGCAGAGGAAACACTGTTTCTCTGTGAGGCAGTTGTTGCTGCCCACTGATTGATTCCCTGCTGTTTCGTCCTCCATGATTGCCTGCCATCTGTCAGCGTATTGGCTGCCTTTTGATTGCAGATCATTCACTGACCCCTGCCTATCAACCAGGACTGCAGCAAGACAGGTCCTGGGGAAGCTGAAGCCCAGGTACATCAGATTGCAGCTGGGTTTGCATGGGCCAGTCTCGGTCTCCCAAGCCTGTGGAAAGCCGGAGGCTAGGAGCAGTTCCCTGCGGGGAGCACAGGTTGAAGAAACTGGAGAAAACTAGGCTCTCTCCTGCCCAGTGAGTCCTGAAGTGCACAGGGATGGAAGGAGCCAGCTATGAAAACTGTAAGAGGGTGTGAGGGCATCTTGCAATCGGCTCACCCACCCACTGCACTGGTTTGGTACCTACTGCACTGGAGCTAATGTCAAACTTCAGACAACCCCACCTACTGGCAGAGAAGGAAGCTAAGAAAAATTTTGAAAGCAAAGGGAAGCAATCATTCAATTTTCCATTGAGACTTTCCTTCTTTTTTTGCCCTCTCATACCTCTATCATCTTTGACCCAAATATTTTTTATGCAGCAATTTATTGAGGAATGGTATGTCTGAAGAGTGTGACAGTTTCATTGTGTATTCTTTTATTTTTACTTTTTAAAAACGTCTGTACATGTTTTTTTCTCTCACCTCCCTGTCTCCCCGGATTCTCTTTCTCACTTCTTTCATACTAACCTCTATTAATTCCTTCCTCACTCCTACTATAAATTTTTACTTCTATCTTCTCTCCCTCATAAACATCACGTCTTACAATACTTCTGTTCCCTCACTGTACATCATTTGAAACAGTAAACCCTTTTAGCAAACTTACTGTTTATGCGGTAGACAATAATTGAACACTTCATTTGTCTATTGTGACAAAACTGTAAATGCCTTAATAGGAGCCCTTTGAGTTAAGATGGTATATCGTTTGCAATGTGTGCTGTTCATATTGGTCTCCCCCTTAAAGGTGAAGTACTGGAAGCCTTAAGAGATACTAGTCTACAGGGTAGAATCTGTACTGCCTCAGCTACACACTGCTCGATGAGAAGACACACAAACAATATGAAAAAACAAGGGAACAAAGTGCCTCAAACAAACCAAGGTGTTCCAATAATAGAATCCCTAGATAACGCTGTAGAAGAAACGTCAGAGAAAGAGTTTATAAAATACATAGTTAGATTGATCTTCAAAATAAAGGATGGTATGCAGAGAAAATATAGGAAGTGAAAGATCACTTCAATAATGAGGCAGAGATTATGAAAAGGAATCAAGCAGAAATCCTCAAAATGAAGGAAACAATAAACCAAATTAAAAATTCAATTGAAAGTATCACCAACAGACTAGACCACTTGGAAGATAGAACCTCAGACAATGAAGACAAAATATACATTGTTAAAAATAAGGTTGACTGCACAGAGAAGATGGTAAGAAACCAAGAACAGAACTGCCAAGAATATGGGATAACATGAAAAGAACAAATTTAAGATTTATTGGAATAGAAGAAGGTATAGAGATACAAACCAATCTTTTCAATGACATATATCAGAAAACTTCCCAAATCTAAAGAATGAAATGGAAACTCAACTACAAGAAGCTTTCAGGACCCCAAATGTACAAAATTACAGCAGACCCACACCAAACCACATTATAATGAGAATGACTAACATACACAATAAAGATAGAATTTTAAAGGCCAGGAGAGAAAAAAATCAAATTACACATAGGGGGAAACCAATTCAGATCTCAGCTGATTTGTCAACCCAGATCCTCAATGCCAGGAAGTCCTGGAATAACATACCAAGCTCTGAAAAAAAAAAAAAAAAGGATACTAACCAAGAATTTTATATCCAGAAAAATTAAGCTTCAGATTTGAAGATGAAATGAAAACCTTTCATAATAAACAAAGTTAAAAGAGAAGCCTGTACTACAGAACATTCTCAGCAAATGTTCCAGGAGGAGGACATGGAAAAAAAAAAACAATAAAAACCAGCAAAGGGAGGAACTACACTAAAGAAAAGGTCAATCATAGGAGAAACTAAGTCAAGTTAAAAACCAAAAGTAAACTGAAATGACTGGGAATACAAATCATATATCAATAATAATCCTGAATGTTAATAGTCTAAACTCAATCAAAAGATAGAGTGGCAGATTGGATTTAAAAAAAAAGACCCCACAATATGCTCTCTCCAAGAGACTCACCTCCTAGGAAAAGACATCCACAGACTGAAAGTGAAAGGTTGGGAAAAAACACATTACTCACATGGACTATGTAAACAAGCAGGGGTTTCCATCCTCCTATCAGACAAAGTGGACTTCAAACCAGTTAGTCAGGCAGGACAAAGAAGGACATTACATACTGCTTAAGGGAATCATACACCAACAAGACATAACAATCATAAATATGTATGCCCCCCCAAATGGAGCATCTACATACATCAAATAAACCCTTCTCAATTTCAAGAATCAAATAGACTCTAGCACAATAATAGTGGGTGGCTTTAACACACCTCTCACCACTGGATATATCTTCCAAAAAAACATGAAAAAATAAACTATACAATTAAATGATACAATCAATCATTTAGACAACAGACATATATAGGGTATTTCATCCATCATCAAATGAATACACTTTCTTCTCAGCAGCACATGAATCCTTCTCTAAAATAGACAATATGTTATGCCACAAAGCAACTCTCAGCAAATACAAAAAAGTAGAAGTCCTACCCTGCATTCTATCAATTCATAAAGGAATGAAACTAGAAATCAATGATAAAATAAAAAATAGAAGCTATTCCAACACCTGGAGACTAAATAGCATGCTATTGAATGATGAATGGATAAAAGAAGAAATCAAGGAGGAAATAAAAAATTACTTAGAGGTAAATGAGAACATGGATACCATATGTCAAAATCTCTGGGACGCTATGAAGGCAGTGCTAAGATGAAAGTTCATTGCATTATGCTCATACATTAAAAGAATAAAAAGTCAAGAAATAAATGACCTAACATTATATCTCAAAGCCCTAGAAAAAGAACAAACTAACACCCAAGGAAGCAGAAGACAGGAAATAATTAAAATCAGAGCTGAAATCAATGAAATTGAAGCAAAAGAAACAATTTAAAAAATTGACGAAACAAAAAGTTGGTTCTTTGGAAAAATAAGTAAAATTGATAAACCCTTAGCCACACCAACAAAGAGAGAGAGAAAACTCAAATTACTAAAATTCGTGATGATAAAGGAAATATGATCAACACTACTGAAATACAGAAGATGATTAGAAACTCTTTTGAAAATTTATATTCCAATAATATAGAAGAACTTGAAGACATGAACAAGTTTCTAGAGACATATGATCTACCCAAACCGATGCAGGAGGACATACACAATTTTCACAGATCAATTTCAAGCAATGAAATAGAAGACAACATCAAAAGCCTACCAACCAAGAAAAGCCCAGGACCAGATGAATTCTCAGCTGACTTCTACAAGATCTTCAAAGAAGAACTAATACCAATACTCCTTAAAGTATTCCATGAAATAGTAAAGGAGGGAACCCTTCCAAACTCATTCTATGAGACTAGAATCAAAACCAGACAAAGACACTTCAAGGAAAGAAAACTTCAGACCAATATCTCTCATAAACATAGACACCAAAAATTCTCAATAAAATTCTGGCAGACAATATACAAAAATATATTAAAAAGATAGTGCACCATGATCAAGTGGGGTTCATCCCAGGGATGCAAGGTTGGTTCAACATAGAGAAACTAATAAACGTAATACATCATATCAATAGACTTAAAGACAAGAATCATATGATTAACTCAATAGATGCAGAAAAAGCACTCGACAAAATACAGCACCTCTTCATGTTCAAAACACTAGGAAAACTAGGGATAGTGAAAACATACCTCAAAATTGTAAAAGCTATTGATGCTAAGCCCAAGGCAAACATTGTTCTAAATGAAGAAAAATTGAAACCATTCTCTCTAAAAACTGGAACGAGACAGGGATGTGCTCTTTCACCACTTCTATTCAACATCATCCTTGAAACTCTAGCCAGAGGAATCAGACAGACAAAAGAAATTGAAGGGATACAAATAGGTAAAGAAGAACTCATTCTATCACTATTTGCCAATGGCATGATTCTATATTTAGAAGATCCAAAAAATTCCACCAGAACACTTCTAGAACTCATAAATGAATTCAGCAAAGTAGCAGGATATAAAATCAATACCCATAAATCAAATGCGTTTCTATATAAAAGTGATGACTCTACTGCAAGAGATATTAGGAAAACTACCCAATTCACAATAGCCTCAAAAAGTAAAATACTTGGGAATCAATCTAATAAAGAGGTGAAAGACCTCTACAATGAAAACTATAGAACCCTACAGAAAGAAATTAAAGAAGACCTTAGAAGATGGAAAGATCTCCCATGCTCTTGGATAGGCAGAATTAATATTGTCAAAATGGTCATACTACCAAAAGTGTTATAAAAATTTAATACAATTCCTATTAAAATCCCAATGACATTCTTCATGGAACTAGAAAAAGCAATCATGAAATTCATTTGGAAAAATAAGAGATCCAGCATAGCCAAAGCAATCCTTAACAAGAAGAATAAAGTAGGAGGCATCACATTAGCAGACCTTAAACCATACTACACAACAATAGTAACAAAAATGGCATAGCATTGGCACCAATAGACTTGTAGACCAGTGATACAAAATAGAAGACACAGAGACAAACCCTCATATATACAGCTATCTCATACTAGGCAAAGGCACCCAAAATGTACATTGGAGAAAAGATAGCCTGTTCGACAAATTGTGCTGGGAAAACTGTGCTGGAACTCCATACATAACAAAATGAAATTAAACCTCTATCTCTCACCCCACCCCCACAAAAATCAACTCAAAGTGCATCAAAGACTTAGGCAATAGAACAGAGACCCTGCACCTAATAGGGGAAAAAGTAGGCCCACATCTTCTCATGTTGGCTTAGGATCTAACTTCCTTAATAAGACTCCTAAAGCACGAGAGGTAAAATTAAGGATCAACAAATGTAATGGATTCAAACTAAAAAGCTTCTTCTCAGCAAAGGAAACAATCAAGAACATGAAGAGGGAGCCTACAGAATGGGAAAAACATCTTTACCACATGCACCTCAGATAGAGCACTAATCTCCAGGATATATAAAGAACTCAAAAAATTTAACACCAAAAAACAACCCAATTGATAAATGGGTTAAGGAACTGAACAGACACTTCACAGTACAAGAAATACAATTGATCAACAAACACATGAAAAAATGTTCATCATATCTTGCAATTAGAGAAATGCAAATCAAAATTAAGACTTCATTTTACTCCAGTCAGAACAGCAATTTTCAAGAATACAAGCAACAATAAGTAAAAAAGAAAAATAAGAAAAAGGTACACTCATACATTGCTGGTGGGACTGCAGATTGGTGTAACCAATCTGGAAAGCAGTATGGAGATTCCTTAGGAAACTTGAAATGGAACCACCATTTGACACAGTTATCCCACTCCTTTGTTTATACCCAAAGGACTTAAAATCAGCATACTGCCATCATGCAGCTGCATCATTGTTTATAGCAGCTCAATTCACAATAGCTAAGCTATGGAACCAACATAGGTGCCCCTCAACAGACTAATGGATTTTAAAAAATGTATTATATATACACAATGGAATATTACTCAGCCTTAAGAATAAAAGTATGTCATTTACTGGTAAATGGATGGAACTGGAGACTATCGTGCCAAGCAAAATAAGCCAATCCCCCCAAACCAAAGCTGAATGTCCTGTCCCATATGTAGATGCTAACCCACAACAAGGGAGGGTGGAGAGGGGAAGAATAGAAGTCCATTGGATTAGACAAAGGGGAATGAAGGGAAGGAGGGGGATGGGAATGGGAAAGATAGTAGAATGGACAAGATATAACTTTCCTATATTCATATATGAATACACTACTAGTGTAACTCCACATCATGTGCAACCATAAGAATGGGAAATTGTATTCCATGCACGTACAATATGTCAAAATACATCTACTTTAATGTATATCTAAAAAGTACAAATTAAAAAAGAAATTAAAAAAAAGAAAGCTATGCCGGGCGTGGTGGTGCACACCTGTAATCCAAGCGACTTGGGAGGCTGAGTCAGGGGGATGGCGAGTTCAAAGCCAGCCTCAGCAACTTAGCGAGGCCCTAAGCAACTCAGTGAGACCCTGGCTCTAAATAAAATACAAAATAGGGCTGGGGATGTGGCTCAGTGGCCCCGAGTGCTCCTGGGTTCAATCCCTGGCTCAAAAAAAAAAAAAAAAGAAAGCTATGAGAGTTGTTTATCATAAACACCTCAGAGTAGTAAGAACATATAGACAAATGAAACTAGTGAAAAAGCATTTTTAGGGTAAAAGTGGATCACTATATAATAATAAAAGGTTAACTAAGTAAAAAGCTATAAAAATTCTAAATTTGGTAGAGCAAATTACCTCAAAATATATAATTCAGAAATACATGTGTGTGTATAATAAATCTTCTAACATGCGTCTCTTAATTATTGATAAGTCAATCAAGTAAATTATCTACAGGGAGCAGCAGAGGAGGGCCTCAGTGCTGGAGAACCACCAAAGACCTTCAAAAGCATTCCACAAGCCAAAAGGGAGAGCTCTGTCAGTTCCAACCTGGCCTGCAGATCTCTGAGCCATCCTACCATGGGTCAGTCAAGTGAAGACTTTTCTATACCCCTAACAATTCCTCTACTTGTTTTGACCTTAAAAGGAAAAAAGAGATCATGATCAGGGAGGGGAAATGTCAGTTGGGGAAGAAAGAGCAAGGATGAAGAGCCCACTTTTAGAGAGAAAGCTTTACCTTCCTGTTATGAGCTAAGCTACATGGGCAGTAGACTCCATTTTACCCTGAGACTCCATGTCACGTAAGAAAACTCCACCTCTGGACCTACCAACAGTTGATTAGCATAGCATGCTTGGCAACACAAAATGGCAGTTCTTATACAATGTAAAAGTGTTCTCTTTTTGGTTGCCATTTTTCTTGGGCAATGTACCCTAACCACATAGAATGTTAATGTTTGTCTAGACGTTAGTAACCATTCTGTAAATTGTACTCAACTAGGGTTGTTTGGCCCTACTTCCCCTTCTGCTTATGGTTTTAGATCTCATGATTTTTTGTTTATGGTTTCAAATCATAGCAACATCCACTTCTGATTAATGTACTGACATGATTTACTTGTGGTATTAAAAGTGTGTTCTAACCCCTGTAGGTGGTCAGAGAATATAGGCTGCCCTCCATCCTGCCAGCCAGTAAATAAAGATGGTTCCATCTCCTGCTTCAAGGTTGACTCAGTTGTATATTGCAATCTCACCATAACATTCCACAGAGAATTAAAGAGAGTAACATTGTAGGGGGCATTTTTACTTTCTGATCTGAGACTGGGCTTGCAGTTTAAAGCAACCTTAGGAATTTTTATTACCTAAAACCGAATTGAGATGTCTTGGAGGCTGTGCAGGTTTTCATAGAGAGGGAGGAAGAATGAGTACATATAGTATGCAGAATTAAATGTAAAGTGGGAGATTTAAAAAGTTGTACATATGACTATACCCAGTATACCTATAAGAGAAGAGCAAAGTTTTTTTTAAAAATTTTTGTTTTTTAAATTTTAAATTTTTATTTTTTGGTGCCGGGGATTGAACCCAGGGCTGCTTTATTGAGCCACATCCTGAGCCTTTTTAAATTTTTAGACAGGGTCTCCATAAAGTTGCTTAGGGCCCTGCTGAGTAACTGAGGTTGGTCTCAAACTTGCATCCTCTTTCCTCAGACTCCTGAGTTACTGGGATTACACGAGTGCTACTGGGCCCAGCATAAAGCTTTTATTCTTGCTCATAAAGACAGGCAAACTTTTTAGTTAAATGAAGAGGAGGTTAATTACAGAGTAATTTAGAGCAAACAGAACACTTTCAATTCCCACTGAAAAACCAAGGAAACCAAGAAAAATAAAACAAAAAGGGAAATTGCATAAGATTTTATCTTCACATTTAAAAAGTGATTCATAAATCAGATGGGTTTATATTGGGCATTCCTTTATGGGAAAAGGCAGGAAGTCCTTAAATTGTTCACTAGTTGGGTTGTATGAAAATGAAAAATGGTTTACACTAAGTTTGAGTAACTCCTTTCCTGAATGTAACCTATCTAATAAGGCTACAAATCAGCTCAAATACCAAGGTTTGACTTTTGTCCCCACTGCTTATTAGTTGGATGGCTTGGGGCAAGTTACTGTCTCTGTATATAATAGGGATGATGATAATAGAATAACTGACATCATAGAGTTGTACTATTAATTTGAGTCATATAAAATGATCAGCTGTGAATGGTAACATGACACACAATCCAATTATTGCTTAGTCTACCATACACTAAGACTGGCATGTAGTCTAGTATCAGTCAGTTTAAGGGCCCTCACTCTCCCTTTTTTGGATTATACAAGAGGCCCTCACTCTCCCTTTTTTGGATTATACAAGAATCCAGGAATGTGGAGTGGGGGCTTCCCTCTGTGGTGGTCACCATGATTGTGTTTCTTCTTGGTTAGACCTGTGAAGTGCACTTGAAGATGGGCAGCGATCCTAGTTGAATGGATCATTTCTGGAAGTGCCTATTCCAAAATGGAATTCTTGGGCTGGGGTTGTAGCTCAGTGTTAGAGAGCTTGCCTATCACGTGTGAGGCACTGGGTTCAATCCTCAGCACCACATAAAAATAAATAAAATAAAGGCATTGTGTTCATATACAACTAAAAATATTCTTAAAAAACCAAAATGGAATTCTTTGCTCCTACATCTGTGCCTTTTCTTGTGTTTTCTCTCTCAGCCAAACTCTTCCCTCTCTGCTTTTCTCCCGTATCCCCATGACTAATAAATCACACAGTCTCTTCATTCTAACCCCACTGCATCTCAAAATTTCGCTTCCTCCTCTCTCACTTTCATGGCCTCATTATGTCTCTCTGGGGTTCTTTAATTGCCTACTAATGGCTTCTAGCTCCAGGCATGGCTCACTTTACTCCATCCTTAAGACCTTGGCTGTGGCAATCTCTCCAAAACACAAAATGATCACTTCTCCTTCCAGTTTAGCACTTGTGTGGTTTTTCACTGCTAAGTCCAACTACCCAAGAGAATCAAGGCCCAGATGTACTTGGCCTCTCATGGCTGTGTCCCATGCCCCAACCATGAGGAGCCCTTCATGCCTACCCATGTGTAGTGCGTTCCCTCTCTTTATGTATGGCTTCCTTGCTCTGTAATGTCAAAATGACCTTCTCTTCTCTTTCTTTGTTTCTGCCAACAATACTCCTAACAAAGACTCAACATTTACTTGCACCTCCTCTGTTAAGCCTCTCTTAATGGCTCCCATATTCCAGTGTTAAAGGAACCACATTCCACTGGAGCACTCAGCTTGGGGAGTGAGTAGTAGAAATGACCCTGGAAAAGCTATTAATGAGTTTTGGTTTACCTTCAAAGATAGCAGAGTCCTTTTCTGCTACCTTTTCCCTGGCCCCTTGTTTTCTGCATTCAGAAATCGCTTGTCTTTTGTTGTTGTTTGTTTGTTTGTTTGTTTCCAGGATGGGAATTGAACCTAGGGATGCTTTACCTCTGAATTACATTCCTTGCCCTTTCAAAAATATATTATTTTGAGACATGATCTTGCTTAGTTGCTGAGAATGGCCTCAAACTTGTGATCCTCCTGCCTTAGTCTCCCAAGTTGCTGAGATTACAGGTATGGGCCACCACACCCAGGTATCCAGAGACCTGTTGGTCTTTCTCCTCCTTATCAATCCTTGTTATTTGAAGAGGAACTGGTTTCAGGGTTTTGCACTTGAATTTGTCTACATTCAGGCACCAATGATTTAATGAAGTTTTGAGTAAGCACCACAGAAACAGAGACTGTGTTTAACTTATTGTCTATTACATCATCAGTGAGAGGCCATTGAGTAAGTTCTTGTGGTGGTTACTTTTATATGTCAACTTGGGTGGGGCATAACACTCAAATATTTCATCAAACACTATTCTGGATGTTTTCCTGTGAAGGTATTTTAAAAGTAGAATTAATATTTAAATCAGTAGATTTTGAGTAGAGCAGTTTATTGTCCATAATGTGGGTAAGCCTTATCCAATCAATTTAAGGCTTCGTGAAAAAAGACTAACTTTCCTCAGTTGGAGGAAATTATGCCAATAGACTACCTTCAGACTCAAATTGAACTATCAACTCCTCCCTGGGTGTGAAGTCTGCTGGTCTACCCTGCAGGGTTTGGGTATTCCAACCTGTACATTCATGGGAGCTAATTCCTTAAAACAAATCTATGTGTATTGTCTACCCACCCATTTACCATGCTTAATAATAGGGATGTGTTCTGGGAAATATGTTGTTAGGTGGTTTTGTCACTGGGTGTGTTGTACCCAAAGAAAATAGAATCATTCAAGCCGTTCACGTAAAGCCAAAAGAAGCCAGCGACAATTGCCCTTACTCCTAAAAGCGGGGTGCTGGGAAATTGTGTGTTAATTCTGTTGTTGCCAACTTTTATAGGGCGCAGGAAGGGATTAGGGCAGGGCTATAGGGAGGGGGGAATAGGGTGCGGCTGACTCTCCTGATGGCACTGGAGAATCTTTTTGGGAAGTATAACAGGTGAACATCACATAGTATACTTAGATAAACCTGGATGATATGGGTCAAAGAACTTGGTAATCACAAGATGTACGAGGTCCATGAAACAGGCACACTATTTTATGACAAACTTTTTTTTCATAAGGAGGGGTACATTCTAAAATAATGATGAAAATGTATAGAATAATACATACATAGGCCAGCAGCACAGTAGTTCATTACCAGTCGAGTATTTCGAACTCTACGTCCTTGTATTTGCTGTACCTTTATACAACTGGCAGCATACAAGGTTCATTTCCCTCAGCATCACCACAAACGTGAGAAATGTATTGCGCTTTGACCTTAGGACAGCTACCACATCACTAGGCAATAAGAATTTCTCACTATAGTATTATGGGTCACCACTATTACATATGTGGTCCCTCACTGACTCAAAGGTCCTTATGCAATGTGTGGCTGTATGGCCTATTGGTTACGATTCTCTGAAGAATCCTGCTTAATACAGTGTTTTACAAATGTTTCTCAAATATTGGGTGAACTATTTAAAAATAAAGTGAACGTGAATAAGTGGACACAATGTCTTTTTCAGGAACATTTGTCTAAGCCTTGTGTGGAACCTTTCCGTGAAAGGCTTTAGCCCTTAGTCAATGCTCAGGAGCAACAGGTGCCATTGCTAGTATTTTTTGAATCCTTTGGCCCTTTTTATATTTGGATAACTAGGTATTCAAGGACAAAAAAGAGAAAACAGCTCTAGGAATTAAAAAAAAAAAAAGACAAGGAATTGATTTAAAAAAAAAAAAAAGGCCTCAGCCTCGATGGTGCACAGACACTTTGAGCTACAGCTGTGGAAGGATCCAGGGTTTAGATTAGGTTCTTATCTACTCCCGACTGAATAAAGGCCTCCTAGACCAGGTGGAGGGGGATCAGAAAAGAAGCAGGAGTGTGTGGATACTGTGGGTCCCTGAGGAGAAGATCCCTGAACCCTGCTGCCCAGGGCCAGGGTGGGGTGGAAGAAGAAATCCTGGATGGGTGGGGGAATCTCCATCTGGCAATGGAGGGGAACTGTGTCTTGATTCCCTGAGTCAGGGGAGGTAGCAAGAAAAAGTGGTTGAACGTTGGATCTGGACCCAGATGGCTTTTGATGGGTAAGCAGAGTGTCTAAAGCTCAGCAAGGCAACAGAGCTATAGGGTGATCCCAAAAGGCAGATGAAAGTAGCTGAAACCAAGTTAGCTATCAAGTGCCTTGGGATGGACAAGGGATGAGGCATAAGCCAGCAGGTATGCCTGCTGTGTGTGTTGATAATTAGTAGAAGACACATCAGCAGACCCAACTTTCATGGTCAACCAAACAAAATGGTGAACCTCTTTCTGATAATGCCTTGGGCTACAAAGGAGAATAAGAGGGTCTAGGATAATGGTTTAGAGCATGAACTCTAGCATGAACATATGAATTTCATTTCTTTGGGTAAACTTACTTAATTCTCTATCATTTCCCTGCATGTAAAATAGGACAGTGATAGTAGAACCTACCTTGGGCTGTTGTAAGAATTAGATTAGTTAAGACATGGGAGGCATACGAACAATGGCAAGTGTAGAGTAAGTGGTACATATTTTTCATATTATTATTGGCATTTTAGCTTGCCAGAATTTAGATAGAACCTCCAGGAAAATATATACATGGATAAAAGAAATCCTGAAATAACTAAGATTAAGTTTTTGCCATCTGCTGTCATAAAGCTTGATTAAAAATTGGAATTAAAGGAAAGTAGAGAAAGTTACATTTTGTATTCATTGGTACACCTGCAATGTTTGTTTGCTCACCTAGGAATTCTAGACATCATTACATGCATAGGGAGGTTTTAGGGGGAGGTTGGGATTAAAACTCTCACTGTCAGAGGCCATGTTATCAACAGATGTAAGCTTTCTGAGGAGGCCTGGAGCTAAGGGAGACTAGGGAACATGTAGAAGTTCAGCTCAGGGGGAAAAGGGAGTTCAGCTCAGGTGGAGGCTTAGCTTTGAAGAGGAAGGAGCCTCTGGTGTTTTTGTTTTTGTTTTGTTTTTGTAGTAGGGATTGAACCCAGGGTTCCTTGACTACTGAGTCACATCCCAAACCCTTCCTATTTCGAAGCAGGGTCTAACTAAGTTACTTAGGGCCTTGCTAAGTTGCTTAGGCTGGCTTTGAACTTACAATCCTCTTGCCTCAGCCTCCCAAGTCACTGGGATTAAAGGTGTGTGCCACCAAACCTGACTAGCCTGTTCTTTTGAGGGTGAAGGATTTGATAAAAGGATTTGAAAGGGCCATGATGTATTGAGCTGAAGGCAATCCACAATCGAGAGCTGCAATTACTTATAGCCCCTCTGGGATTGGAAGCAAGGTCATCCACTGAAACAGAATTAAAAAGAAAGGAACAGATTTAAAATGGAATTTGGGTTGCTTACTAGGTGATAAACAACAGCATCAGGGGTACAGTGTAGCTAGATTTTAAAAATGTTTAATGTACCACCACTTGGAAACATGCAAAAGAACTCTTTTTCAAAAGTCTAGAAGAAAGTGCCACCAAATGTACACCATGGTTCTATTCGAGTAGCAAAATTGTGAAAGACTTTCTCTGTACTTGCTAATTATTTTATAACAAAGTTATAATAGTCATTATTCAAAAGATTTATAGAAGTATATTTAAAGAGAATTTAGGATGTGTCACATTGTCAATATTCTCAAAAGTCACTATCACTAATGCCGTCCTAGGAACACAATGGTTTATCCTGAGTTGTTTAGTCATCTTTTAATCCAAGCTTCTCATCCACTCTGATAACCTACACATGATATAACTTACCTATTTGCCTCAATAAGTGAGTCAGTAACCCCACAGCCCTGTTCCTTCCACTCTAATTGCCTCTGAACTATTTTCAATCACTTGCAGTGTCCAAGAATGGAGATTCAATCCAGGGTCTCCTCTGATTGCTTTAGCTTTTGCTGATCAGTGTAACCTAATAAGGTTCTGTACTTATAGAAAGAGCTATACCTAGTAGAACTCAGGAAAAATGATTGGCTCATTTTAAGTCAGATATATGAGAGGCACCTAAAATTAGTGGTACACTGAAATTTAATTCATCCTTTTCCACTGTGACTTTGACTCAGGTGTCAGCTTTCTTCTAAGCCTCTTCATTCACTGTAATTGATGATTAATTCATAAAAAGAATGGTGTGCATTTACAGAATGGGAGATTATGTGCTGTTCGCTCAAATGACAATGCTAGGGTTGTCAATCATTGTATCCCTTTATAATACTATAAAGGAGAGAGGCACAAAGAATGAGTATGAAATCCACCACCTCATATGTATTCAAAAAGAGTGAATACCACTCTATACTTAGAGCTCTCATGATAGAAAATAATACCTATTTTTCCTGTGGGGTTGAAGATGGATTGGCAAAATTAGAGTTTCTTGATATTAAATATCAAATGGGGGAATTTAAAAAAAAATTTAAATTTGTTCTCAGTTATACATGACAGAAGAATGCATTTTGATACATCATACATAAATCAAGTATAACTTCTTTTTCTGGTTGTACGTAATGTAGATTCACACTGGTCATGTAGTCATCATATATGCACACAGGGTAATAATGTCCAATTCATTCTACTCTCCTTGCTACCACCCTGCCCCTGCACTCCCTTCCCTCCCTTCACTCCCCTCTGCCTAATTCAATTTACCTTTATTCTTCCCCAGCCCTCCCACCCCAATTGTAAGTTAGCATCCGCATATCAGAGAAAACATTTGACCTTTGATTTTTTGGGGATTGGCTTACTTCTTTTAGCGTGTTATTCTCCAACTCCATCCATTTATTAGCAAGGGTCATAATTTCATTCTTCTTTAAGGCTGAGTAACATTCCATTATGTTTATTTTATATAACACATTTTTTTTATTCATTCATTTGTTGAGGGGCACCTAGGTTGGTTCTATAGTTTATCTGTTGTGAGTTGAGCTGCTATAAACATTGATGTAGCTGTGTCACTGTAGTATGCTGATTTTAAGTCCTTTGGGTATAAACAGAGGAATGGGATAACTGGTCAAATGGTGGTTCCATTCCAAGTTTTCTGAGGAATCTCCATACCGTTTTCCATAATAGTTGCACCAATTTGCAGTCCCACCAGCAAGTATGAGTGTACCTTTTTCCCCACACCCTTGTCAATGTTTTTGGTTGCTTATATTCTTGATAATTGCCATTCTGACTGGAGTAAGATGAAATCTTAGAGTAGTTTTGATTTGCATTTCTCTAATTGCTAGAGATGTTGAACATTTTTTCATATGTTTGTTGATTGATCATATTTCTTCTTCTGTGAAGTGTCTTTTCTTTCCTTAGCCCATTTATCAACTGGGTTTTTTTGTTTTTTTGGTGTTAAGTTTTTTGAGTTCTTTATGTATCCTGGAAATTAATGCTGTATCTGAGGTGCGTGTGGTAAAGATTTTTCTCCCACTCTGTAGGCTCCCTCTTCATGTTCTTGATTGTTTCCTTTGCTGAGAAGAAGCTTTTTAGTTTGAATTCATTCCATTTATTAGTTCTTGATTTTACTTCTTGTGCTTTAGGAGTCTTATTAAGGAAGTTAGGTTCTAAGCCAACATGGTAAAGATTTGGGCCTACTTTATCTTCTATTAGGCACACAAGTCTGTTCTAGAGCCTAAGTCTTTGAGTTGAGTTTCATAAAGGGTGAGAAATAGGGGCTTAATTTCATTTTTCTACTTATGAATTTCCAGTTTTCCCAGCACCATTTGTTGAAGAGGCTATCTTTCCTCCAATGAATGTTTTTGGCACCTTTGTCTAGTATGAGATAACTGTATTTATAAGGGTTTGTATCTGTATCTTCCATTCTGAACCATTGATCTACATATCTGTTTTGGTGCCGATACCATGCCGTTTTTGTTACTATGGCTTTGTAGTACAGTTTAGTCTGATATTGTGATGCCTCCTGCTTCACTCTTCTTGCTAAGAATTACTTTGGCCATTCTGGGTCTCTCATTTTTCCAAATGAATTTCATGATTGCTTTTTCTAGTTCTATGAAGATGTCATTGGGATTTTAATAGGAATTGCATTAAATTTTTGTAACACTTTTGGTAGTATGGCCATTTTAACAATATTAATTCTGCCTATCTAAGAGCATGGGAGATCTTTCCATCTTCTAAAGTCTTCTTTAACTTCTTTCTTTAGTGTTCTGTAGTTTTTATCATAGAGGCCTTTCACCTGTTTTGTTAGGTTGATTCACAAATATTTTTTTTTGAGACTATTGTAAATGGGGTAGTTTTCCTAATTTCTCTTGCAGTAGATTCATCACTGATGTATAGGAATGTGTTTGATGTATGTGTGTTGACTTTAAATCCTGAATGAATTACTGAATTCATTTATGAGTTCTATAAGTTTTCTGGTGGAATTTTTTGGATCTTCTAAATATAGAATCATGTCATCTACAAATAGTGATGATTTTAGTTTTTCTTTTCCTATTCATATTCCTTTAACTTCTTTCTTCTAATTGCTCTGGCTAGAGTTTCAAGGACTATGTTGAATAGAAGTGGTGAAAGGAGGCATCCTTGTCTGGTTCCTGTTGTTAGAGGAACGCTTTCAATTTTTCTCCATTTAGAATGATGTTGGCCTTGGGTTTAGCATATATAGCTTTTACAGTGTTGAGGTATGTTCCTATTATCCCTAGTTTTTCTAGTGTTCAAATGGGGGAATTTTAAAAGTACTGATATCTGTCTCCCCTGGCTCAGACCCCTCCCAATCTTCCCACAGTTGCCCAGTAATGCCTAGTTAAATTTGAACTTCAAATAATGAATAATATTTTCAGTATAAGCATATTTCAAATATCACATGGGACATATTTATACTAAAATATTTCATAATGTATTTAATAATATTCTCATCAAAATATAAGATTCATAATATATTTATAAAGATATAAGATTTTAATTATATATTTTATAATATATTTTATTTGCTTTATTTGTCATATATACTCTCCTGACCCAGATTTACAATTAACAGGCCTGATATTTTTTTAAGTTCCTCAGATGGTTCTAATGTGCACCAAGTATCGGAAAGATGACTAAACCTTGAAAGGTCTTCTCTGTAGGTTGAGGTTGGCAGAGGGCAAACTAAAATAGAAATGAGAAGGACAGGAAAGGATTTTTAGAATGGACCAATAGAGCCCATCCCAGCTCCTTTAAACTCTTCTATTTTATTATCCTATATTCTTTATGTTACTCTATATTTATTTTAACTTACTAAGGAGAACAGTCATGGTGCCTGCTGCCTCCACAGCCCTCCTTGACTGCCAGGCCCTGAGCACCTGCCAAGTGGGCAATTCTAGGCACTTATTATGAGGCCATGTGTGGCCAGGTTCCATATAACCCTCCTTTCTTTTCCAAATGTTGGCCACTGATGTAGGAGCTGACAGAACCTAAGGAGACACACCACCCAAGACAGTCAGTTCACAGTTTGGACGTGGCCTATGAGGTGGGATGGTATAAGAGCTTTGCCTGATAGGGTGATGATGATTAAATTAGACCAGATCCTCTGTGTGCATTTTATTTCTGGATACAGAGAGTCAGATGATAGATAATGAAGAAGAATCAGAGGGATGGGTTAGATCAGGGACTCTCAAAATTTAATGAGCATTAGAATAATTTGTAGGACTTATTAAAGCACAGATTGCTAGGCTCTGCCCTCAGAATTTCTGATTTAGTGATTCTGGGCTGGAACCAGAATTGTAAGAAATTGCATTTCTTACAATTTTTCAGGTGCTGCTGCTGCTGCTATTTTTTAATTTGAGGACCACAATTTAAAAATTATTGGAGTTGTAAGCCCAAATCTCAGTGGCTTAACAAAAGAAGAAAAGATTCCTTATTTGTGCCTTGTGTCCATCATGTGTTGGCTGAGTTCTCTCATTCAAAATACTTATTTCTTCACTTTGGAACACAGGTTGTAGCGAACTATCTAGAATGTTTTGGCCACCAAAATAGAGGAAAAGGAGAGATCTTGGTGAAGCAGTGGAACAAGATGCACCTATAAAAAAGAATGAGGAATCTCTACACCTACTGAGAGAATAAAAGCCTCAAGATAAACTGTTAAGCCAGGCATAGTGCTGCATGCCTGTAATCCCAGCAACTTCGGAGGCTGAGGCAGGAGGATCACGATTTAGCAAAGACCTAAGCAACTTAGTGAGACCCTGTCTCAAAATAAAAAATAAAAAAGGCTGGGGATATGGCTCAGTGGTTAAGCACCCCTGGGTTCCATCCCTGGCGCACATGGACACACACAAAGATATACTGTTAGGTGAAAAAAGCATGGTACAAAACATTATACATGGAGTGTGCTACCTTTTGTATATGGAAAGGGATTAAATAAGTACATTCATATTTTCTTACATTCGAGGAAAGAAGTACTAGAAGAGTACACCAAAAACCGCCCAAAGTAGGTGGAACAAGGTGGATTGGAATAGGGTGATGAGAAAGATTTTTCAAAGTGCATCCTTTTATATCTGACTTTTAACAATGCGAATGTGTTATTTATTTATTTATTTATTTATTTATTTATTTATTTATATTTTATTTTATTTTTTGGTACCAGGGATTGAACCCAGGGCTGTTCAACCATTGAGCCACATTCCCACACCAACTTCCAGGTGTATGTAGAAATAATGATGCTTGAAATCTCTAGGAACATGGGAACAGCCATAAGAATACATCCCATGGTGACCAGAATTTAGTGCAACAAACTTAGATGTGTTTTGGAACCAAAAGTAGTTTCAACAACCATCATATCATAATCCATCAGCACAATCTAATCAATACACACACACACACACACACACACACGTGCGCGCACATCCTACCAATATATGACTCTGCTCATCTTTGCCTCTGCTTCTACTACCCATCAGCTTGCCAGCATCTTCCTCAATTTGTGACTCCTGTGTTCTCAGGGCCGGCATGCTGCTCTCTGTCTGTCTGTCGTTTTTAATTTCAGCCCCTGTGTGGTCATTGGAACAGTTTCCAAATCTTCTGATTCTCTCTCCTTCCAAGCATGGTAATATCATATGTACCTGCTCCACTAGAAACTAGGTGTGACTAATGATTTTCCTTGGCCAATGAAATAGAGTAGAAGACACCATGTCACTCCCAGTGGGAATCTTAAGGAGCCAAGGTATGCTTTACCAAGATCTCTCCTTTTCCTCCATTTTGGTGGCCAAAACATTCTAGATAGTTCTCTACAACCTGTGTTCCAGAGTGAAGAAATAAATATTTTGAATGAGAGAACTCAGCTAACACATGAGGGACACAAGAATAAGAAACAGAACTTTTTGAGCCCAAGTTGAAGATTTAGAAACTCAGCCAGATCTTAGTAATATCATCACTTCCTCCACCATCAAGTTTTGATTTGAGTTCTTCAATTTCTCCAATTTTGTATACCTTGACTTAGCTTTCTGTAATAAGCATTATTTTCTTCTTGGGAAACTTGATGAGATCTTCTTTGGGCAATGTTTCCAGCTTTCCATTCTTCCAAGCGTATTGTCTTTACCTTAGATTTCCTGGTCCACTGTTGAATAGGACCTTCCATCTCTATCTTCATCATCACATGCCTGTTGGAGAACTGGGATACAGGGACCTGCATCTGGGTCACTGCTGCTGGGGCTGGGTCTACTGCTGCTTCTCTGAATGGTTGGTGAAACTTCTAATGCTTTAGTTGGAATTAAGGTAATCAAACTGAGCTGTACTAGAAGTGATTGTATCTTCATCATTATACACTTGCAACTTAAAAAAAATTTTCACTTAAAAATGTCCTTAATTAAGCAGTAAAAATTACTTATTTTTATTAAATCTAAACTCTTGGTCATATATCTTTTTACTATTCTGTGTGGAAAAATGGGATTCTGCATCAAGAATTGCAGCTGTGGGCTGGGGATATAGCTCAGTTGGTAGAGTGCTTGCTTCGAATGCACAGGGCCCTGGGTTCAAATCCCCACCACTACAAAAAAAAGGATTGCAGTTGTGGGCTGAAGGATTCAGATCCTGAGGAAAGTACTCATGTGATGATTTGAGTAATGAGCTGAACTAGCCATCTTTTCCATTCTTTTACTTAAAAGAATGACAGACAAACTATGGCTATTGGTTTGTGTATTTCACACAGCTTCTTGAAAATTAACAAAATGAGTTTGTGACTTCAATTAAAACAACCAATATTTTTGCCAAGCAAAAACTAAAATTTTGCAAAACTTACATCCTCCTCTATGAGCTCAGGAGCTTCCTAATTAAAGACTGATCTTGGTAGTGATAATAATAAATATGACTTTTATGTTGGGTAATGAAAAGTGTCATCATATGGAAAATATGCATTACTCAGTGAAACAATATTTTGTAGTTGTCAGATATTGGTCACAATATTGGCTAAAATATGACAAGTATCACAAAATCACTCAAAATGCAAGCTAGAACACTGACATGGTTTCAGATTCCACATTGCAACTAATTTCTATGAAACTGTAATGGTCAGCTTTTTCTTGCTGTGACCTAAAGACCTGACAAGAATAACACAGAGGAGAAAAAGTTTATTTGGGCTCTTAGTTTCAGAGGTCTCAGTCTGTGAATGGCCAACTCCATTTTAAAGGGGGTCTAAGATAAGGCAGAATATCATGGCAGAAAGGCATGGTAGAAGGGAGCAGTTCAGGACATGGCAATCAGGAAGCAGAGGGAGCTTCATTTACCAGAGACAAAATACAAACCCCAAAGTCATATCCCCAGTGACCCACCTCCTCCAGCCACTCCCCACCTGCCTATAGTTAACACCCAGTTAATCCCTATCAAGGGATTAATGCACTGATTAGGTTAAAGTCCTCCTAACCCAATCATTTCATCTCTAAACGTTCGTGCATTGTCTCACACATGAGCTCTTGGGGGACACCTCAAATCTAAAGCAAAACGGAAACTACCACTTGTCAGTTTTTGGCATAGAATCAAAGAATATTCACAATTATCTGAAAATGCTATTATTTGGTCTTTCTAACTTTATATCTGTGTGATATCCAAATAATCTTCATATCCTTCAACTATAACAACTCTTCATGAAATTGAGTGCAGAAGCAGGTGTGAAAATCTGGCAGTCTTCCACTAAACCAGACATTAAAGAGGTTTGGAAAACTGAGACACATTATTATCATTCTCTCCCTTTTTTTGGTTTTGGAAAACATTGTTACTTTTTATAAAAATTTTATTACTATGAAATTTTTTCTGTGTGAGTTAGTAAATATTTAAAAATAGTTTTCAGTTTTCATTCCTAATATGGTAAATATTGACAGAACAAACCTACATTTTAATAAAAAAAACTCTTGGGGTGCTCATTAATTTTTAAGTGTTAAAAGAGGTCTGAAGCCAAAAAGTTTGAGAATCACAGATACAAAACAAAATAGATGCTATAACTTGCCTAGAAAGTCAGGGCAATGTTAGAGCAGGAAGAGAGGATTTTTTTAAAAAAATATTTTTTTATTTTTTAAAATTTTTTGTACACAAATGGGGTACAATTTTTCATTTCTGTGGTTGTATACAATGTAGATTCACACAATTCATGTAATCTTACATATACATAGGGTAATACTGTCTGTCTCAGTCTACTGTCTTTCTCTCCCTCACCCCCTCCTGCCCCATTTTCCTCTACATCATCCAAAGTTCCTCCATTCTTCTCTTGTCTCCCCTGCCATCCCCGCCCCCGTTATGTATCATCATCCACTTATCAGGGAAAACATTTGGTCTTTGGTTTTTTGGGCTTGGCTTATTTCACTTAGCATAATGTTCTCCAACTCCAACCATTTACCAGCAAATGCCATAATTTTATTCTTCTTTATGGCTGAGTAATAGTCCATTGTGTATATATGCCACAGTTTCTTTATCCGTTCATCAATTGAAGGACATCTAAGTTGGTTCCACAATCTATCTATTGTGAATTGAGCAGCTATGAACTTGATGTGGCTGCATCACTGTACTTTGCTGATTTTAAGTCCTTTGGGTTATAAACCGAGGAGTGGGATAGCTGGGTCAAATGGTGGGTCCATTCCAAGTTTTTTGAAGAATCTCCATACTGCTGTCTAGAGTGGTGGCACCAATTTGCAGCTCCACCAGCAATGTATGAGTGTACTTTTTTCCCCACATCCACACCAACTCTTATTATTGCTTGTATTCTTGATAATAGCCATTCTAATTGGAGTTAGATGAAATCTTAGGGTGATTTTAATTTGCATTTCTCTAATTACTAGAGACGATTAGCACTTTTTCATGTATTTGTTGATCACCTGTATATCTTCTTCTGTGAAGTGTCTGCCCAGTTCCTTAGCCCATTTATTGATTGGGTTCTCTGTATTTTTGGTGTAAATTTTTTTAAGTTCTTTATAAATTTTGGAGATCAGTGCTCTGTCTGGAGTGTGTGTGGAAAAGATTTTTTCCTACTCTTAGGCTCTCTTTTCACATCATTGATTGTTTCCTTTGATGAGAAAGTTTTTTAGTTTGAATCTGTCCCATTTATTGGGACAGATTGCTTTTTTATTTCTTGTGCTCTGGGGGTCTTGTTAAGGAAGTCTGGTTCTAAGTCAACATGATGAAGATTTGGGCTTACTTTTTCTTCTATTTGGTGAAGGGTCTGAGGTCTAATTCCTAGATTCCTGAGCCATTTTGAATCAAGTTTTGTACGTGGTGAGAGATAGGGGTTTAATTTCATTTTACTGCATATAGATTTCCAGTTTTGCTAGCACCATTTGTTGAAGAGGCTATCTTTTCTCCATTGTATGTTTCTGGCACCTTTGTCTAGCATGAGATAACTATACTTATGTGGGTTTGTCTCTGTGTTTTCTATTCTGTACCACTGGTCTATCTGTGTATTTTGGTGCCAATACCATGCCATTTTGGTTACTATTGCTCTGTAGTAGAGTTTAAGGTCTGGTATTGTGATACCTCCTGTATCCCTCTTCCTGCCCAGGATTGCTTTGGCTATTCTGGATCTTTTGTTCTTCCAGATGAATTTCATGATCACTTTCTCTATTTTTATGAGGAATGCCATTGCGATTTCAATTGGAATTGCGTTAAATCTGAATGCAATAAAAATGCGGGAGATCTTTCCGTCCTCTAAGGTCTTCCTCAATTTCTTTCTTTAATGTTCTGTAGTTTTCATTGTAGAGGTCTTTCACTTCTTTTGTTAGATTGATTTCCAAGTATTTGACTTTTTGAGGCTATTGTGAATGGAGTTGTTAGGAAGAGAGATTTTAGTGAAGGTATTATCCATTTAGTGAAGTTATTATTTCATTTACTGAAATTATTGTTTCATTATTGGTGGGCAGCATTTCACAGATAAATACACTTAAATCATGTGTAGTTGACTCCCTTGGTAACTATGCAGACAACCAATTGAACCAGAAACCAGTAAGCAAGTAATTGTCTAAACATTCTCGTTCTGGCCAATTCCTGATTTTATCGCCCACTTGGCAGAAACAAGATTGGAACTCTAAGATCAAATCTGCTACCCATTTTCCACTTTCAGCTCTAGATCAGGCAGCAAGGATTTCATCCCAGGACTCAGGGGCTGAGTGGGGTCTGTTCTAATTAGGGCTGCTGCTTTCTAGGGAAACAAAGCAGTGGTGTTGATGGATATTTGGCTGAAATAGCAAACTGATTTCAGTTGCTGTCTGGTAGGAAGGGTTTTATATTTTTTGACAGACTGAACCACCAAATTCTGTCATTGGTGTCCATGTGTAGCTTTCCACTACAAATTCACTTCTCATCTTCACTGTGGCACTGCTGTGGTCATCTGGTCACATGGGCCTCTAGGGTGCCAGTAGCTCTGGGTTGTAAAGGGTTGTGTGTGAGGAAGCAAAGCCAGTCAGCAATTGGAAGTATTTCTCTTTAAGTGTTTTGATCAATTGTCTAAAGAGACTTCAAGACTACGGGTCAGGAATCATTAAGGCTTCTGTAGTTTGTTCTGATTTATTTTCTCATTCAAAATAAACATTAATATTTATATCTAGTTATGTATTGGTAATTCTGTATTTTTCTTAGTGCCTCCAAAATTGTATTAGCTTTGGGCTTCAGAAACCCTGGGTTTGCCTCAACCTCACTCGTCCTCCCTTGTACCTGAGAGAATGTTAAATGAAAACATGCAATCTCTATCCTCAAGGGACTTCGGTCTAGTGAGGGGTACAGATGGGCAAACAGTGGCAGCCTCCCCTCAGCCCCCAACGGTAGTGTTCTGTGTCCTGCCCCACCTCATGCAAGTGTTCTCTATCACGGTCCATGTTGTATCAGCATCTGGGCTTCCTCCTCACCAGGAGGAAACTCAGTCATTTAGGAGCTCCTGGGGTCAGGATGTAGTGTCATTGATCACAGGATACCTTCACCCCAAGCAAAGAGGAAGAGAGGAATGACTGCCTGAGTGTGGGGAAGGCTGTAATTGATCCCCATGGACGATGCAGAGGCAGCAAGAGGAAGGTGCTCTGAAGTATTTAAGCTTTCTCAGTAGTATTTTATCTTTCTTTGGATTCATGGGAATGGAATTAAAAGTCCTAGAAGTATGTATGATATGCATGTCACCTTTGTCAAATATAAGATAAAAATAGAACACAAAAGAGTACTTATGTATTTATTACAGTACTCATTACACATTATATCAGGCTTGCCTGGGGAGTTGTCTTAAAAATGCAGATAGCTGGACCTTGCTCTAGGACTACTCAATCAGACTTCCTATGCTTGGGACCTGGATATCTGGAATTGTAACACTCCATAGATAATTCTGATGTTCACTGCTTATTAAAACCCACAGATTTATTCTATTAACATGTTTACAAATTCATTAACATAGATAACTAGTGAACTAGAAGTGATATTACATCACATAGCTATTGATTTTTGCCTACCTATTATTTCTTCACCTGACTTCTCTTTGGGGACAGCCCTGTTCCATTCTCAGTTGATGTGGTTTAAGTAAGACTGACCCCATGTCTGGCCACATATCCAGTGGCAAGTACTGGCCCCATCAGTGGAACTGACAGCCCGTTCTGGCCCCGCTATGTGCTCCATCCACAAGGCACAGAGGTTGGCTCAGAGATGGGCACATGATATCTGTTAGTCCAATGTGACCCCATCCTAAAATCCTTGTGAGACATTTTGGGAAAGAGAAGACCTCTTTCCATTGGCATGGCCAGATGAAAGGAGGTCAGTCTGGGGCTGGAAGAGAACCTGTTGGGGTGAAGCTGATAGAGAAAATCAAATCCAAGTAATGGTGAGGTGGAGCAAGTTCTGGTGACTTTCTTTAAACCCTCAGGACCAACTTTGCTCACAGATGACTCTACTTAGAGTCAGTATAATACAATGTCTTTGCAGAGGCCAACTTGAGTAATCACTTATAATTGCAATTGTGTGACAATTTATATTTTCTTCTGTAAATTTGGTAAATAAAAAAAGGAATAATTCTTATAGTGATAATAACAGCTAACATTTATTGAATACCTGCTATGCGCCAGTCACAGTTCTAAAAGGTTTATATACATTCAGGCATTTAATCCTCATAATAACCTACAAGTATCTCCCTAATTTACAAATGGAGAAACTGAGGCACTTAGCCCCATTTCCATCAGCCTAAGGTTCAACATACTTCCTGCTATTAGATCGGGATAATATTATAAAGATCACACCTGCTATTTGGGAAGCCATCATTTAAGTGAGTTATTGTATTGTTAAGGGTTCACAGTGCTTGCACAAGTGTCTCAAGGAAGGCTTCAGAGGATAAGAAAAAATGATGGTGGCTGCAGTTCAAGGTCACAAAGGAGCAGTCAGTGCTGGACTGGTAATGTCTCTTTGTGCAGGAGGAAGGTTAGAAGGGTTCTTTTCTCTCTGCAAGATTTACTAGATAATCAAGAGTAGCATACTACTCTCAGAAATCTAGACTCCCACAGAAAGAAGATGGATGAGGAAATAGCAGCGCGTTGCCATGGCAGAGGAGATGGGGAGTTGCCTTCTGGGCGATCTCCTGGCAACCATTTGACAAGGAGCTGCTCTTGACTTTGAATTACAGGCTAGGAAGGGACCACTTGGGGATCATTTGCAAGAGAACTTTAATCAAGCTTACCTTGGTGTCTCAGGAGACGCCCAGATTTATTAATAGAAAATAAATATAACTTCAGACACCCCTCAGCAGACCATTTCCTCAGTCTGACTAGTCATGAAAGCAATAAAGCTTTTGCTCATAAAAGAGCCTTCCACTTTAATTTTCTGAAAGCAGCATGTCCAATGCCAAGGAAAGATTAGACCTGGTTTACAAATGCCTCTACCCTGGGGGTCACACCATGAAGATGGTAGAATCTGGAAGACGTTCTGGAAGCAGTTGCCAAAAATTTTGCCGTTGTCCAATGACAGGAAGAAATTCTCATTTAGAACAGGAACACCATATGTAGTGAATCAGGTAAGTAATTCACCCTGGCATACTTGGAACATTTCTGGTTTTAGCCCTGAAAGTCCAAGTCCCAGGAAACCTGGAATAGTTTGCCAGGACTGCCTCCTTTTAAAAGGGAAAAATCCACATCTTAGTTATCTCAGTCTATTTTGGTTGCTGTCACAAAATTCCATAACTGGGTAGCTTAATTAACAGCCCAGTATCAGGGGATCAGGAGTCATTGTGGTTAGGTTCCAGTGAGGTGAGTCTTGGCTTGTAAATGGCTGACTTTTTTTGATGTTTCCTACATGAGAGCTAGAGCTAGAGAGAGAGAGAGAGGAGAGAATGATTTTGACAGCACTCTTTGGTTTCTTCTTCTTCTTCTTTTTTTTTTTTTTGG
>JAJEJO010004469.1:235236-253669 GCA_020662805.1 Glaucomys volans
TTTCTTCTTCTTCTTCTTTTTTTTTTTTTTTGGTACTGGGGATTGAACCCAGGAGCACTCCACCACTGAGCCACATCCCCAGCCCTATTTTGCATTTTATTTAGAGACAGGGTCTCACTGAGTTGCTTAGGGCCTTGCTGAGTTGCTGAGGCTGGCTTTGAACTTGCAATCCTCCTGCCTCAGGCTCCCAAGTGCTGGGATTACAGGCGTGCGCCACTGCGCCTGGCTCTTTGGTTTCTTCTTAAAAGAATACTAAGCTCATCATGAGGCCCATACACTCATGATCTCATCTGATTACCTCCCAAAGGGGACCTCAACATATGAATTTTGGGGGACACCTTTAGTCCACAACATGAGGCATGCTGGGACAATTACCATCTCTGGGTGACCTATCTTCCCCAGTGGTCACCTTTGCAATGCTTTCTTAGAAATAGCACACTTCTCCAACATAAAGATGTATTTCCTTTCTCCTTTTGACTTTCCCATTGGCTTAGCCCACTTTGACTAAGCATCAAATGGACAATTATCTTTTTGCATTAAGGTAATTAATCAATACATTAACCAATAACCTGTCCACCTTGTAAACACAGTCTCAAACACACCCCAAGCTTCACCTGCCTTGAGAAGCCTTTCTTGACCCTCTCGCTGGCAGTCTGTATTCTGTTTAAAGGATCTAGAGCACAGCTGGTGCTAAATAAGTAACTAGAAGGATAGTCTAATTACGGTTGCCTGTGTATGCCTTGCGGCCTGGTCCTGTACCTTCTCAACTCTGAGGCCAACATGTGTGCCTGTTGCCTCTGACAGTAACTTGGTGCTGCATGATGGTGGCTTCATCAACACCCTTTCCAGACACCAGTCTTTGCAAGGGATTGGTGGTTCTGAGGTGGTTAAAGGCTCTCAGCCAGGTTTTGATTTTACAGACCCAGGGGATACTGACACCAAAGAGCAGAGGTTCTCAACCATGGTTGCACATTGGAATCTCTTAGGAATTTGAAAAAAATTCCCATGATTGGTCCCCACCTGTCGGGGTATTCCGGGTACCCCCGGCTCTATGCTAAGATGGCACCTGGAGGTATGCCAGTTTTGCTGTTGCCACGGAGTAAACAGGTGTATCTTTGCGAAAGTTATTCCTATCGGTTGGTTGTAAACTGGCCACACGTGTGTCCGGTTCGTGCTTTAAGCCTTTGTCTATGCTTCACGTGAAAGCTCTGTGATTGGTCAACTGAGGGTATAAGAGACAGAGACAGAGACAGATGGAGACAGAGATAGACGGGGACAGAGACAGACGGAGACAGAGACAGACGGAGAGACAGACACACGGAGATGGAGACACGGAGACACTGAGGGGGGAAAGGGAAGAAGAAGAGGGAGGAAATGGGAGAGGGAGGAAACAGGAAAGAAACGGGCGCGCAAGATAAAGAGCTGCATACACATTCCCAGGATCGCGTCTTTGTTGTGGGTGACAAAGACGACGATACCTACCCTGAAAAATTAACTCAGAATCTCTAGATATGGGGGCCTGAGCATCAGCATTTAAAAAATCTCCCTGGGTTTTTCCTACATTCAGTCAAGTTTAAAAACCACTGGCCTGAAGGATCTTTGAGGACTAAGATGAGCTATGGGACATAATTATTCTAGGAAAATTTATCTTTTCCAGAATAAAACCCATAGATGCTTTAGCAAAAAAGATTAGCAAAAAATCTTGTCTTCTATTTTTAAACATATATTGTACTTATTTTTAATTATGATGATTATATACAAGTTACTTTTGCAAAGCTTCTAAGGTTTAAAAGTTCATAGGTAGATTTTTTTTTTGAAAGCAAAAAATCATTTTTTTCTTGCTCCTATTCCAGAAGTAACCCTCTTATTAGTATGGGGTATATTCATTCAGACCTTTTTCTTTGCTAATATATTTGTATTTGTGTGTATACACACAGATTTTTTTAAAATATATTTTTAGATGTTAATAGACCTTTTTAAAATTTATTTATTTATATGTGGTGCTGAGAAATGAACCCAGTACTTCACACATGCTAAGCAAGTACTCTACCACTGAGCCACAGTCCCAGCCCCAGATTGTTTTTTACATAAATGCAATCATGCTTTTTACATTGTTTTCAAATTTTCTCTCCTTAAGACATTGAGTCTTCTAGATATTTCTAAGCTATCGTATCTATGTTTACTTCATTCCTTTTAATTGCTTAATCTCCTAAATTGGACATCCCATAGTTCATTTCACCATCCCTAGTTAATGGGCACAGGCTCTTTCCAGAGTTTTGTTGAAACAGACACTGCAGCTGTTACCAAATGAGGCCGGTTTTGCCCCTGTGTAGTATGCCAAGCCCTGAAATGATGTTTTGCAAAAGGCAGAGTTTACTTACAAGGCAGCCAAACACAAGGAAACAGGGTTGCTGACTCAAATCTGCCTTCCTAAGGATAGGCTTTAGAGGCGTTTATAGGATGAAGAAGCAGGTGGTCTAAGGCATGGGGGAAGGGGATTGGAGGTAAGGAAAGTAAAAGTGGTGTTTTGCACATGTGTAATCAAACCTCATGACACTTCCTAGAATGAGTGTCAGAAAATGGCTGCATTAGTGGCCCTGAGGGTGGAGTTTTGGCCTGCTGATGTCTAAAGGTCTTCCCTCTGACACTTGCTTAGTCCCAAGGGAAGGGTCAGTGACTTTGACCAGTTGGAGAGACACAAAAGCTTCCGGGTTTCAGGTTCCTGAAAACCAACTGAGGCAACTATTAACATTGTGACCTCCATGGCAGAGGTGTGGTGCATTCTGGAAGGCATTCCAGAATGTCAGGGATGCTATTATAGAGAGTACAATGGATTTCATTTAATAATTTGGAAAAAAAAAACACACACAAACTCCAGTACTTAATTATAGAACCCAGTGTTAACCCATCATACCTTAGAAGTCCTGTAACAGAGAACTTTGAGAACTAGGATAAGGTCATGGAATAAGAGCTCCCAAACTGACACCAAATGACTCTTTCAGATTCAGATGATTCCTGCTATTATCAGTAGTCATGTTCAATTAAGTTTCAGCTAACAGAATTGGCAAATCCTGAACAACTAATTCTCCCAAAAGTAATACAGGCAAGGCTCCTCTAGACTCTGACCACAACATTTTTTTGTCAATCAATCCATAACCTTGTTCTCTGTGTGTGTTTGTTTGAAAGCACTGCATTTAATATATATTGTTGTTTTCATGAACTTTGAACTCAAGGCTACCAGTAGTATGACTCACACCTACGTGAGGCTTACCTAGCACGTGTGCTTTCTCAGTAAGGACTATCCCTGCCTTCTTAACCTTAGGAACACTAAAGAGGCTTCACCCTATGCTTTAGGTCTGTTTTAAGCAGCAAAATTATCATCCAAAACATGAAAATGTGGTAATAGATACCATGGAAATAGATAGATACCATGGTAATAGATATCGTGGAAAGGATACTTATTTACAGTATGAAATAGGAAGGCAGAGTATCAGCTTGTTTGACCACAGCTGGGGACTATGTCAAGGGGAAGACTCAGAATTTTTTACTGCTTTGTGGATGTCTATGAATGAGCCAAAAGTAGTCAGGCATTGATTTTGGGGTTGCAAATACATTTTAGCAAGTAGGCAAATTCACAAATACAGAACCTGCAAACAAGGAGAATTGGCTACATTTTGTTTGACTAGCACGGTGATGCCAAAAAAAAAAAAAAAAAAAAAAAAGAGATGACCTGATCAAGATTGCCAGGCACCTCCTCCAGCTCCACTCATTGCCCACCACTCCTAGTTGTTCACTGCTGACTGCTTCACACATTTACCTTCTCTCCTGGCCAAGGGGACACATGAGCCTGAGGCTCCTGGCAGGTGAAGGCTTCTTCTTCAGAGATGCATCAGTACGCTGTCTTCTGTGTTACATTGGTCCCAGTGAAAGGGTGAAGTGAAGATCAAGGGCAGATGTGGAGGGGAAGGAAGTTACAGAAAACAGCCCAGCAGGGGAAGGGGCTGGACCCGTTCCTACTTTCTACTCCCACCTCTTGAGGAGCCCTTTTTTGGGCTCCTGAACTGTGTCCATGGAGACAATTCAACACAAGTTTCCATTTCTAGCTATCTGGGAGGAAAATCTTTTGATAAATATTTTGCTTCATTGCCAGGTAAAATGATGATAAAATAACATAGCATCACCTGAAACATGAGATATTTTGTACTGCGGTGACTTCCTCACTGAAATGTCCCTGGCCATTTTCCTTTCTTATATCATTTGTTAGGTTTTCGTATCTCCTAACTGGTTGGTATGTGCTTGCTCTTTGCTACTCACAGTGCTCCAGGGATAGACTTAGCATCATAAACCTGAGCTATTTAAGCCTATGAAGGCTGAGGGGAGATGTTTGGAAACCCTGGAATAAATACTGCTGCAGATTTGCTTGTTGTCCTAGCCCCAGAGCTCTTGCTCTGAGTTCCAGAGGGTTAGTTCTTTAGCCTCTTTCCTGGGTCTAGTCCATCCTGTGTCCTGGTCAGGACTTTCAGTGCTAAGACAGATTGATACTCTTTCCACTTTGTCCTGGATTGGGCCTCCCAGGGACAAACTCACTTGTTTTTGATTTTATTTATTTATTTTTTATTTAACCAGTCCTTTATTAGTAAATATTTAAGTTTTCTGATCTTTTTCTTTATTTGTCAACAAGCTATTTAATGAGTATCCTTGTACATATAATTTCATACTTACTTGAATATTAGGATAAAGTGGAATTTTAGGTCAACAGATATGTAGTATTCTTTTTTTTTTTTTTACTTGCATTCATACTTATTTTATTTTTTTCCTTCCCCCATCCTCTCCCGTCCCATTTTCCTCCACATCATCTATACTTCCTCCATTCTTTCCTATCCCCCCAATCCCCCCATAAACCCCCCCCCCCGGTTATGTATCAGCATCCACTGATCAGAGAAAACATTCGGCCTTTGGTTTTTTGAGCTTGGTTTATTTCACTTAGCATGATATTCTCCAACTCCACCCATTTACCAGCAAATGCCATAATTTTACATGCTGTGGTCTTTATAAGCTAATCGACTTCACTCCCATAGCTCCCAGCCAAGCAGAGATTTGTGGCCACTCTTGTTTCCACTGCTCACTTGCAGTGGTGCAGTTGTTGAGGGCAGTGCTGCTGGCCAGAGATGGGTCGTTATTCTATGCAGTTGCAAAGCCATATCCTAGAACTAGGTTTATCTCTCAGATGTGGATAAATTGAGTGGAAAGGTGGAGAGGATCACAGGTGGCAGACTTTTCCCCTGGAGACTAGAGAATGGAAGAAAAGTAACTGTCGTAGTCCATTTGGGCTGCTATGACAAAATATCATGGATGGGTGATTTGTAAACAACAGACATCTATTTCTTACAGTTCCAGAGGCTGCAAGTCCAAGATCAAAATAGATTTAATGTCTGGCAAGGGCCCTCTTCTTGGTTCATATACATGGCAACTTCTTGCTGTGTCTTTACATGGTGGAAGGGGTGAGCTAACTTTCTTGGGTCCCTTTTACAAGGGCAGTAATTCCCATTCATGAGAAATCCACCTCCGTGATCTTGTCACCTCCCAAAGCCCCACCTGCTGATACCATCATCTTGAGGATTAGGATTTCAACACATGCATTTTGGGGGAATGTAATTGCTCAGTCCATTGCAGTAAACTCAGAGCACCTGAACCATCTGCAGCAATTTCTGGAATGCCTAATGAGGGGCTCCCTCCAGGAAAGTGAAATTTCTAGCAATGTCACAATCAGTAAAATAAACACAAGTATTTTCCTCCCTGAAACCAATGTCAAAATTCTACCATGTGTCAGCTTCCTGCCACAAGCAAATTCCTTGTGAATAAACTATGTCCTCCTTACCTCTGAGGATAGCACCAGTGCTCTCTCTTCCTCCAGTCACTCAACCAGAAACCAGGGACCCACAGTAGACATGTCCTCCTCCCTCACTCCCACAACAAACCTGTCACCAAATTCCACCACTCTGTCCATCTGACATCGCTAGTATTTGTCCATCCTTACACTGCCTTGCTCCAGGTTCTAGTTTCTGATATGCCACCCCAAAGCTGTCACCAGAGAAACTTTCCTAAAAGGCCCATGGGATCATGTATCCCTTGCACTCCTTCTTGATCTTGCCTACAACACACATGCCAGTCGTCTGCTAAGGACCCTCTACCAGGCTCCCTGTTTGTCTGGTAGTTTCTGTACAGTTGTTAGAGGTAGAAAGATCTGGTTCTGAATCCCAGTTTTACCACTTACCAACTCTGTGACCCCAGGTGAGTCACCTGACATTTCTGGGACTCAACTTCCCATTTGTAAAATGGGAATAAAAATATTTAGCTTTAATACTTACCAAACTGTTAATACTGGTTCCTTCTGGGAAATAGAATCAGGTAAAATATGAGGAAGGAACTTATGTTTTAGACTTGTAAATTATTGACTCATTTCTTTTGCCAATAAAAGTGTTCAGGGATTGAAAAAAAAAAATGTCTGATGACATGGCATAGGATGGTAGGTAGAAGCATAGACTCGATCCAGAATTCCTGGTTTAAATCCAGTTCATCTGCTTGCTGTGTGACTGTGGTCAAGTTGCTTAACCTTTCTGTGTCTGTTGTACTGATTTGTAAAATAGTGCTCACCTTGCAGCACTATTTTTGTAATGATTAAGTAACATGCATGAAGCATCTAGAATGGTGCTGCCACATAAATAGTACTTGAGAGTTTGTTGCTAGTAATGGATGGTGAAACACAGTATTAATTGAAATGCCTGGCACCATCTGCCCTTGCTGCATATTTTGTAGGGTGGCTATGAGTGTAAAAAGGTGCTTGGTTCATGCTGAGCACATAGTACCTACTGAATACCAGTGAGTTCCCCTGCCTTCTGCCTTCCTTTCCTTTTAAGGCTCAGTTCAAGGACTTTTTCTTTGGAAAGGCTTTCCCGTCTGGGCCACCCCCGCATTTTCCTATATTAGGACACTTTCTGCTCTGCAGTGCGGTTCCTGGTTTGCTCCTCTGTTTTGTCCCAGACTCTAAGAACTTTGGTGGTAAGGATTGCTTTGGTTTGTCCTTATAGCTAGTGCTCAGCACGGTGCCTGGCAAATAGCAGGAGCTCAATGTATGTTTGCTGGACTTTGCATGAATAAACATGATCTCCACCTTCCAGCAGTTTACCGTGTGTCTAGGGTGAAAAGATAGAAACATTCACATGTCAGTCTTGTAACATGCAAAGACCTGTTTTTGACAATGTCGTGGGCATGAGGGGCAGGATGTGCCTGGGAAGTCCTGATGCTGAGGTTTCAGAGACTCAGGGACATGGCGTTTCCTTTGCTGTAAAAGGTGCAGAAAATACTGCCATGCCCCATGAAAATGCTCACTAACACGTTGGGATGAAGCGTCAGCCTCTGGGTAGACCTTCAGTTCTGGAGATTCTCAGAGAGGAAAGAAATCCATTTTGGCCTTTGTGGTCCCCTTGGCAACTTGGAAGAGGCTCAGATACTGAGTTGTGTGGTGAGAGGGTGGGCAGGGATTAGGGAAGTGCAGGGGAAGGCAGACGGCTCCCGACAGAATATTTAAAGAGAAGGCTTAAAGGAAATGAAGAGACAGAAAAGAATCAAATTTCTTTACTATCTTGTCCCAGAAAGAATTAAAAGGAAAGGTGATTGGCTGGTACATACTGGCATTTTATTTCCTCTTTCTGCTTTAAAGAAAGGAAGGACAAACGCTGATTGTAAGTTATAAAAGAAAAGGTGGGGACAGAGTTGGGGACTGTCCAAACCTGGAGACAACTGCAACTCTAGAATCCAAAGACAGTGAAATTTGCTTTTTAAAGAAATCACACACTGTTGAATTGAAAACAAGCCAAAAACGGTGGATGCAAAGCTATGTAAGCTGATAACAAACATTCTTGTTGCTTCAAAATTTAATTTTGTTTAGATGCATTCTAATTTTCTGAATCTGTGACTCAACTTTTTTTTAAAGAAGGGTTTTTAAAAGTTAAACAACTAATATTTAGTCTTGTATTCAGCTTTTAGGAATTGAAAGTGACTTAAAAACATTTTTGATTGCTTACCTGTATTTTCTAGTTTTTTTGCAATGTGGCATTATTTTAGTGATTTTTAAAGTTCTAAAATACAAAGGTAAGTTCCAATAAGTTCCAAATTTCTTGAACCCATCATCTCCTTTCTGTGCTTAATTAGTCTCCTACACAGAAATAGCCAGAAATAGAACAATTGCAACAGTAGAGCCTCCAGCATTAGTGTGTGAATGTTTCTGCACCTTGTCTACATTTTTCATGATAGAGTTGCACAGTAACGGTGAACTTAGATACCATCTCTTCTTTGTTCAACCTTTATTTAAGTCAGTGCCAGTGCTGGGTGACAGGGATCTGGTTATTAATAGATGTTGCCCCCTAGTGGAAAATCCATAGGCCCAGACACTTTTGGGACAGCTCACTGGACACAGTGCAATTTTTAAATCACTCTGGAATGCAAGGAAGATGAACCTTCCCAGTTTCAACCTATTCTGTCAAATTGGTTGTGGTAGACAGAATGGTGGCCCCTACAGATGCCCATGTCCTTATCCTCAGAGCCCTGTGAATGTGTTACCAAACATGGGAAGGAACCTTGCAGATACCATTAAATTAAGGATATGGAGATGCAAAGTTACCCTGGATTATATGGAGGGGCTCCAAGTAGTCACAAGGGTCTTTATTAGGAAGGAGGTAGGAGGTAGGTCAGAGTAGGAAGAGGCATGATGGAAGCAGAGTGTTGAAGATGGCGGAAGGCACCATGAGCCAAGGGAACAGAGACAGCTTCTTCAAGCTAAAAAAGAGAAGGAAGGAATTCCCCTAGAGCCTCCAGTGGGAACCAGGCTGGCTGACACCTTACTTGTAGCTCAGTGAGACCCATTTCAGAGTTTCAATCTTTGAAATGTAAGATAGTAAGTGTCTGTGGTTTGAAGCCACCTGGTCAGTGGCAATTGGTTACAGTGCAATGGGAAATGATAGACTGGTCTGGAGAAAAGGAAGCATGTACAGGCATGCAGCTCAGGTGGACCTGAACCCTGACCCCTGACCCCTGCACTGCTGCTTCTGTGATCATCACCCAGGAAGAATGTGAAATGGATCCTTGACTGTCATTATACTATGAAGAAATGACATTTTACTAGTCTTGCCCAACAGGAGAGTCAAGTGATAAAGAACACACTGCTGACTAGAACACAATGTTTCTGGAAGGAGGGACATTTTTTCCTCTAGACTATGGAAACATTATGGTCACACTGTAGAAAACCTGGAAAATACAGACAAGTGCAGGATAAAGTTGCTCATAACTCAACTACTCAGAAAATCGCTATGTTAGCATTTTTCTTCTAACCAGTTTTTGCAATTGTTAAAATGATACAGTCTGAGCAATTTGGAGTTCTTTCTTATTTAATATTTTATTTTGAGCATTTCTTATATCATTTTAAGTTCTCTGAAAATACTTCTTTTAATGATAACACAATACAATGTCTAAGTTAATGTTCTGAAATTGACTTGCTTTGTTGTTGAGCATTTAAGCTGTTTGTGGTTTCCAGTATCACGAATAACAGTGCAGTGAACATTTTAGCAAAAATCTTTGTCTGTTCTTATCTTAGTCCATTTTGCGTTGCTGTAATAAAATACCTGAGGTTCAGTAATTTGTAAAGAAAAGAGGTTTACTTAGCTCACAGTTCTTTTGGCTGGAAAGTCTAAACAGCACAGTGTCTGATAAAGATCCCCTTGACTAGGTCACAACACAGTGGAGAAGCATGTAGGGTGGCTTGCTTTATAACAACCCACTCTCTTGAGAACTAACCCAGTCTTGTGAGAACTATATTAATCCTTTCCAAGTGTGAATCCCCCTGTGTCCTAGTCACCTTCAACCAAGCCCTATCTCTTAAAGGCAAATGACCTTTCAACATTGCCATACTGGGGACCATGCTTCTAGCACATAGACCTTTGGGGGACAAACCACATCTGGAACATAGCATCTGAGTTTTGGATTATTTTCTTAAGATAAATACCCAAAGAAGGAATAACTGGTTTAGATATTGTGATAATTTCAAGGTCTATGAAACTTACTAGAGAAGTATTTTCCATTAGGTTTGTACTAATTTCCTCTCCTATAGTAGTACATATTGGCTGGGAAGTCTGCATGTAATGATCTTAGATCAGTGATTCTCAAATACATCTAAGTGTAGCGAACCCTAGAAAATACGTTTTATATCACAACACAACACACACACACACACACACACACACACAAATTGAAACGGAGTTTTCTATTTCAGCATATAATGGATTACTTTGATGTTGTGTTTTCTAGCATCTCCTATTTTAAAATGATGGTTTTGATTCACAAGTTTATTTTGGGGTCTAGGAACCGGTCATGACCCAGTTTCAAAACGTGCTGCTGTAGATCATGGGAGTGGACAGAGCAGAGTGTAATACACGTGTGTGTTTAGGAGGATCACAGGAACTACTCTTTCTAAAAATACCTCAAACCCCCAGTTTCCTGCCACTTCAAGGAACACACTTGTCTGATGAAAAGATCACAGCACTAGATTAAAAACAACATCTGCATTGAACAGCTGACCAACCTTTTAAAATCTGCGTTTAGCTCTACCTCAAAGCCTAAATATCAGCCCCATTAGTTCTACATTTTGGATGTTTGTTAATTCAAGCAATTCTCACAGTACACACCTTGTGATTTCCATGCGTTTAATAATGGGAGACAAAGTGGCAACTGCAGATCCTTATAATTCTGAATTCTGTGAGATGCTGATGCAAGTTGCACCTTTGGTGCTATTGACACTTCTGTGTATCTGTGAGTTTTTCCAGCTAGGCTTTAAAAAAAGGTTTCGATTCCTTGCTAACATCTGGGAAGAGGGGAAAGAGAAGCAATGGGTTTTTAAAAATAGAGAAAAGGACATAGAAGAAAGAAACCAACTCTATTTTTAGATAGATGTTAGATTAATTTTCTGGATTCAGGTAAAAGAGAAATTCTCATATGTTAAATGCTACCATTGTGATGATATTTTTTTTTTAAAAAAATCTGCCAACAAATATATTAAACACACACTATAGACCACTCGGCTCTAAGTTTTATGAGAGATTAATACTGAGAGCCTGGCACGGTGGTGCATGCCTATAATCCCAGCAGCTTGGGAGGCTGAGAAAGAAGGATTTCGATTTTAAAGCCAGCCGCAGCAAAAGCGAGGTGCTAAGCAAGTCAGTGAGACCCTGTCTCTAAATGAAATACAAAATAGGGCTGGGGATCTGGCTCAGTGGTTGAGTGGCTCTGAGTGCAATTCCACGATCCCCTGTTCCTACCCCCCCCCCACCAAAGACAAACATTTTATTAAAGATTCCTTTTTCTTTTTCATTTTTTTCCCATTGGCAAATAAATGGAGAACACCAGAAGAAAGACAACAATAGTCAAACTTTACAAATTGTGGGAAAAGTGCCTCACAATTATATTGTCTTTTATTTATTGTACACATTTCCTTCAAGGAATTAAAAAAGCTTCATTAGACACCTTCCCCATTTCTTTCCACAGTCGACGTAAAACAAACAACCAAAGAATCTTCTCTCCACAGTATAGACAGACAGATTCAAGGGAACAGAGGTTTGTAGCCCAAGGACCTGCCCAGATTCAGAAGTTTGGACAGAAAGCTTACGTTTTTAAATTCTAAATCATCATCTCACACATGTCATGTGCTTTAATCCCAAGACCCTCAGGAGCTTGAGGCTTTGAGAACAAAGTGTGAAGAACTGGCACACCAATCACGTGCCAGTATCCCTCTGAGTTCTTTCCAAATATCAGCTTATTGAATATTCATAACAATGCTATGGAGTGGAGACTATTATTTCCATTTTATGGAGGAGGAAACTGAGGCACTGAGGTATCAGCAACTTGTCCGAGGTCACAACCTGTCAGTGGTGGAACCAGGGTTTGAAGACTACAAGTCTGGCTTTTTCAGCCTAATGATTATACTCATTGCTCCCATGCAATAAAGCAAAGGAACCCTTGCCCTTTTATTGGCAAAGCAACATTCTCTAGGATTTTGTTGTCTGATATTTTGGTCCTTATTTTGTGACATGGTAATTTTTGTCTGAGAAAAAATTCTAGAGCCTTTGTGTGTGTGTGTGTGTGTGAGAGAGAGAGAGAGAGAGAGAGAGAGAGAGAGAGAACATACACCTAGGGCACCCTTCATATATAAAGCAGGTTAGAGGTTTACACACTATAATTCAGATGCCAAAAAAAAAAAAAAAATGTAACCTTATATTCACTGAGCCCATTCTTGCATCTGCTAAGGAAAAGAACTTAAACCTTGTTATCACATTTAACTCAGTCTCTTCCAGTTTAAAGCTGTCAGTTGTGGGTAAACTGTTGATGTGTGGATTCAAACTCATACTTTCTCTCCCCCAGGCTGTATCTCTGCTCTCTGTGGGCCCCTGGGTAGAGGCATATGTTCTCTGGGTTCCTCCTGCTGTCCACTAGATGGCCCTCATTCTGCAAGTTCTGTGAGTCATTGAGGAGTAAGGGATCCTGGTTGGAATTTCGAATGTTTCCTCAAAAGTTGAGGGTCCTTTCAGTCGTGAGGCCCTGTGCTCTGTGGCCTCCTCTTTGAATACCCAGGCTTCCTCTGGTCTACCAATCCTCGTAACACTTCTACATCCCCCGCTGGTACCTGTAGCCTTGTGTGTGCCATGCACACTGTGGTCCACTGGGACCACTAACTCCACTTGAATGAAGTCCCTCCACTCCCCTGTACCATTGAATGAGGACCACTGTCTAACTCGGGACACCTTTGAGTGTCCTGTGGTCTCCTCTAGCATAGACCTCCCAGTGTTCTCAAGCTTCTCAAAACATGAGAATGAGTTTCTTACACCTGCCTCTTCTGGAAGTTTCTATTCCACAGGACTAATCAAGATATTTGCATGTGATCATTTGACCCTCCCCCTTTCAAATGTCCTCCTTATCAAAGTCTTCTCTTCCCTATGGTCTAAGTTTTACTTCTTATTTGAAGGGAAGGGTTCAGAATTTAGAAAATACATTTGTCTTTCAAGCCCTGCTTTCAAGATTATTGTCTTCATCATGGACTTCAAATATATTTGAAACTTCAAACTGGGCTCTGATTTCTTTGATCTCAGTGGGGTCTGCCTTTCTCAGAAGCAAAAAAAGCCTCTGCTTCAACAGGTGGGGAGTCCTCAGCAACATAATTTACCAGGAAGATAAATAGCATTCCTCGATTCAAGTCCTAGTATGAGAGGATAATGAGCCTTCAGCTTAAAAAACATCTTAATTATAGATGACTTATAGGAAGAGACTGATGCTACAGGTAAATAGACCTGCATATACCTGTCTTTTAAAGGAATCACAGCATAAACCACTACCCTAGCTTTGCTTCCAGTAGAATAATTTTTACAAAAATATTTTTGTAAAAATTCCTTCTCTATTTTAAATCCTTTGATTTCCCATTACCTTTAGGATCAAGTTCAATGTCCACTGTGCCTGGGTTCTGCCTGAAGCTTCAGTTTTATCAGGTGTAGCTCTATCCTCCACCCTGCATCCCCTAGGTCATCCTGTGTCCTGCTGCCAAAAAGCCCAATTACCTGCAGACCCCTGGGTTCCTGCAGACCCAACAGCCGTTCCCTGCACACGCTGCCAACCTTTCTCAAGGCCCTTCACCCTGGCCTGGCAGTTCAGCCTTCAAGATCAGTTCAGTGGCATCTCCCCAGGGAGTCAGCCTTGCAGCCTCTGTGAATTTTGATGTTTCTCCTCTAAGTGGGCTGATGACTCTGTGATCCTAGTAGTTAGTAAGTTGTGTTTTAATTGTCTGTTTATCTCTAAAATATTTTATCCAGTCCACATATATTAAATACCATTTATTATGGTTTGAATATAAGGTCTCCCCGGAAAAGCTCAAGTGTTAAGCAATGCAGGAATATTCAGAGGTGAAATGATTAGATGATGAGAACTGTAACCTCATCAGTGGGTTAGGCCATTTGATGGATTAATAATTTGAATGGACTACTGGGTGGTAACTGTAGGCAAGTGGGGCTTGGCTGGAGAAATAAGGTCACTGGGGTGTGGCCTTGGACTTTATCTTGTCCCTGGCTCCTCTCTCTCTCTCTCTCTCTCTCTCTCTCTCTGTGAGTCAGGCCCAAGATGGCTATAGTTAGGCTCACTCTGATTTAGCATGTAGACAAGGTCCTAAATATCCTGATCAGCATACGTATTAAAGGTCATACATATCTGCTTCTGAGTACGCCCCCACTTATGGAACCATTTCCCAGAGTCTGACCTCTGCAGGACACTCCCTGCTTCCTAGCTGCCACAAGCAAAGCAGCTTTCCTCTACCAGGCCTTTTTGCTGTGAGGCTCTGTAGTGGGTAACTAACTGACCCAGACCTGTATATAAAGGAAACTGAGGATGTTGCCTGGGAAAGTGAGAGTTCTCCCCCTGTACCCTCCAGCTGGGCTTCAGGAGAACTAATTAGCACCATTTACTGTGGGGTGTAGGAAGAAACCACTGAGGTATATGTCACCCTAGGCTGCAAAATAGTGCAATCCTTGACATACAGGCAGGGTTAATCATGCCTGGGGGCACCCTCTCAGGTGACTAGACCCCCCCACTGGCCATTGCCTCAGTGGAGATTCACCCATCCTCCTCTCTTCCCTCCTCCCTCTGCAAAACTGTGTGACTCCTAATTGGACCATCCTCACAAGGTATCATGTTACTCCACCGGTTTCTTTGTTCTCAAACGCCCCTCTTCTATAAAAGAACTGTACTTCCTTAATAAAGTTGAGATTGTGTCACAGAACCTGTGTCCCGGAGACATTGGTTACTCTGTCAGCCTTACCCCCTCCAGAGAGGAAAAAACACCCACGCAAACCCACTGAAGACCACAATTTACTCTTTCCTTTTAGAATGTAAAGGACTTTCCCTGGGACCTAACCACATCCCTTTGAAGTGTAAATGCCCCTGGGAGAGCTCAGGGCTCAAGGCTAGAGATACAGAGGACCTTGTAAGCCAGCTTCCTTATCACAGTCTGCTTTTGTAAGCAGCTCCCCATCTAAGACCCTTATACACAGTCATATGTTGTTTTTTGAAAATTTGTGTCCAATTATGTACTGTTTTAGATTAGAAAATTTATGACACTGGACAGCCTATAAATGTTATGAAAAATTAGTCAGAGGTGCTCAGAATTTTGGAGTGCTCATCTCCTCTGGGCCCACCGGTGTAAAATAAAGTTTGATTTCTCCTACTTTCCAAGTGCAGTCTTGTCATTTCTGCAACAGCTCCACCATACCTCAGATCCAGAGCAATAAAGTCAGCCAGCCAAGGACTGAAACCTCTGAAATCACGAACTCAAAATAAGCCATTCTTTCTCTAAGTTGTTCTTGTCAAAAATCTGACTAACACACCCTTCCTACCAAAGGGAATGCATTTCTAACACAAATCATGTTGATTGACGAGTCACTAATTTCATCATTAAGAAGCAATTTCTGATATTCATTATTCTAATTAGCAAGGAGTTGATGGAAACATGGATATCAGAAGCGTTTGTCATGGCCTATCTGATGTAAAGCCAAGCTGATCACCTCTGGAACACATATTCTTGACTAGGACAATGGACGTGCTTAGAGATGCCATTTGAACCAAAGAGAACATATGTAATCATCCAATTCGTGACAAAATGTGTAAAGCACAGGAGAATGTGCTTCGAGACCTTGAGGACATCTGTTCCCAGAGTTCTCTTGCTGTTGCCGAAGTCCCTGCTTCTGGAATGGAGTTTAGAACCGCCTTGAGCTGTATATGGTGATAGGACCCTGATCTCTATGCCACTCTTTGTGGCCTGGTTGTTTTAGTCAGCTTTTATACTGCTGTGGTTAAATGACCAGCACAATTATGGAGGAGGAAACATTTATTTGAGGGCTCACGGTTTCAGAGGTCTTAGTCCGCAGAAGGTCAGCTCTATTCCTCAGAGCTTGAGGTAAGGCAGAACATCATGATGGAAAAGCATGGCAGAGGGAAGCAGCTCACATCATGAGGAAGCAGAAAGAGAGTCCAGTCTCCAGATACAAAATATCCACCCCATAGCCATGCCTCAATTCCCATCTCCTCCAGCCACAGCCTACCACTTCAATTAATCCCACCAGGGATTAATTCACTGATTGGGTTAAGACTCTTACAACCCAATCGTTTCTCCTCTGAACCTTCCTGCATTGTCTCATGTGTAAGCCTTAGGGTGGCACCTCACATCCAAACCATAATGCTGGCCTTGAAGCAACATTGCCCATAAGAATACTACTAACCTTTATAGGATCTTTGTGCACGTTAGATCTTTCCTCCAGGTAGGTGTAGCCAGTGCCCAGCACTTCACTCAGTGGGTAGCGAGTGGGCTGTGTATTAGTGCCCACTCACTCCCCTGGCCAGAAACTCTGCTGGAGGCAAAAGTAAGGCCCCAACTGTCCATGTATTGACTTCCACAAAACCTCTCATAGAAACAGTTCCTTCAATTTTTCCTTCAGATCCCCATCTTTTGCAAGCAATCTCTGAGTGCATTCTTTTCTCCAAAACATACATCTCTCTCTCACAGACACACGTAAAGATGCAATCACCCACCCAACAATCATTGAGGAGCATGCTGGTCTCACTTTATAGACAGCCAAGGAAGATTATTCTTCTCCTCCCTGTGTCCCCAATTCCTCCCACTCTCTTGAAAAGCAAAGTAGAAAATTCAGAATAAGACGGGTTTGTCTTGTGACTTGTTATATGATTAGATTTGAACATAAAAAAATCAAGCCCACAAGGCCCTGTAACAATTAGGATGTGTTTAGTGGCAATGAACAGAAAACACATCTCCAAATGGGGCAGCTAGAATGAGAATGCATTATCTTACTTAGCAAGAAGCCCTGAGGTAGGGCCAAGAATATTATCAAAAACTCAGATTCTATGGATGGAGTTAACTCAGTCATACAGCAATTGCCCAGCATGTGTAGGGCCCTGGGTTTGATCTCCAGCACTAGAAAATAAAAGTAAAACTAGATTATTTCCACCCTTCCACTTTGCCATCCTGTCATATCAATTTAGCTCCCTCCCTGTTACAAAATGGCTGCCAGGGTTCCAGGCTTGGCATAGAGACATGATGATGCCTAGCAGAATAAGAGGAATTTTTTAAAATGTGCTTTTTAGTTCCCCTTATGCTCTCTTATTTCCCCATCCCATTTCCCTTCTGTTTATTTTTAAAAATTTATTTATTTAGCCAGAACTCTATTCCATGCCCATGCTCAGGCTCACGCACAAGGGTATTAGGACCACCAGAATTGGATTTAGGCAATACCACCATTCACCCCTGGAGATGGGATGTCGAAGAAGGAAGGGTTTCTGTAGCCACCTGAGATGTAGGTGGCTGGTGTGGAGCATGCAGAAGAGGGACAGGGGCACACTATAGCTTTGTTGAGGAGTTGGCCTTCACTTCACCTGTCATACTGTACACACTTAGTACTCATTCGTGGAAATAGCCTTGCAGTAGAATCTGTACTTTAAACAGAAACTGTCTTTCATTCACCACTACTTTCTACTGTGTATCACCTAAGGATGCCTAAGTGAAAAGGGATAAGATCGCTTATCTCACCCCATTTCCTCTGGGAAAGACTCTGTGGTGCGTCAGTGAGATTGTCTGATGGAGCCATTCATAACAGCAGGGCTCAGGCACTCTTTGGGGACCCACATGCATGCTTCTTCAGGAGGCCACAACTGGACCTGCGTAGGGTCCTGATCCAAGAAATCCTCAAACCAGGGGCCGGGGAATTCCCTTCTAATCTCCAGGCCACCTGCAGGCTGCTCTCCTCGCTGAGCTTACCTGGCTGTCTGGGCAGCTTCAGGAGGCAACTACATCTTCCCCCAAAGAGAGTTACTCACATTTTCCCAAATTAATCTTGACCCTGGTAATTTTTATTTTGAAAAATTTTTAGATACATAGACTGTGACTTTTAGTCTCTGTGCTTCACATCACTTTCTATTTTAGTATGGACTGTAAATTCCAAGGTAATGACGTGGGATTCCTTTTCTGAATCTGAAGATGCTAAAGGAGAAGTGTATCATCAGCAGACCTTCCGAGGTCCTCAAGAGGAACATAGAGAGGGTGTTCACATGGACCAGGCTGGCTGCCCTGCACAGGGGAGGGAAATAACATTTGCTGTGACCCTACAGCAGTCCAGGGGCTTTGCAGCCATATCTTTAGTCTGCCCCACAGAATTGACACTTGGGTTCATATCATCCCCCATTTTGCAGGTGTGGAAACTGAGTCTCAAAGAAGGCTGAGGAACTTGCTCTAGGTGGGATTTGAGCCCATGCATGCTGCTTCTAAAAATCATGCCAAGATCTC
>JAJEJO010004469.1:258669-276379 GCA_020662805.1 Glaucomys volans
GTTATTGGTTATCTCAAAACCTTATTGAAAGATTTGTCCTCTCCTTCCCCAGTTTGAGCTGCCATCTTTATTCAAAAACTGCTTTTCAGAAGCATTCATGTCTACTTTAGGGCTCTTTTCTATTAAATTGAATTGAACTGCCTGTCTACTGCCTGAGTCACTGCTCAGGTGATTTTGTTAATTATTATGGTTTTGACAGTGCATTTTAGTACCTGCGAGGGTTTGCCTCCTCTTTCTTTTTGGAAAATTGTTGTTTATTTTAGGATGTTTATTTTTCCATATGAACTTTAGAATCAGCTTGTTATATTCCAAAAAAGTCCCTGTTGGTATTTCCACTGGGAAACGTTGTATTTATAGATCAATTTATGGCACACTAACATATTTACAATGCCCAATATCCTTTTAAATTGGTTTTAAATGTCATTTTATTATAGATGTAATGCATGTTCATTGCAAAAAACAAAAATTCTGACAATTCTGCAATGTATGAGATTGAGTACAAAAGTCCCATTTTTTTCCCTCTAACCCTTCCCTAGAGGCAACCACTGTTGTTTTCTCGGTTTGTTTGTTTTCTAGTATGGGGGATTAAACCCACTTAACCACTGAGCCACACCCACAGCCCTTTTTGTGTGTTTTAGAGACAGGGTCCTGCTGAGTGGCTTAGGGCCTTGCTAAGTTGCTGAGGCTGGCTTTGAACTCACTGCCTCAGCCTCCTGAGCCACTGGGACTACAGGTGTGCGCTGTCACCACCTGGTTTGATAAATGCATGCATACATACACATTCTAGCATGCATATCTTTTGTTATACAGCTATGTCTAACTTTGTATCACAATACCATTTCTAACCCTCTAAGTACATCAATTGTATACCATGTCAACCCCTGTAGATCTACCTTATTCTTTTTTTTTTTGGAACTGGGGATTGAACTCAGGGGCACTTGGCCACTGAGTCACATCTCCAGCCCCATTTTGTATTTTATTTAGAGACAGGGTCTCACTGAGTTGCTTAGCACCTTGCCCATGCTGAGGCTGGTTTTGAACCTACAATCCTTCTGCCTCAGCCTCCCGAGCCACTGGAATTACAGGCATGCGCCACCACGCCTGGCTTACCTTAGTCTTTTAAAGATCACATGATGGCCCACTGTGTGGGAAAACAGGGATACTATAACTAATTTACCCTTTCCCCCTTGATGAATGTTTTCTTCATTTCCAGTTTTCCTTAATTACAAATTATGCTGTTGTAAATAACCTATATGCAGATATCTCAACTACATAAATTCCAGGACATAGGACCACTGGGTCAAAGTTCACAGACCCTTTCAATGATGAAGTGTCATGATATAGAAATGGCCCCTCCATTGTCTGAGAATGTCCTCCTCCCTGTGTTCCTCAGGCCCAAATGGTAGCCATTGCCATTTATCTAGAACTCAGAAGTTCTGTGGGAGTGCTCAGTTCATTTAGAAATGATTATAGGTCCAGTTGTTGCATGTGTGAATGGAACCAACAAGTTCTGGTCACAGAGTCTTGGTCCCACCCACAGGGCTGGGACTGAAAACTTGGAATACCTTGGAATACATTTTCCCACATGAAGATTATAATTAATAATAATAGGAGGATATTAATCATACATATTAATACAGCATTAATGCATGACTTCAGGGATTTAAAAAATAAATAGGCTTTGACAATAGAACCACTGTAAACAATAATTCTGATAAGACAGATTTTTTTTTTTTTCCTTGCAGTGCTGGGGTTTGAACCCAGGGCCTTGGGCTTATGAAGCAAGCACTCTGCCAACTGAGCTATATCCCCAGCCTTGTTTTTTCCTTTTTTTTTTGCCAGTACCGGGGATCAAAGCCAGGGTCTCATGCATGCTAGGCAAGCACTCTACTGCTGAGCTATAACCAAGACCTAAGACAATGCCAAGTCCAAACAACTTACTAAAATATAAGTTTTGTGGGTTGAGGGTATGGCTTAGTAGGAGAGTGCTTGCCTAACATGTGTGAGGCCCTGGGTTTGATCCCCAGCATCAAACTCATGCACACAAGAAAATAATAATACTTAAAAAATGAAAGAGTTCTGTAACCACTTGTGAGTTGGAGGCTGTGAATGGAAGACATCCTTTCAGCTTCACCACTTCTCCTCTTCATTTCCAGCCTCACTTCACTCCCTTTGAAGATTTTCAGGTCTCCCAGACCCTGTTTGTGGCCCCTAGGACCATCCATGTGATTTAGTTACATCCTTTTATTTATTTCTAGTCAACTCTTTTTCCCCTTCACACCCTCCTTGAATTCCTTATGCCCTTCACATAGCCCAACCCTACTATGACTGATGGCTTCATCTCCTATATGATAAAAAAATCAGACCGTTGGGCTGAAACTGCCCTAATATCCCATCTTCCACCTTTAACCCTAATATCTCCATCTGTACAGTCTCAAAGGATGACCATAGCAATAGCTGACCTGCGCTCCAGGTGGAGCCCTCTCTTCCTGTCCACGGGGAGTCACTCCATTCTTGGGTGCATGGGGATCACTGCATTGTACAGCTGCAGGGGTGCCCTTCAGGTTAACAGTGCTGTGTGAATGATGAGACCTGGAGTTGGCTCTGGACAGTGCTGGTCTGAAAATCCTACTTCTCTACTATCCCTTTCCCCCAGTCTATCATATTAACCATAACAACAAGCTCTATTCCCTCTGTGCCCTTTAACTAACACTCATGCTCTCTCTTCTCAGCCATAACGCTAATAACTTGCCTTTTCAGATCTCAGCCTGAACCTCGCCTTCTCAGAGAGGCTTTCTAAAGGGGATGGATCCAATCCATCACTCTCTCTCATTACCCTATTTTAATTCTCTGCATCACACTAAATCATATCCTAGAGTTTTTCTTTTTGATTAGCTATCTTTTTTCACTTGAATATAAGCTTCTTATGAGCAAGAACCTTGTGCTGTCTCTTCCCAGTGCCTTTCCATGCCCAGAAATAGTGTTGATGTGGAGTAAGCAATTGATAAACAGTGGTTGAACAAATCAACATCATTAACAACAATAATAGCTGCTCTTTGGGAGCAGGCAGATTTAAAGGCACTCACTTGAGAACCAGCTACTGATTGAAGTGTTTACAAATACCATCTTAGTTCTCTAAAATAACCCTAAATTCAGATATTATTTCCCCTAGTAACTGAGAAGGAAAAGAAGCTTAGAGATGTGAAATATGCTCCCTGCCACACAGCTGTTGGGGTGCAGAACAGGGCACGCCCCAGGCTCATCTGATGTCAGCAGCTCAGCTAATCTGTGTCTTGACAATATCTCTTCACCTTTGGTTAACAGGCAGGAAAAGCTGATCCACCAATTTGAAGGTAGTGGCCTCAGGTTAATAAGTCTTCGTGGAAGCCCAGGGCAATGCCCCTTTGTTTCAAGTAGAGATCTGGGAGGACTTGAGGGGCTGCCACCCAGCAAAGGTTCCACACACTGTCTTGAAGAATCAGATCCATCTTCAGAGGTTGAGTTTTCACATCCTCTTTTTGAAACTGAATTTGAATTTGCTTCCTTAAACATAGTTGGCTTCATCTTTTACATAATGCAAATCTTTATTCCTGTCTCTTATGAAATCAGTGTGCCCATGACCTCCACGTGTATGTCAGCTAAAGCACTGACTGCTTTAGACAGCTCGACCACAGAAGCTAAGAATAACCCAGAATCACTTAAGTACTTCCTTTTTTCCAAGCACTGTCCCATCTTGTGTCTTCCTTGTAACAGTGCCAGGATGATGTGTTGGTTAGTAGTCCATTTTATGAATGAGAATCCTAAGGCTCAAAAGGGTTAAATTATGCACCCCAAATGACACAACTTGTCAAAGGCGGGGCTGGTATAGGGATGAATGTAGCTGTTGTCTCCTAATGCCGGTGCATGCCTATGCAGCATCCGGCCAGAATCATGCATTATATAATGCTTGCTATTACTTCTGCAACTGGCACAAAATCATGATCCTGACAAGGATAACTCCAGGCATTGTGATTGGCATGAAATGTATTACATCATAATAGCCATGCAGGGAGCATTGTTGGGCCCCACTCATATCCCCTTTAATACAGACACCCACCCTCCAGCCTCTGTGTGTATTGGCTGCTTGCAGTTCAGCTGCTTCCTTCTTCTGAGCTCTGAGCTAACAAGAGCCACCTTGTCGAGGAACAATTGCTTTCCCTGTGAGGGTGGCCCAGCCAAAGACAGAGAGATAAGGCATGCAAAAGGCTGGTCCCTTATCTCAAGGCTGCGTACCTCTGCCCTCTTTGCTGCAGAGCTCCCAGTGGGATCAGACTGAGCTTAGAATTCAAATAACTATACATTTTTCTTGTTTTGTTTTGTTTTATTTTCCCTCTGTTCTATCACACTTCCCTCATACCCCATCTCCTGAGGTCACTCACACTAAGAATCTCTGCATTGGGTCCTGCTTTTATAGAACCTCCAACAGCCTGCTGTCCAAAACTACTCTCTGTTTTTACGGAGAGGAAACTGAAGGGGGAAGTGATTGTCTCCACAGAGGCACTCCTTCCTTCTAATGGAGGTGTGACATTCCTCTGGGCTCCCTGCCCATGTGGCAGTGTTCTTCCTTAGCTTCTCTCATTGAAACCCCTGCCTCTCAAGGATCAGAGGAGCAATTAACAGGCAATCCACCTCTGGACTCACATTTTCTTGTTCTCATTACTTCCCAGGCTTCTGTCTTATCATCATCTATCACCTACCACGGACTGCTGGACACTCACAAAGAAGCTGGAGGCTGAGGTAGCTATCAGTTTGGTTGGCCAGAACAAGTTTCCTCCTGTCCCTTCTTCTGATAGCACATCCTGTTCCCCCTTTCCCTATTAATCTTGGATAAACACATGACCCAGGCTGGACCAAGGACCATCCCTTGCTGAATTCAGAGACTGGACCCTGGATGACCTTGGCCAGCCCAGCCATTTCCTTTCTTTCTAACAATTTCTGGGCAGAACATACCACAAATGCAACATCCTGAGATAAGGAGGACATGTCCAGAGCAACCTGGGCTGAGTTCTCATTCTTCCTAGATCAGGGTGTTCTGAAAACACTTACAGTGTCACCGGAACCCAGGGTGGAGCATTTTAAGGGCTGCTCAACTATAACATGCTGTGAGGCACCTGCAGATGAGATTCCATTTACTCTGGGTAGCTTTCCTGAGCTTTGAAAGACGGGATCACCATGCACCCTGGGCTTCTGTTGATTCTTGCTGCCTCTCTGTCATGATAACGTTGTCTTTCCTGTCTTATACAAGTCTTTTGTCTCACTGGACTAGACCTAAGAATACCTAAAAATGTTAGAGGTTTAGGGCTACAGCTGTTCTCATTGTGTTGGGCCTGCTATAGCAGCTAGGGCTGCCTTGAATCTCTGACAGTGTGAAAACCTTTGCAGAACTCTGGAAGCTGGGTTTGTGCAAAACATCCTGCCAGACATGGAAACTTTTGTGTATATGACCAACCCAGAATGATAAGAGCCCTTCAAGAGTAAAGATGGCCTCCTGCCTCTGAGGTGCTGAAAGTATTCACTTCTGGGGCTGCCGGGGCCATCCTCCCTTCCTGCGTGGAAAAAGCTCTCCTGGAGTAATGGAACATTAAAGCCAACATGCAGGGAGCAAAGTCCCAAGATGGAGAGAGTATACAGCTGTCTTGACAATAGCAAGGCAGACCTGGTCCGTCACACCTATCCACCCTGTCCTTCCAACTCACACAAGCCATAGAGGACATTCCTTATCCTCTGTCTATAGTACCTGAGAGAGTTCTGATTACATTGAGCTAGATGTTGCCTCCAGCTGAAAGAATTCCAGGAGACAGGTTATCTTCTCCAAAGGGCTAGCAGCACCTCCATTGTTGGAAGACAAGAATTAGGAGGAGAATGCAGGTCTCCTGATTCAGGGGTCCTATTCTTCCAGCTTTTCCAGGGAATAATTACCAGACTTCGCACCTGGGAAGTGAATAACTAGGATGCAGATCAGCTAAAAGGCAGAGTCTTCTCATCTAGGTCTTCTCAGCTGCAAAAGTTAAGAACTGAAGCTATAAGAGGGGGCTGACAAAAGGCATGTCCTAGGGATATTTTTGATCTTTGTCAACCTCATCCAGGAACAGAATCTTCATGGGGCTTTCTGTCCTATTTTGTTTTTCCTTCTACGTTTATACCTCTGGGGAAAATGTAGTAGTCTGCTCAGGGTGAGGTTCTGATCAGTGAATCTGTGCTGGTGGGAGATGGCTACAGTGCTGGCCAAGGGTAAAACAGAGATTGCCAGTTTTCTCTCTGTGCTAACCTTCCTCCACATTGTGTGGCCTGTGTGTTATCTGCTCATGCCTTCCCTACTTTAAAGTCCCTTATCAGGAGAGGATCTGAGAACTATCAGTCAACTACAGCTTTATGCAAATTTGAGGTATTGCATATTTTCTCTCAGAGAATTTGGAAGCCAGATCTTTATTTGGATAATAAAAATATTGTTCCTCATTGAAAAATTTCAGGGAGCATCTTAGCCCTATCAGGCTACTACAAATAATTACTATGATCTTAGTGATTTATAAACTATAGACATTTGTTTTTTCCAGTTCTGGATATCAGGAAATCCAGGATCAAGGCATCGTGGATTTGGTGTCAGGTGAGTGTTTGTTTTTTTGGTTCATGTTTGGCGCCTTCTCACTGTGTCCTCACGTAGTCGAAGGGGTGAGGGTGCTCTCTTGGGCCTAATCTTTAGCAGTGGCCCCACCTGCTAATGCCATCACCTTGGGGGCTGGAACGTCAACATTTGAATTTCAGGGCAGGGGGACATAAACATTCAATCCATGGGAGGGAGTAATGGACATAGAGGGTATTTCTTGGCAGGACTGGGAACGTACCTATTTTTATATATAAGGATATGGTTGGCTAAAGGTGTGGTGGAGGTCTTTGTCCTCTTCCTGGAAGTACAAATTTATGATCACAGGTGCCTTTTGGAGACTGTCCTCACTGATATTGTCAGTTCTGATGGACTGATTCTGCCTTGATCTGAGTTGCCACAGAGGCAGATCCTGATAAGGATCTGAGGGCAATTAATTTATTTGAGAAGTGATGTCAGAAAACAGACTGAGTAGGAAAATGAGACAGAGAAGGGATGGAAACAATTGTGTAGCACTTTAGTAAGTCAGCTACCCTGTGGGCAACTTGAGTGAGTGAATGAATAAACTTATGCATAAATGAAAGCAATGGCCTCAAAATAATTGAGGTAGATCAGGGAAAGAGCTGAGTGCAATGCCTAGATCTGTGCAGGGTAGGAGAGGACAGGAGCAAGGAAAAGAGAACTGTTGTAGGAACTGAGAAGCCAATTAGTAGTTTCATGTGTGGTAGGGGCTCAGGGGGCCCTGAGAGGTATACGGGGCATTAGCTGGATCTTGCATAACATATAAACTTCTCATAGAACCTGGGATGGGGACTCATTTTCTCTTAGTCTCAACACAGAGGCCTCAACTGACATCGAGGCAGTAGACAGAGGAGAACAGTTGAGAGACCTTGGTCCTAAGGGTCCAAGGCCTGGCCCCTTATAAGGTATGTAAATCTCTTTATCTTATGTGGTAAGCCAGATAACATCCCCAAAGAAATCCACGTCAAATCTCCAGAACCTTTGAATGTAACATTATATGACAAAAGGCACTTTGCAGGTATGATTAAATTAAGGGTCTTGAGATGGGGCAATTATCCTGGTGGTTTTAGTTGTACAGATCCTTATCTCAAAGAGAAGAAGGTGATGGAAGCAGAGACAGGAGAGTTGCAACTGGGGGCTAAGGAATGCTGGCTGCCTCTGTGAGCTGGAAGAGAAGAAAGTGGATCTCCTCCTGGAGTCTCTGGATCTCCCCCCTCAGCCCCTTGGAGACCTCATTTTTAGCCCTCTAAGACTCATTTCAGATTTCTGATTTCTGGAATTGTAAGAAAATAGATCTGCATTGTTTTAAGCCACCAAGTTTGTGGTAATTTGTTATGGTTGCCAAAGGAAACTGTTACATTCCTATATGACTCTAGTTTCTCATCTGTAAAGTGGAGCTTCTGAGACCCCATTTAACTCCCTTTCTCATGTTTGCATTTAATAGTTATTCTCTTGGTTTTCTTTTGGGCTAGGTAGAATAGGTATCTATGGACTGATTTTTTTCAGACATTAAGAAATTGAGGTCCAGTGAGGTTTAATATGGACACACAGCTGTAGCCAGGGCAAACTAGAATCCAGCACTCTACTCTCCATTTCAATTAGTTTAGAAAGTCATAGAAAAAATCTTTCTTGTGTATGTTTTGTTTGAACATAGAACATTTTGAGCCTATTCCTATTTCTCATCATAAGAGAAGAACTCCGATTCAGACTCAGAGAGGACTTGAAAGTCAGAATCAAGGTAATGAGCGACAGCTCCTCCTCTAATGAGCAGTGATGAATTAGAACCAATTTTCAAGTTTATAAACAGCTACAAAACCTCACAGCCTCCCGAGCTGGTATCACCCAGGATTACTATTTTAGAACTAAAGTATTATCAGAACATTTTTGAAATCTACTAAGGGGCTTTTCATCTAAATATTTTGATATGCACATTTACATAATGAATACTTATAATTTCCAGTCTCCACATGAGAAAAGGGAAAGAACCCATCAGAGAGGAGAGGGAAGAATAAAATGTTCAGCTCTTATGAACAGGCTCCTTGGAGAATTGGCTTCTAAACCTTTCTGGTAGGGAGAAGACTACATTGAATTCTTTAGGTAGAATGATTGTTAATTCACTGTTTATTTCATTACACCAATAAATATTTTTCTACTTTGTAAATGTGTATCTACCTTATTACAAGAACTGTTCTAGGTACTTGAGATACACTAAACTAGCCAATCCCTTTGTCCCTGTGTATCCCCCATTCAAAAGATATTTGACAGAGTGTGGCATTGTGAATAGGTCATTGGAATACAACATGACCAGTGCTGGGAACACCGATGACTGCAGGATTTCTGGAATTTATTCCTGGAAACTGAGTCACTTTGTCAGCTTGGCTTTCCAGTAGCTTGGAGCTCCTTTCCTACAGTCTTGTAAATACATTTAAGGTTTTCTATATATTATGTTTTGAACTCTTTAAAAACCTTTCTGGCTGGAAAGAGACAGCCTTCCAGGGGTTAGCCAATTCTTAGATGACAAAGGGTCCAGCCCCAGGGACCTGTCTTTGGTATTCTAACTAATTAATCCAGAGCTCTAGCTCGTCTATCTAACCCCCACACCTCGGGAGGCAATATTCTTGGGTCTTAATCATTGTAGGACGAGGTGTCAAGCAACTAGGGACCAACACTATAGCCCAAAGCCCAGAATGATTCAAACTACTCAGTTGTAACTTATTTGCCCTGCCCTGCCTTACCTTCTGAGGAAACCCCAGTAAAGGCAGCTTAAACCTTCCCTCGCTCCTATCTTCTGCTTTCCAGGCATACTGGTGTTTTCCCCATGTGGTCCTTTGACTGACCATCACTTAGAAGAACACAGAGCATCCTCCTGACCCTTGCCATCACTCAGCCCCATCTCCTTTCAATGGATGAGTACAAGGCTGAGCAGGAAAGGCTGCTGCTTGTGGATCCAGAGTCTATGGCTCCAGTTTTGGCTCAGGTGTTCCCTGGCAGTGTGACCTCAGGAAAGTTACTTTCAACCTCTCTGAAACCTCAGTTTTTTTTCTGCAATCAAATGGAGATGATTATTACTTTGTATTGCTATTTTGGGTGGAGTAGCCATGAGTCTCACCTGTTCTGAACCCTAATTATGGATTAGACGAGCTCTGGTATAAACAGTTACTCTGGGATGTAAGCAGATGTGGAAGACAGTGCTAAGGGAATTTCAGAACTAGGGGAGCTAAGCCCATTTGTGGGTGATAACCAGACAGCAGGCACCGGGCACTGGGTATAGTAGGAAGAGGGCATATTATTCATTCATGTATTGAACAAATTGTTCAACAAGCCTTGCTGTGTGCATTGCAGGCATTGCTCTGGGTCCCAAGAAGGCTGGGAGAAAAGACTGGCACAGTCAGGAAAGGAGACAGGTATGAAGCAATCACAACTCAGTGAGACACATACTCTGAGGGAGGCATGTACTGATAGGCTTCTGGAAAAGGAGGGAAACCATCTCCCAGGCTGTAGAGTGGGCATGTGGAGTGTCAGAGAAGGTTTCCCAGAACATCCCTGAACAGAGGTGTTAGCTCAGTGGAAGGGTGTTCAAACAGGTGGGAAAGCAAGGATGAAGGCTTGGTGGTTTGGGGGAACTAGGATGTGAGTGACTGGAGTTTAGGGTCAAGGTAGAAGATTCTCAGAGGCCAGAATGTGGATGGCTTTGGATGTCAGGCTAATGGGCTTATAAATACAAACCTGACATGATGAGGAGATATTGTGAGGTTTTAGCAGGGAAAAGACAAGACTAAAGTCATTTTTAGCAATGTCAGCCTTACTTCAATGTGGAGGATGACAGGGACTGGCAGAGCACTAAAAATGGAGTCAGAGTGACCCAGTAGGAGGCACTTTCTCTCTCTGCTTGAGACACCATGGCTGCCCAACTCAGGAAAAATGGTGAGGGGGCTGGGCCCAGGCTCCATTCCAGATTAATTCATCTAGACTATCTAAGGAGGCCTGTCCTTGAATTATTGTTTGATAATTGGTATAATAATTGTATGGTGTACAGTGTAATGTTTTGATTTATGTTTACATTGTATAAAGATCAAATCAGGATAATTGGCATATTCATCACCTGAAACATTTCTCATTTCTTTGTGGGGAGAACTTTCAAAACCTCTCTTCTAGCTCTTAAGAAATATGCCATATATTACCATTGACTGCAGTCACCCTCCTGTGCGACAGAACACCACAACTTATTTTTCTTAATTGTAACTTAGTACCCGCTGATTATCTTCTTCCCTCACACTTCTTCATACTTCCCCCAGCCTCTGATAACCACTATTTCTTTTTATTAACTACTTTTATGAGTCGCCTTTTTAATATTCCACACAAAATGAGATGATAAATATTTGTCTTTCTGTGGCTGGCATATTTCACTTAACATGACCTCCAGTTCCATTCATGCTGTTGCGAATGTCAAGTTTCATTCTGTTTGTGGATAAATAGTATTCACTGTGAGTTATGTACCATATTTTATTTATCCACTCATCACTTGATGGACACTTAGTTTCCAATTCTTAGCTATTGTGAATAGTGCTACAATAAATGTTGGAGTGCAGATGTTTCATCTACATAGTGATTTCATATCCTTTGGATATATCCCCCACAGTGGGATTGATGGATCATATGGTAGCTTTAGTTTTACTTTTTTGTAAGAACTTCCCATACAGTTTTCCATAATGGCTATTCTAATTTATAATGCCATCAACAGTGCGTAAGGGTTCCTTTTCCCCAACATTCTTGCGAACACTTATCTTTCTTTTTTAACAATAGCCATGTAGCAATCCTAACAGAAGTGTGGTGATATCTCATTGTGGTTTTCATTTGCATTGCCTTAAGGACTCATGTTGTTTATTTTTTCATACAGGTGTTGGCCATTTGTATGTCTTCCTTTATTTAGATCTTTTGTCTTTTTTTGCAGGGGGCAGGGTACACAAAGGATTAAACCCAGGGTGGTTTACCAGTGGGCTACATCCCCAGTCCTTTTTAAATTTTCAGACAGGCTCTTGCAAGTTTGCTTAGGGCCTGGCTAAGTTCCTGAGACTGGTCCAAATTTTTGATCCTCTCACCTCCACCTAGGATTACAGGCATGTGACACCACACCTGGCTTTTTGCCCATTTTTTTTTTACTTGTGTTCTTTTATTATAGTTATTGCTATTGAGTTGTTTGAGTTCCTTAAATATTTTAGGTATTAATTATATGTCCTTATCGGATGTACAGTTTGTAAATGTACTTTCCCATTCTGTAGATTTTTTTCCACTCTGTTGATTATTTCCTTTGCTGTGCAGACTTTCCTTTTTAGTTTAATGAAGTCCTATCTATTTTGTCTATTTTGCTTTTGAGGTGTTATTAAAATTATTTTTGCAGGGCATGGGTATTTATATAAAACTCCCCAGGTGACTCTAAGGTGCAGTCAAGGTGGAAGATACTAGGTTATAGAGACAGGAAAGAGGAAATGTCTTTAATGGTGTCTCTCAATGTGTGGCAATTTCCCTTGGTATCACTTGGAAATGTTTGTTAAAATGTATGCTCCCCAACCTGTCACTGAATCTGTATCTCTTAACCCTGGTCTTAGAATCTGTATTCATAAGTTAGTGATTCTTAAACTCCCCAAGATTGGAAAGCATTTATCTACATGCACAGAACAAGGGAAGTAGCCATCCACCAGAAGCAGGCAGGTAGGCAGAACGTAGGAGGAGCAGAACTGGGGGCCTGTTCATCAAAGGTGCAGGAGGACACAGGGAAGACAAGGCCAGGAGTCACCTGGATAGACCTGGAAGGTCAAGGAGGCTCCATCTGGACCATTCAGGACTTCCCATCACACACTTGGGTTTGGGCATTGAATTAGTCAACTAGGGCTGCTGTAGCAATCTACTACAGATTGACAGGTTTAATCAAGAGGAATTTATTTTCTCCTTGTTCTAAAGGCTGGAAGTAGGAAAAAGGCTACAGAATTTGTTCCTTCTGAGGTGTTGCCCCCTGTCTCATCTGGGATCTTCACATGATTTTCCCTCTGTGTGGCTCTGTATTTCAATCTCTTCTTTTTATGAAAACACCAGTCAGATTAGGTGAAGGCCCACCTAGTAACCTTGTTTTACTGAGTTTCCCTCTTTAAAGACCCTGTCTTCACATATATTGTGAGGTACTGAGGGTTGGGATGTTAACACATGAATTTTAGGGGGAACACAATTCGGCCATAACAGAACCCTCAGAGCTGGAAGCGGAGAATCAGATATACAGGCTCTGGAGCCGGGGGCAGGGGAGGAGGCAAGGAAGAAAGGTGGCTAGACATGATCAAGGCACAATGTGTGCACATATGGAAATATCACAGTGGATCTTGTCAATCTGTACAATTAATATGTGTTCATAATTGTTCAAGAAAAGACATATAGGCTCTGTCCATCACAAGAAAAGAGAGCATATAAATAGAATATTTCCACCAAGGACAGGTGACAGACACAGGCCTGAACTAGAGCAAAGGGTTTTAGATAATATCTCAGAAAGCCTTGGACAGGAAAGAACAGGATGCTGGAACACCTTCTTCAGGAACTGAGTAAACTATTAGGAAGATGAGTAAAAGGAACAAAAGTTATGATAAAACTAGGAGCAATATTATAGAGAAAAAAATAAAGAATTGTGTTTATGGTTGAATGTGGTAGTTGGGTTATTTAATGGAAAATTCCACATATCAATATTCTGTAGTAGGAGTCTAGATCACTCCCAGGTGAATTTCTAGCTAAGAGTCTGCATGTGTTTGAATGAATTTTAGCTTGAAGGCAGGGGAATAGGCTGGGGGACCCCTGGGCTACATTTTAGTCCTATGATCCCATTAATTTCACATATCTCCTTGACCAGATAACATTTTCACATCTCCCAATCTGCATTCTGTTACTGCAACTGGCTCTTATTTCCTTTCAATCTAAAGTGACAATGAAATATCTACTACTTTCTTGAGAGAGACAGTATAGCTCATATCTATATTAAATGAAATGATAAAGGAAAAGAACATTCTTTTTAAAAAATATTTTTCAGCTGTCAAAGGATTTTTATTTTTTATTTATTTATATGCAGTGCTAAGAATCAAACCCAGTTCCTCACATAGGTGAGGCAAGCACTCTATCACTGAGCTATAACTTCAGCCCAAAAAGGACATTCTTTATGAGTCTCTATCCAGAGACTGGATTGAGTTGTATCTCAGACAACTTTTTGTTTGTTTGTATTGAGCATTGAACCCAGAGGCATTTTACCACTGAGTTACATCCCCAGTCCTTCATTTTATTTCTTTAAATTTTGGATCTAAGTTGCTGAGACTGACTTCGAACTTGTGATCCTTCTGCCTCAGCCTCCCAAGTTCATGAGCTACCACACCTGGCTCTCTAGTCAGCTTTTAAAGAAAATGATGTGCTCTTGTATTCATGAATTTTAGGTACAGTAAAATCATTTAAAAATATCTCTTTATGTAACTACTTTACATTTTCTGTTTAAGGTACTGTTCAGTGGGCTAGGGATGTAGCTCAGTGGTAGAGCACTTACCTAGCAAGTGTGAGGCCCTAGGTTGTATCCCTAGTACCACAAAGGTATTGTTCAAAATGAAATGGTCAACATAGAATTTTTGTAGAAGCAATTTTTTTAAGTGAAAACCAAAACATAAACAGTATTATTTTATTTACTTGTATTTCTTCATACATATATTCCAAATCATGTTTTGCTTTATTTGCAATGCTGGGATTAAACCCAGGGCCTCTGCCAGGTGTGGTGGTACATGCTTGTAATCCCAGCAACTCAGGAGGCTGAGGCAGGAGGATCCCAAGTTTAAGACCAGCCTCAGCAAATTAGCAAGGCCCTTAGCAACTCAGCAGGACTCTGTCTTAAAATAAAAAATGAAAAGGGTTGGAGATGTGAGGATGCGGCTCAGTAGTTAAGCATCCCTGGGTTCAATTCTTGGTATCACAAAACAAAACAAAACAAAACAAAACAAAACAAACAAAAAACAAAGCAAAACCAAACCCAGGGCCTTATACATGCAAGGCAAGCACTCTACCATTGAGCTACACCCTCAGCCCAAAATCATATATTTTTATACACAGATGTATATATGAATTGTAGGGAAGCATATCAAAATGATGGGATGAGGGGGCTTTCGATTTTTCAGAATTGTTCTTAACAATTCTTAATTGTTACTTCTTAATTTATTTTTACAAAGAAGCAGGGAGAAGTGTGAAGGAATGAAAGACAAGGAAAGATCACAAGAATGAAATGTCACACACTGAAAGAGGCTGGAAGACATGGCAACTAAATGCAATGTGGTACACTAGACTGGATCCTTGAATGGAAAAACTAGTGGGAAAACTGTGAAAATATGAGTGAAATCTCTAGCTTAGTTAACAGTATTGTCCCATATATTAATATTAATCCCTTAGTTGTGGTAACTACACTGTGGTTATGTAAGATGTTGCCATCAGAGGAAGCTGGATAAAGTATATCAGAGCTGGGGATATAGCTCAGTTGGTAGAATGCTTGCCTTGCATGCACAAGGCCCTGGGTTCAATCCCCAGTGCTGCTCCCCACCAAGGCAATGGCACAGAGGTCGCCCTTCTGTACCTGAGGCAGATCAGCAGGGGGCACCACTAATCCTGGCAGCATCAAATCTGCTCCCCTGACCAGTTTTTCAAGTACCAGAGGCCATGTTGTAAAGGTGGGTAGATCAGGATAGGACCACACTGTTGGATATAGATTTTTCTCCAGTTCAAATAGGATGGCGTTGCCACCACTCATATAAACAGTCACTACATCCCCTTTGTGAGCGCACAGCTTCACAATGTTGAGCTCCTCCTTTCCAGGTATTAACACAGAAACCTGATCAGTTCCAAGGGTGGGAAGGTAGATGTTACATCAGCCCGAAGTTTTCTTCTGTCCGACTCCTTGATGGCCATGTTGGACTTGGCCCTGAAAGGCCATGGCGAACATGTCTGCTGGGGTAGCTGAGGAAAGACTAGAAGAACACAGAAACCAGAGAGTGTCAGGAAAATGAGACTGCAGAGCCTTCCTGGGCCAAGGCCCTGGGGGCAGCCATGCTGGGTGCCTGGCCGTGCCTAGAAGCAATTTTAAAACAACCTAAAAATTCATCATCGATGGGAGTAGATAAATTATTGCTTACTAACACAACAGGATACCTTGCAAAACCTGAGATTTATATGTACATAAAATGGCAGAATAATGTGATCCTATTTTAGTTAAAATTAAATGTTTATGTTCATGTATATGTGAATGTGTGCTTCAACCTAAAAAAAAGAAAAAAAAATGCTCTCAAAGCAGGGATATTCAAAGTAATACATAATATGGCTGCTTTCCCAGAATTCATTCCAACTGTATCTCATTGTGCAGCCATTTATGTGTTTTAGGTGGAGTTGACCCCACATCCAGCTCCAGAGGTTGACCCTATTCATGGAGCAAATTAGGATAATCACATCCTTTCTGCTACAGAGATTGATTTGAGGATGGAAACTGACACAATCCGTATTTATCACTCCCCAGACTTTTATGCTGGCTATAAATAGGCACATGGCCAAAGCTGGACCACTCAGAATGAAGACTAGGATGTTCACTCCACAGTGGTTGCATTTCTTTCTTTTTTTCTCTCCATTTCCCTCCCTTCTCCTCTCTGATGAAATATATTATCCTATTGGTAGCTATTTTACAACCATGAGCTAAGCCAGTCTTAGGTTGAAACTTATACCTCAGAAGGCAGAGCAAAGAGCTAGGAAGAAACTGTCTTTGATGACACTGTTGTGTGATTTAAATAAACAAATCCCACAGCCAACCCTACCTCTGGACTTTCAGCATCTCTTTATGCTTGCTATTTAAGATGTTCAAAATAAAATGATCAATGTGACATTGCTTATAAGAGCAAAAAACTGGAAACAAATGTTCACTCAGAAAATAAGCAAATAACTAATTTGAGTCAATATATTCTCTTATTGTTTTGTCCACTTTGAACTGATTTCCCCTTACTTGTCATGTAGTCTTAATTTGTACTTGTACCAAATTGTTATGTGTTTAACCTTGGGAATGGTGTGTGTGTGTGTGTGTGTGTGTGTGCACATGCGTGTTGGAGGGGGGTAGTCAGAGTTGGATGGGGAAACTCTTTTGCCTTCTATACTTTAGTGCTTCTGTTTGTTCATTCATTTATCTTTGTGGTCCTGAAGATCAAACCCAGATGGATCAAACCCAGAGCCTCATACATGCCAGGAAAAGGGTCTTCTACTGAACTATAAGCCCAGTCCTTTTTTATTTAGACAGGGTCTAAATTGCCCAGACTGGCCTCAAATTATGATCCTCCTGCCTCAGCATCCTGTGTAGCTAGGATTATAGTTTTAACTCTTTACAATGAGTACATGTTGCTTTCCTTTATGATTAAAAACTGATTTTTAAATAAGTTGAGTTGGGAAACAAATAAATATTAGAAAGAATAATTAGTGTCAAAGTCATGTTGGAAATATTTCAGCCTCCTTGTGGGAAGTGTTAGTGAGTGGAGGAATAAAGGAGAAGCTTTTGAGGATACTGGTAACATTCTATTTATTGAAATGGTTTCCTGTGTGTGCTCACTTTGTGAAAATTTATTTCACTGTAACCTTAGGGTTTGTGCATTGTCCTACATGTATATTAAACTTCAATAAAATATTTACATAAAAATATTGCAACCTCTGGGAAGGAGCTAAAGGAACTGTCAATTTTAAAGTCATTCAGTCTCAGCAGCATCTGCCATGTACATGCTGTATGGGAAGAGTGGTCTCTTGTCTCTAAGAGAGTGGTAAGAGCTATACGGTTTTTCAGAAAGGTCTCCCTTCTTAGCATTTCATAAGCTTTCTCTTTCTTTTCCTACTGAAAGAGGAACTGAACTGCATTGGTGGCTGGCTGTGCAGTCAGTCACAAATGATCTCGTCAGCTCAAATATCTAAGGTTCAATATGGGAGCAACTAAGAATTTACCCATTTATTTCTTCCATAATCTTTCTTTTT
>JAJEJO010004470.1:3230-31204 GCA_020662805.1 Glaucomys volans
GATGGATGGATGGATGGATGGATGGATGAGTGAATGGATGGATGGATGGATGGATGGATGGATGAATGGATGGTTGGTTGGATGGATGGATGGATGGATGGATAGATGAGTGGATGGATGGATGGATGGATGGTGCAGAACTCCTCAGGGGAGGGCTGGCTTCTAGGACCAGCTCCCTCAGGGTGCCTCCAGGGTGTGCTGGCTGTCGGCTACAGCTCCCAATTAAGCTGTTTCAGCGACAAAGACCCCGGGTAATCATGTGATTAAAAATAACCCAGGGCCGGCTGATGCTGCTCGTGGGAGCCTATCACAGCAGGCAGGGCTGAGGGGGAGGAGAGGGAAGCCTTGGGTCCCTGCTGCTCTGACGCCATTGCCCCGGGGTTAGGCACCTCTGCTCCTGTCTACGCCGTATGAGATTCAGAGAAGACTGCTGTGCCCCAGCCACTTGCGGCCAAGAGTCAGTGGTCCCAGGATGGGGGCGTCTCAGGCCCCTGCAGCACAGAGCAGAGACAGCGTAAAGCAGCGGGCCTTTAGTGAGCGCCCACTGTGTCCCCCACCCCAGGGCCCTTCCTTAAGGGCTTTGCAAGAACCCAGGGCACGTCTTCAGTTTGCATTCACAGGAATGTGGTGGAGGTTCAGAGGAGCCCACGTGGTCAACCCTGCAGTCGGCACATGCTCACTGAGCACCTACTGTATGCCAGGCACTTTCTGGGTACAGGGGACAAAGCTGGGGTCCTGTCCTGTGTTTGTGCCGAATCCCACAATGCAGGCTCATGGCCTGTGGCCCAGTGGTGCCTCCTGGGCGGAGCTGTCCTGGTGCACAGCCAGCTGCCCCTTCCTCAGAGTGTGACCAGCGAGAACAGATGCCAGGCCGGAAGGTGGGGCCGGGTGGGCCGTGATCTCGCCCCTGCTGGCCAGGTCCTGGGAGGAATGCTGTGTCTCCAAAGCCCTTGTGTCCCCTCAGCAGCATCCCCTGATGCTCTCAGGGGCTGGGCTCCTGGAGGTAGTTAGGACCGGGACCTTCCTTCTTGCCAGGACAGCATGACACCTTGGCCCCTGGGAGCCGGGATGCAGCCTGGGCCAGACACTGGGTCCCCAGGGTGGGATTGTGGACTCCCAGCCTCCAGGGCCCGAGGTTTGCAAGCCCCCAGCCTCTGGCATTTTGCTGTAGCAGCTGCCACATCGAGAAGGGACAGGCAGCCGCAGCAGCGCCAGAGACCGGGTGGCCCGTAAAGAGCAGCCACCATCCCATCTCACAGGCTGGAAGCAGGGGACCAAACGTCGCAGGCTGGCTCCTCCTGAGGCCCAGACAGCGTCTCCTCCCGGGGGTCCCTGTCTGCCCCTCCTCTAAGGGCCCCTGTCAGATGGCTGAGGCCACCCTAGGTCTCGTTTTTAAATCAACCACCTCTTGGAAGGCACTGTCTCCTTTCTAAGAAGGGGGTGCGAGGGCTTCACACGTGGGTTGGTGGACATGGTCAGCCGTCACTGCATCCATGGGACACCCCTCACCCAGGGTGTCATCCTTACCAGGCTCAGAATGAATCTGGAAGCAGGACTCAGATGCATGGTGGTGCTGGAGCCTTGGCAGCCCCGCTGTGAGGGCGAGGGTGTCTCACCCCACTGGCCCTGTCCTTGCTGCCCGGAGCCTGGCCGTGGGGTCCCAGACCCCTTCCCTGCTTGGGAAGGCGACTCCAGTGACCCCTGTCATATTCCTCCTTGGGCCCCCGTCCCCCTGGGTGGCTGCAGAGCCTGGAAGCTGGTGGCAGCATGTGGACCTCAGAGCCCAGGCCACGCGGGAGGCTGTGGGTGGCCCTGTGCTGCCCCCGCAGCTCCCCTTGCTCTCCAGAGGAGGTGCTTGGACAAGGCCCTCTTGCCAGGCGGTCACACTTGTCACCGGGCACCGCCTGGAGATGGCCTCCTGCTGCTCGAAGACCTAGGGGTGTCCAGTGGGCCCCGTCCATTGTCCTCAGGTCTGTTCAAACAGTGGGGCGAGCTGGGGCCTCTACTGACCCGGCGAAGCAGAGCAGGTCTACATGGCGGGCCGTGGCCCCAACCAGGCCCCACCCCGTGGGAGCCCCCGCGGGCAGCGGGGCAGCCGGGCAGCCGGGCAGCGCGCCCGTGTCTGGGGCCAGCGTGGAAGGCGAGGGCGTCTTTCTCACCTGTGCTGGCAGCCACACCGGGCTCCCTGCCAGGCCACCCGGCTACGGCCATGCGTCCACAGTAGGCTTCAGGGTCCCCTGCAGGCGACGGGGCAGTTGCGATTCACAGCGTTTCTGCTGAGCCACCCAGATGGTGGCTGACCCCATGTCAAGCAGGGCCGGGCTGCGTCAGGTCGGAGGCCTGCCCTCCAGCTGTGGATCTGTGAGCCTGCAGAATTGTGTCACGGGGAAGGCGGCCTGTGTGGTGAATTCCGGTGCCACCTGGACCCTGGTCAGCCTGCGAGGGCCACACTCACCTCAGTCCTCTTGGGCACCTTCTCTCTGGGCCAATCAACAAACATACTCCTTGTCTCTGCCCAACGCTGGCTGTCGACCACGGCAGGCTCCGCGCCCCGGGCACAGCCCCAGGAGCCCTGCGCTGGAGTCCCTGGTTTGGAAAAGCTCAGGGTGCCGGTGCCGGGGGACCAACCGAGCAGGGCGGCCTTCTGACAGCCCGAGGCTACGGCCCCACTGGGTGCTGACCCTGGCCACAAAGCAGAGAAGCAGGGGCACACGGTCTCCTTGAGGGCCCGACCTGTGCAGCGTGGGCCTCAGGGCGAGGGACGCCTATGGGGCCTCCAGAGCAGGCGGGGGTGAGGCTCGGCCTGCGGTGCCTGGCCATTGCTGGGCAGCCGGAGGCTGGCCAGGCCTCCCAGGGCAGACTGTCCCAGTGCAGAGGGCACAGAGCCCCCAGAGCCCCCAGAGCCCACGACCCTCATTGGTTTAATCGTTTCGGGTTGGAGCTGCCAGGTAGTGAGAACAGAAGCAGGCCACGGAGTGAGCACTACCCTGGATATTTCCTATTTTAACCTGGGTGTGAGAGGGTGTGCAGGTGGCACTAGAAACAGTAGTGAACACAGCCCTCCTACTGGCAAGTAGCAGCACCTGAGGTCATGTCATAAGGAGTGTGTGTCCAGAGCAAGGGAGGGGAGAAGCAGGGAACACGATGGGCCTGTCCAGTTGCCCAGCTTGTCCTGGGGCACATGCAGAAACCACACTGAGGCCTCCTACGTCCTTAACCCCCTGCCTCTCCCAGTAAAGATAGCCCTGTGTCCATGGGCAGCAGGGCCCTCGCAGAGCTTGGCAGGGCCCTGGAAGCCTGCCTCCCTGGGGGTGGCCTCGCCCACCTTCCCACGCTGACCCCCGTGATGGAGCCCTGACACGGTGCCGGCCTCTTGCTGAGCACAGATGTGCTGCGGCCGCTGCGGCCTCAGCCTGCTTGTCTCCAGGGTAACGCAGAATCCCCCCCGTGCTGCTCAAAATATCCTGCGGCTCCCGGTGCAGGGCCGTGCGCTCGGCTCCCGCAGAACTCGGCCCTCCCCCTGGGCCGGAGGAGACGTGGCAGGAAGAAAGTCCCCAGCTTCTTCCCTGCCCAGGAGGTCCCTGGGAAGGCCCTGGGGTTTGGCAGCCCCGCCGCAGCCTCTGACATGGGCCAGTCCCAGAACGCACCTCGGCCTCCATTCGCAGGCCGTGTCCCACTGTCCAAGGCCAGGGCCAGCTCCCCCATGGCCCTCACCCGCTGATCCTCCCAAGGACACAGCGCCGGGCTCCTGGACTCTGTGCCTGGCTGGTGAAACCCCCAGGAATCCCGGCAGACCCTGCAGACGCGGCCTGAGCTGGCAGCCGTGGGCCCTTGTGCTGGGGGAGGGGGTCGGGCCACTCCCGAGGCGGCCTCTGGGGGCACCTTGACCAGCACGCAGGTCCCTTCAACTTCTCTGGCCGTCTCCTGACTGGTGGCTCAGCATCTGCACAGAGCCCAGGCCGAGCTCCTCAGTCCCCTTAGCTAATGTGCCATCTTGGTGCCAGGGAGGGGCTGGGCCTCGGGCCTCCGCCAGGGCCTCCTCCACTGCCCCTCCCCATCTGACAGTGACCCCTGACTGGCAGACCGACCCTCTCTGCTCTTACTGAGCCTCTTCCCTGAGCTCACCAGGGCAGGGACTCGGCTGGCCCTGTCACTGGGCCGTCCCGGTGAGGCCATGCTGGCTGTGAGAGGCGCCAGGTGGTGGAGGCCGGGGCAGGGGCCAGCCTCCTGCCTCGAGGGTCTCCTGTCTCTGCCCCCCTCCTCCTGTGCCTGTGCCCGCCCTAGAGGGAGCCGAGCCGCCTCCGCCCGGAGCACCCCCTTGCCAGGCCCCTCCTAGCAGGGCACCTGGCCCTGCTCACCTGTCCAGCCTCCTCCTAGGCTGGAGCCGCATCCCTGAAGCACCAGAAGGGGGGTTGCAGCCTGCGGCCACAGGGCTCCACCACAGTCCCTCTGGGCAGCGACGCCCCAAGAGTGGGAGGGGCTGGTGCCCTAAGTCTGTGTTGACCCCGCCCCAGGCTCCAGGCAGCTGCTCTGCACCCACCCTGAAGGGTCCAGCAAGGCCCCCCGAGCTCAGCAAAGTCTGTTTCCCACCTTGGGCACAATGTCCCTGTCCTGGCCGCACGGGGCTATAGCCGGACTGCCCTTTCGTGGTAATGGTTAAGGGGTGCTCTCCTCGAGTGAGGTGTGAGCACCCTCAGCTGCTCCAGCCTCGGCTCTGCTGCCAATCACCCCCCCACCTGTCCATCCGCCAACTCCTACTCACCCTGCAAGACCCGGCTGTGAAGGCCCCTCCTTGCTCAGCCTCCAGAGAGCGCCCCCTGCTCCTGGCTGCTCCCCGGCTGCTGACGTCCCCGCCGCCGAGAGTCCCACTCAGTTGTGATGATCCGCTCCGCGTCCGTCTCCCCCAGCCTCTGCCCTCCCGTGGCTTAGTCACGTCTCCCCGGCAGTGTTGACCCCGTAAGGCGCTGCGGGTTCGCTCATCGGCTCCAGTCTGCGTGCCTGGCTGTGCCTGGCAGACGCCGTTCCCGGCACAGGTATTGCAGGGCCGAGCCCAGCAGCCCTGCCCCCCAGAGCTGGCACACCTTGGGGGACGACCTGTACACGTCGGCCAGTACACGGGGTGCTGGGGAGGAAGAGGCCTTGCGGGGTACGTCCCGACAGACACAGGGTCGGGGGAGCCGTGTGACCTGGGTCAAGGGTGTTCCTGGGAATGGGAGCAGGTGTGCAGAGGACACTGGGGGGTGCGGCAGCCCCAGGGAGTCGAGGTCCGTGAGTGCTGGGCTTGAGCCGCAGAGGCCCGCGGGCACAGGGGCTGTGAGGAGGCCCATCTCAGGGCTGGTTCCCGGGGCTCAGGGCGGAGGTGGGAGGAGGGCCGCTGAGGACTCGGGCTCTGGGGTTTGCTGAGCCAGCATTGGGGAGCAGCTCCAAAGCGCTTGGAGGGCTGGGGCGTCACTGTGCCCCGAGGGGCGCCAGGCAGCACCTGGCTCGATGAGAAGAGCCGTAAGCAAGTGGGCCTCGGACGCCCTTCCCCCAGCCCCTGTGGACCCCGACCACCAGCTCCTGCTTGCAGGGCGCACCGTGCAGGTGAGGAAGCTGAGGCAGGGCCTGGCTACCGCTTGCCCAGAGTCATGAAGCTGGAGGTGGAGCAGGACTGGAACCCAGCGTGGTCGCCACACCTTAGTGCTGGGGCTTGAGAGGTGCAGGCTGGTCAGTGTGAGGGACGCGCTCCTTCCTGCCTCGCTGGTCTCCAGACCGTGTGCACTGAGTGGGACTGGAGGTCTGTGTCCCTCGGGGTGATGAGGCCCTTTCCACTGGCCACTGGAGCTGTGGGCCTCACCTCGGGTTCCTTGGAGTCCTGGCCAAATCCGGCTTGCCCTACAACATTTGTGAGCCTGGGTGCGGAGCAGGCCAGGTCCCAGCTCCCTGACTAACCTGAGTTCCCTGGCCGTGGGGGCCCTGCCACCACATGGGCTGCGCGTGCTCCTTCCCTGGCCCCGGCCACCCCTTCCTGCTTGTCCCGGAGCAAGGCCAGGCCCCTCTGTGCAAGGTCCTGTCTGCCTCGTGGAGGTTGGGATGCTCTCATGTCCTGCCTGGACATTCCCTGGGTTCCCGATGGGCAGCATCCAGGGCTGTCCTCACTGGGAGTCGGCCAGGCCTCCGTGATGGTGCCCCGGCTCCACCCACTCCTCCCCTTACGCATGCCCGCAGGGCCAGGTGTTCACTCCGTCTCCTCGGGTGGAGGTGGAGAGCCTGGACCACCACAAACATGGGAGCGCCTCTGCGGAGCCTGCGAATGACTCCTGACCGGTGGGGGCACAGGTCCTCAGGAACCCTGCTTTGGGCAGGTGAATCGTCCTGCTGCTCCGGAGGTTTCCTGGGTTTCCACACAGAGCTCGGACGCCCCATCCCCAGAGCCTCCCGGGAGCTTTCCGTGCTGCTACTGAGCGTCTGTGAGCACACGGCTCCTCCAGGGCTTTGACGCCGCTGTCTCGCTTCCCCTACGTGTGCCCAGGGGGATGCAGGGCAGGGAAGCAGCTCATCCCGAGGAACCTCAGGGCCAAGGGCGTAAACTGTGAGGCAGGGGCTGGGGCTCCCCTCCGGCCGTGGACTGCAGCTCCTGGGGGCTGCTCCGCTCCCACACGCACCTCTGACCTCAGATCCCTGTCAGCCCCACCCTGGCCACCAGAAAGCCTTGGAAATGGCACGGGTGGTGGAGACCTCGTACCCTGAGGCTCCGCTGCTCTCTGGGAATGAATGCAGAAGTTCATTCGGGAAGTGCTGGCCAGCCCCCTCCTCTCCAGACTGCCCTCCCTGGACAGACGCTTTGAATTCACAGTATTGGCCATCACCTGCGTGATGGTCACGCAAACTCTACGAAAGAGGCAAAGATGTGCCACCGCCGTGCACAGATGGTGACCTGTGGCCAAGGTATCAAGTGACGTATGCACCAGGGAGCAGGGCTGCGTAACAAACGACCCCACGACTCCATGGCTTAACTGTCATTTATCTCGGTTCTGCATGTCAATTTAGGTGAGGCTCCACACGCTGCTTCTGTCCCCCGCTGGGCCCCGCTGTGTGTGGCGCGGCAGCTGGGGAACCCCTGGCAAGATGGCAGGATTGGTCTCACCACTCGGCAGGCGAGTGCAGGCGGTGGACAGGGAGCCGCGGCCTCCCGAGAGCACACAGGCCCGTGAGGCCCATGGAGTCTGGACTCAGGGCTGGTCTGTTGGCCGGTGCCAACAGTTGACTGGGCAAGTTGACTTGGCCTCTCCATGGAACGACCTGTAGGTCACCTGCAGATGGCGTGGATCCAGGGGGGGATCCACACTCTCCTGCAGCCAGGCCCCCCTCCTCCCCAGGTGACCTTGGCTTTCTGTCCCTGCAAACCTCTCTGATCCCAGAAGACAGACACCTCTTCCTGTCTTTTGTTTCCTACTGGCTGGTCTGCGTGTCTGCTGTGGCCCTGATGGGGGGGGGGGGGGCAGCTGCATCTGCTCCCGGCCATGGGAACTGCTTCAGGGTCAGGACCCCCATCTCTGCAGCCCCTGTGCAGAGCCAGCACCCAGGGCTCCCCGAAACTCTGGTGGATGAAGGTGCGGTGGTTGTGGGTGCCCTTTCAGGTGTGCGACCTCCATGCTCCCCACTCCCGGGCCAGTGCAGGCCCCTCGCCCGGCTTCTCCACCCAGCCTCAGGAAGCCTAGGTGCTCCGTGAGGCGTGGGAGGTGAGGGGACAGGCCTCCGCTTCTTCCCACATGGGCTCTGGGCTCTGGGTAGGATGTTATTGAGGAAGAGGCCTGGTCACTAAAGCGGGGACAGAGGATTGGTGTGTGAGCACCAGCCTGCGGGGGCAGGCAGCTCTGTCCCAGCCGCCCACCGGTGACTTCACACACCCACGTGGGCAGGGGTCCCATGAGTTGGCTGGGGGCTGCTCTGTGCTGGGCACACGCTCCCTGAGCCCTCTCTCCATCGCTGTGGTGTGCTCCCTTCTGCAGAAGTCTCCTGGGCTTTCGTGGTGAGGGCTGCACCCTGGCGAGGCGTGGGCCCTCGTCCCCGGCCACCCAGAGTTGTGCTGACATCAGCAGGTGGCCCGCTGGCCTCCGCGGACCCAGTGCAGGTCTGCAGAAACCCTGCTTAAAAACCCGCATCATCCGGAGCGCCTTCCTGCGTTTTCCTTTCTTGTCTTGTTCCCTAAGTGACACAATATAACAACTTAACACCGCAGATCCATTTCCATTGTATCCGTTCTTGCAAGTCATCCAGAGATGATTTAAAGGACACAGGAGGGGGCGTGTGGGTTCTGTGGGAATGTGACTCTGTTTTATATAAGGACTTCCTGGTCCACAGATTTTTGTGTCTTTGGAGGTCCTGGGATCCATTCCCCAGGGACATGGAGGGATGACCGTATACGCCCATGTTGATATTGAGGGTGCCTCTCCACATCCTCCTGGGACAGCAGCCATGTGGGGGTGAGATGGGTGGTCAGTGCCTGTTCTCCAAGCCATTCAGTCCACTATGAGCCCCCCGGGCATCGGGCCCCCACTGTGACCCTGCAGCCTGTGCCACAGCCCACTGGAGGCAGCTGGGGCAGGCGAGTCCTTGAGGAGGGGTGGCCCTGGGTGCCGCGGGCTGGCAAGCCCCTGGCTCCATGTGGCTCCTCTCCTGGTCTCCAGGGAAATTCCTCTGGCCGAGCTCAGCTGTTAGGAATCCCCCCAGATGTTAGGAATCCCCCCAGATGTTAGGAATCCCCCCAGATGTTGCAAAATGATTCATTGTCGATACGACAGAGGGCCAGGTGCACGAAAGTCGAGTGCTGCTGGCCCGGGTGTTGGTGCATCCATGCAGACCGCGGGAAACATCTGCTCACTGGTCCCCGTGGGGACAGCATCGCTGCCTTATAGAGGATCCGTGGCCACCGGGCTACCTGTGCTCTTCAGGCCAGTGAGAGTGTCACAGTGGCCTTAGCTGAAACGCTTCCCCCGAAGAATCGAGCTTGAAAAGCTGTTTCTTACAAACAGGACACAGTTCTCTGTCCTGAGCTGGGAAGGGTCATGGACACAGTGCGCACGCAGCTAAGGCTGGGGTCCTTCCTTCTGGGCTGATTGTGGATCGGACTTGCTGGTACAATCTTGAGGGCTTTTAAAACCTCTCCAAACTCACCTGCTGCGGATGGGGTGGGGGGACGTGCCCAGTCACCTCAAATGGCTGCTACTAGACCTGCCTGTGAGGCGTGAGCGAAGCCCGCAGCCAGCAGAGGTGCACGTGTCCTGGCTCCGAGCCGGTACCTGGCGTCATCGCCCAGCCCCAGGCGTGGGCAGGCGCTGTACAGGATGTGCTTGGTGGTGGACATCGGCCACCTGGTTTCTCTGAGCCACCCAGCTAAGAAGTCCTGTTCCTCTCAGCTCCTCCAAACTGACTGATCTCTGCTCTTTCCAGAGGGCCATGATGTGAGGTCACGGGAGGTAATGATGACCCAGGAAAGGTCCCACGGCAGAGGACACCCCATGTCATGGCTCCTTCTGAGGGAGCCACTCCTGGGGCCGCTGCACACACCATGCCTGCCCGAAACAGGTCCTCTCTTAGCTGGCTGCAGGGCTCACTCTGAGGACCAGGCTTGGTGTGTCCAGGGCTATCTCAGCTCTTCACAATCGGGTTCCGTCATGAGCAGTGAGAGGATATGTCTCTTGCTGTCCCTTGTGGGCTCAGGACAGTGCCCAGGAGGACGCTGGGCCTCTAGCTGCTCGGCCACCAGCACGGGGCCCCTGCTGTGTCTGCCCCTTCCAATGACTTTGCAGGCCTCACCTCCTACACCCCCTCTTCCCTGCACCCTACGGGGTCTCTCGTGACACTGCACCAGGAGGGGCTGCCTGGCAGGGCTCAGGCTGAGCACCCCTGCTTCCATGCCCTGACCCTGGTGTCCTGGCCCACCCTCCTCCTCCTGGTGGGGGGCTGAATCTCAGAGAGATTCTTGCCCAGGGTCATGAATCAGGAGGGGACCCCGCTGAGCTCAGGCTTCACTCCCGCTGTCCCCCAGCCAGCCTGATGGGGGGTCTGAGGACGTTGAGGAGGGTGGAGACTGTTCACCGCATGCAGCCGCACACCCCGCCCACAGTGGACAGGACGGCCCCAGGGACACACAGCTTTAGGGAGTGTGCCCAGGCCACAGGCGCCTGCAGGAAGCATGGGCTCCCGTTTCTGCGGCATCCCCTGAAATCTGAGTGGCAGCAGCCCAGGGACCCTGCATTCCAGACGCAAGCTATTTTATGACCTTCCAAGTCACCCGCAGACCATGCCAAGCCCAGGTGGAAGGAAGGGGCTGCCAAGAGCCAGGACCCCCCTCGGAGGGAGGTGCGTGCCGCATTGAGCTGCAGGGGCAGCTCAGGATGGCTCAAGAGGTGCTAGTCCCGGTTGGAAAGCTTGTTTTATTTTCTAGGAGTGAAGCTCCTCCATCTCCATGCCCATGTCCATGGCTCCACAATGCCCTGTCCCCAATAGTGGCAAGGTTGGAGGTGTGGATAGGGGACAGACACAAAACTAACTGGGTCAAGAGACCTGGGTTTTAGTCCTCTTAGCTGGCTGTGTGACTTTGGGCCAGTTGTTAACTTCTCTGGGCCCAGTTTACTCATCTGTGTATCTTTCCTGAGCATCTGGCCCCACATGGGTGGGCTAACAGGAAGCAAGAGATCAATCCCGTCATGAAGTCCACATAGTTCCCGCGCAGCCCAGCACAAGCCCCGCAGCCCAGGGAGCAGTTTTAAGTGCTCTTCACGTGGCCCTGAAAACAAGAGCAGCAAAGCTCGCCCTTCCTGAGCGCCTGCTGCTGCCAAGCCCCCTCTGCAGTTCATCCCCTGCTCCTGAGAACAGCCCCATCTGACGAGCACAGAGTTGGGAACACAACCAAGGCCAGAGCTCTGCCTGCAGGTAGGAAGGACGTGCCGGGGGCACCCCAGCCCTCCCCACGCACCACCGATCTGCCGGAAGCCTGCAGCTGGGACCAGGAGGGCGCCCTCCAAGGCCACAGGGTAGCTGGCGGCAGCCGTCAGAACAAAGCAAAGACCGTGGCCCAGGAAGGAGGGCACCTGTGCCCCCCACCGTCCCTCCTCGGGGAGCTCAAGGGACTGGGGTGGTGGGAGTGCAGGGGTGCCTCCTGTGGGGGAGGCGGCTCCACCCCAGACGCAGACCCCAGCCCGCTCCCTCCTGCACAGGGCGGGCGGCTCACCACCCCCCTGAGAACCGAGTCTGCAGAGGCTGTTCCCCAGACCCTTCCCGCTGCGGAGGGGTCCACTCCCGCCGGGAGGCCCTGCCCAGTGCCTGTGGCCGGGACCCGCCTGGCCAGGACGCAGTGACTGCCCCGTGATGCTGACTCAGTGGGCCATGTGGCCAGCGTGGACTTTGCTGCCTGGCTGTCCACCTCACAGAAGGCAGAGAACTGCCGAGCCAGAGAAAATGCCGGTGTGACAAAATGAGAAAGCAATTCCTGGGGACAAGGACAGCAGCAGCCTATAAGTGACACCTCTGCCCTCCGCTAATAGCGGGTTGAATCATGTTCCTCTCCCGCTAATGGCATGCGTAATTGTGCCGGTTCTCAGGCGTCCTTCACCCGTACTTATTTAGACTAGTGACTGATGCGTTGCCATGGAAACCAGCGCTAGGAAAAAAAGCCCCTGGAACAGGCGAAGTGGAAGGATGCGGGCGCCGAGCTGGAGCTCACAACTTGTGTCAAAGCGCCGGGTGTCCAGCCGACCCCGGCGCCTGCACTCAGGGAGTCAGGTTTGTGAGCCTGTGTGGACTCCGCGCCCCGGAGTCCTCTCTCCTCTTCCTCTGCTTTGCTCCTTCTCCTGCCCTGCACTTCTGACCTGGAGGGCTGCAACTTTCCTTCCTGTTGGATTAACGGGCGAGAGTAAATGAGGCCGGCCCCGGGGACACGGGCCCCGAGTGGCCCCCAGGAGGAGCGGCGGGACCCATCTGAGTGACATGGTCACACCCAGGCTGGGAAGGATGGCTGAGAACTCGCGGTTCAAGAAGAAAGTCCATTTCGGAGGTACGGTGCCACCTCCCCAGCCCGCGGGCGCCCAGCCTTTGTTCTTCGCCAGAGTGGCGGGGACGGGCGTCCCGGAACTCGGGCAGAGCTGCCGCGCCCGCGGGAGCCGGGCGGCGTGCTGTGTAGGCGACCGCTGCACGCCTCCCGGAGCCGCTGTGCTCTGGGTGCTGGGCTCCTCGGGCTTTGTTTCCATCATGCTGTCCTCCTGCTTCTGTTTAGAGGGAAATGAAGTCAGCGGACAGCCAGCCGGGCAGAGGCATCTCCACGCCGCCGGATCCCAGGGCTCCTCGTGCACCCCAGGGTGCCCGGAGCGCTGTGAGTGCTGGGGGCAGCCTGGAGGGCTCGGTGGCCCTGCCAGGCTCGGGACGAGGGGATCCCTGGTTCAGGATTCTGGCTTGGTCTCCTGCCTCACAAACTGCAGGGGAGTCCCCTCCAAAGGGACGGCTTGCCGCCCGACCCCTGCTGCCCTCTTCAGAGAAAGCATGGCCAGTGTGACCTGAGTAGCGTTGGCAGCCCTGCCTTCCTGCTGTCCTGCAGCCAGGTGTCCCTGGCTCCTTCGCGCTCACAGAAGCAGTGAGTGAATGGCAGGGAAGCTGGGCAGCCGGGTCAGGCAGGCACCTCTCACTGAAGGGCTCCTCCCGATGCCCCTTGGCAGTGGGCAGAGATGCCAGCCCTGGATTGCCAAGGCTCTGCTCAGCCCACCACCCGGTCCTCACCCCCAGCAGCCCTGGGGTCTGCCTGTCACCTCCCAGGTGGCAGCTGGTGGGCTGCTGGGGATGAGGACCCACGGGTCTGGCTGGTCCCAGGGGATCCCTGTCCCCTCTTCCTCCCAGCGTGACCTGCCTGGCCATCCCCCGAAACCCACCCTGGTGAGGGAGGAGCCCAGGGAAGCCCGGGTCCTGGACCACGGTCTGCATGCCAAGTCCCGCTGCGGCCTTGGCCCCGCTGCAGCCTCGGCCCCGCTGCAGGGCTGTGGCCTCCGGGAGCTCAACAGGTCTCTTTCTTGGTGTCCTAGTTCCCAAGCCTCAGCTGCCAGTGTCCTTAAAAAAGATGAAAAAGCTAAAAAGAGAGCTCCCGCCCCCAGCCTGCTCCCAGATTTAAATCCAGACTCTGCTCCCCACACCTGTGTGCCCTTGGACGCTGCGTGGCCTCAGCACCTTCTGGGGTGCTGGAGGGGACAGGAAATGCTGCTGGCACTCCCCAAATGCCAGTGCCATTTATTATTAGCTGATGCGTTTTGATTGGCCAGGGGAAGAGGCCGGGAGGAGTAGGGCTGCTCCAGCCCTGGGCTGGGGGGCAGAGGTGGGTGTGTCAGGTCCCTTGGTCACCGTGATGACCCTGTGTAACCAGAGAAGAGAACTGCCCAGGAACGGGAGGCTGGGGCAGGAGCACACCCGCCGCGCTGTTGGCAGCATGCAAATCAGGCTCCGATTCATCCACTGACTAATTCCCATTTAAACTGCTGTTTGGCACAGGAGATTGGGCGGCGGGCTTCCCCGGAGCCTCCTGGGCTGGGCTGGGCTGGGCTGGGCTGGGCTGGGCTGGGCTGGGCTGGGTGTTTTTTTAACAGTCTAATTACTACAGAGTAAGAAACCGAATCACTGACAGCGCCGGGGAGGCGTAACTGGACACGCAGCCCTGCCCCCTCCAAGGGCATCCCCGGCCTGGTTCGGCCAGAGTGGCAGGGAGGCCGAGGTGGTGGACAGGAAGCAGGCAGCCTGCCCCTGAGCAGGGTCCCATGCCAGGGAGGGGCCTTGGGAACCATGACCTTGGGCACGGAGTGCCCTGGAGTCCTACCCTATGGCTGTGACCCCCAGCTTCCCCCACCCCTGATGCCCAGTTGAGGCCGTACAGAAGCTTCCCCTGCAGGGAGCCGTCCGCTGGGGTACCTGGAGAGCATCCAGCCGCTGCTCTGAGGGCCTCCCCTCACAGCCCAGGCTGGCCCGGCTATGACCCCAGGTCTGGTGCGCACGAGCCGGCAGACCCTGGCCCATCTCAAGGGGCCGCCGTGTGAGTTCAGCATAACCATGGTGGGAGCTGACCAACCCCAGCCCCGTCCTCAGCAGCCAGGGGACATGGGAAGGTCATGGCTGGGCTGCTCCGTGCCTCAGTTTCCCCATTTCAGGGGTTATGTTAAGGACAGTGCCAATCCCATGGGGCTGTAGGTGGCTATGTGGAGAAGGCATGACTTTGAGGTCAGGGTTGTGCTTGGCAACAAGGAATGGAAGTCTTCGTATGTCTCACCCCATGGGTCACAGGCGGGTGGCAGAGGCCCCTCAGTGCCAGCCGGAACTCTGGCCCTGTCCTTCCTTGTCCTTAGCCTCGGCTGCCAACGTGGCTGCCAAGGCCCTTTTGCACTCCTCACAGGGAAGGGGAGAAGGCGTAGCTCCCGGGAGGTGTGGTGCAGGGGCACGCCTGCTGCGCTTGGCCAGGACCACGCACAGCTCCTGGAGGCAGGGAGGCTGGCACTTGTGGCCTCCCGGGCCACACGGCAGAGCAAGTAGCTGGGGGCTGAGGCGGCTGCCCAGTGCACCGGGCAGGGTGCCCAGGGCGAGTTCTGCGTGGCAGGTGTCCAGACAGGGCAGGGCAGGGTGGGGCCTGACCTCTGACCCAGGCCCCAGATCAGGAGTCCGCGCCCTGCCAGGCAGGTGCCACCCGACTCATCTTGCTGGGTTGTGGGGCCTTGACAGTAGCCTGTGGGTAGGACAGCGGGGGTGGTGGAGGTGACAGCCTGAGGGTGTGACAGGTCAGCACAATGATGGCAATGGCAGCATCTCACTGTCACCTCCCTCCCTGTCCTCGGAACCAGGCTGTGGGGGACCATGTTTCGTTGCTGTAACAAAGAAAATGGTTTTATTTAGCTCATAGTTTTGGGGACTGTGAGTGCCGATGGCACAAGGTGGCTCGGCTCTGGTCCCTGACTGTGTCACCTCAGGCAATGGCAGCATGGCAGGGCAGGACAGGAGGCATGGTCACAACTGGTCACAGACAGAGCCAGCTCATTCTCAGGAGAGCTGACTCAAGCTCCCGAGGGTCACCATGACCCCTCGAGGACATGCCCCAATGACCCTGGCCCTCCTGACCTCCACGTCCCCAGTCAACACCACCACACAGGGACCAAGCCACATGGGAGCCGACCACATCAGCATCGTGGGGGAGAGGTGCCGTCCCCCTCCCTGTGTGTCCTCCAGCATCGTGGTGGCCATTCACTGAACACCAGCCCAGCCTGGACACGGCCCTGGGTCAGGGGGCGCCTTGGGCTCCCCGGTGCACCGCCAGCCTCCCTTGCCTTGGTCCTGCAGCCGGTGCCATGTGAGCCTCAGCTGGTGGGTGTCCAAACCCCTCTGCGGGGCTTGTGTGGGGAGGGGTGCGGCCTCGCCTGAAGAAACACCGCAGCCTCCCAGCCCCCAGCAGCTGCCGTCCTTCCAAGGGGGCCTCTGTCTTCAGGGAGCCGCCCATTCCAGGGAGGACCAAGGGAGACAGGCTTGCTGGGCGTGGCCAGCTGCAGGCTGGCTCTGCTGGTCAGGGAGGGGAAGTGGCCCGCGGAAGCCTCCTCTTCCTTTGCCTCTGGGTTTTGGAGTCCGTGGATTTGGCTCTGGGAGCCCGAGTGCTTGGGACCCGTTGGCGTGTGTCCAGGGCTGCTGCCCTTCCCTGGCACACCCAGGGACCACATGGTTCTCTTAGAAAACCTGCTGCTGAGCTTGCTGCTGGGCTCTCACCCACACGTGTGCATGCCAGGCTGGTTCCCCAGCCCTGGGCAAGGACGGGGCACGGGCAGACGCCACACCACAGGCGTGTGACACGGGAAGGGGCAACCTCACCCAGGAGCCCCGGGGTCCACATTCCATCCACAGCAGCTTGGCTGCTGGAAACCGTGTGGCTAGGGGCGTGCATGGTACTGCCCGCCTCGGGCTGGGGCAGCGCCCGGAGCCGAGTTCTGTTGCTGTATGGGTCATCTCAGGGGCAGCTGAGCCAGCAGTGCCCTCGGTCTGAGATGAGGCCGTGCTCCCCTACCTGGGGAGGGGAGTCTCAGAGCCAAGCCCCCACCAGTCTCAGCACAGGGGCCGCCTCGAATTTGCAGGGGGCTTTGTCTAGCACGTGCAGACAGGGACGTGGTCTGGAACCGCTGCTCTGTCACGAGCAAGTGGAGTGCCCTGGCCAGATGGAAACCAGTTCCCCAGCCAGTGTGCCCAGCCCTGCTTGCTGTGAGGACAGAGCAGGGGACTAAGGACACTCACATCCCAGGCCCCAGGAGCTGCGAATACACCACCCTAAATGGCCACGGGGAGTAAACCACAGATGGACGGGACGACCCTGGGCCCTGATCCCGGGGGCTCAGCCTGACCCCAAGGATGAAAGGCAGCCCTGGAGTCACAGGGACAGGATGTGAAGGGTCTGGCTCCATTGCCCTGTGAAGTTGGGGGTGGGGCCAGGATCCAAGGGACACAGGGTCCTCCAGATGTGCAGGCGGGAGGAAGGGGGTTCTCCCCTGGAGCCCCAGAAAGGAGCGCAGTCTGCACACGGCTTGGCTTAGCATGGGAAGCCCTGAGCCGGGCTGTGGCCTCGGAACTGTGGATCATGGCCGTGCTCGGCCACCCAACTCCAGGCAGCCCCGCGGCCCAGCCGCCCTCCCTCCCTGGGCAGGTGCTGGAGGCTGTCGCTGTGCTTCCGACCATAGCCGGGTTCTCCTCCCTCGCTCCAGGTCAACGCTGGGTGCCCAGGTGCTCTGTAAGTGACGTGCACTGAGTCAGCGAGGAGCAGTGACCCAGGGGACATGGCTGGGGTGCCTGTGTGTCTGTCACAGCAGTTCCATGGTCCCTGGTTGAGTGATCCAATGCCCTTGCAGGGGATCCAGGTCCTGGGCACCTGCTCCCAGCTCAGGGCTCCTCACCCTGCCCCCCAGCTCTGCTGGGCATGGGCCCTGCACAGTGCTCGCCCTGCAGGCCTGGTGAGGGGGCAGCGACCTCGCCAGCCCACGGGGCCTCCGGAGTCTATCTGTGTGGGTCTCTGCTCTGTACGGAGCCCAGCGGCCTTGGCTTTTAGGAGGGCTATTTTCACCTTTCACCCCAAGCCTTGACCCTGGCATGGTTCTGGTCCTGCCTTTGGCTCACCAGCTGGGGAATGGGGTCTGATTTGAAGTCAAGGGGTCGCAGGAGCCCAGGTAGGAAGGAGGAGTGTGGCTGCAGAGCTCTGGAGGAGTGTGGCCTTTTGGAGCTGGACGGCCGGCCACGTTGCCAGCTGGGGACCCTGACCCCTAGGAAGGGCAGGAGGCCGCTGGGCCTTGTCCCACCTGGCCTGGACTCTGACGCTGTTCCTACTGCACCTGTGGAGATGGCCCCTCGGTCAGTCACCCACCCCTGATGTGCCTCTCTGGAGGGAGGAGCTCCAGGACCTCAAAGTCCCCAATCCACCTGCTGAAACTCACTGCCACGGTGAGCCTAGTGGAGGGGCTTCAGAAGACACGGGGGTCGCAGGGGTGGAGCCTTGTGGGTGGACCTGGGCCAGCAGAGAGGACGCTGCACACGCCATGGCCTGGTTTGTCTGTCTGCCCCGCTTGGGTGCCAGGTGGAGGGGCACAGTGCCCCCTGGGGGCGCTCGGATGCACGGCAGGCCCACCTGGCTCTCAGGGACACTAGTGCCTGCTCTCTGCCCTGGGTTTCCTCGGGTCCGATTGGAGACCCCCACAGACACCAGGCGCCCCCTCGCTCAGACCCTCTGTTCCACGGCGAGTGCCCCCAGCCTCCACAGGGCCTCCCGTGGGAATCGTCCACGCCACCCGCGGTCCCTCATCAGGTACACACCACGTGACTGGGGGTGGGCAGCGTGGCACTGTCTTGTCCAGGGAACCGTGACAAGCCCTCTGTCGGTGTTTATCACAGCACACCTTCTTTTCAAATATTTTCCACCGAGACAGGAAGGGTCTGCAGGTGCGGAAGCCACAGGTGGGCAGCCTGACTGCCTGGGCACTGGGGGCAAGCTGGGTGAGGCCTGGTCACATGGGGTCTGCTCAGCAGTGCTGGGGTGGGCAGGTCGTCCCCAGGCCAGTCAGGTGCAGCTCAGCCAGGGTCGCAGGCCACAAAGACCAGGCTGGGTTCCTGGACAGACACGGTGGCTGGCACTCGAGGGGCGACCTGGGTAGCAGTGTGACTTTGGTCCGTCCTCACTGCCCCACTGTGCGCATCCGTCCTCACCGTCCCACTGTGTGCAGGTGCTGCTGTTGGTCCACATCACAGTGGGAGACAGGCTGGCAGGCTGGCCTCCTGCCTGCTCAGATGGCTAGCAAGACTAGAGAGTGTGCCCTGCCTGCAAACCCCTGTCCAGTACCCCTGCTCTGTCCTCAGGGACTGTCCCCGCCCCCTGCCTGGCCTCTGGGGCCCTTGTGAATTGATCGGTGGCTTTCCAGAGTGCTGGCAGTGATGGAGCGCTCTCCTGCTTCCCTCCCGGGAAGGCCCAGGACGCAGGGCGCAGTCCCAGCTCCCCTGCCAAGCGCACCGGCCCCACCCCTGCTTGGAGGGCTGTTCTAAATGCTGCCAATCGGAGGCTTGGCATGCAATCTGTCGCTGCTCTCACAAGCCCCAAGAGGTAGGTGAGTGGGATTTCTAGGTTTGTATTTCTTTTCTCCTTTTGATGTAGAGTTTCCAGGCTCTGCTCAGGGCAGGGCTTCCGGGGCTCCTCAGCTCCAACGATGCCCAGACTCAGCCACCTCCTGGGAAAGGGGGTGAGCCCGCAGATGCATGGGAGGGGGAGTCCTGTGGATGATGGGCCCAGGGTGTCCTTAGTCCAAGCATCTCATTTTGCAGTAGAGAGGCGAAGGCCAAGAGGCAAAGCAAGCAGGTCCCCACAGTCACCGCCTCAGCCCTGCAGGCCTGGCCTCCCTGTGTGGCACTGCCGGTCCCAGTTCAGCACTCCCGGGTGCTCTGTGCTGTGTCTCCAGCCTGTCACAGGCAGACCAAGCAGATGGGACTGCAGGCATTTATTCTGGAGTCACCAAGCACCCATTATACGCCAGGCTGTGTTGCGGGAACTGGGGACCCACAGCACAGTGAACCTTGAACTGGGGAAAGAATGCTCTAGGCAGAGTCCAGCAAGTGCAAAGACCCAGGGGTGCAAATCAGCTCATCATGTTCAAGGAATGAGAGGAGCTCACGCAGCCAGAGGGGAGCCCTCAGGAGGAGAGGGTGAGGGGTGAGGGTGGAGAGCCAGCGGGCCACATGGCACCGTCTGATTTACATTTCTGAAGCTTGTTCTGTTTATGGAGAGAGGATCAAGGAGGGGAGGGACAAGCACAGAAGTGGGGAGACAATAGGTTACTACAATAGTCCAGGCAAAGGACAGCAGTTTCTCAGACTAGAGTGATGGTGACCGCTGGCCCCCGAACCATCTGGGTTGCTGCCCACCTTGCTGAGCACCTGCTGTATGAAGCCGTCAGCCGGGCACTGGCTGAGGAGTTGGGCCTGGCTGGAACTTGTCCTGACTTCGAGAAGCTTCTACATGGCTGAGGAAGCAGGACCAGCAAATGGAGCCTCCTGCTTAGCTTGTCTGCCTCCTGTCCCAGCGGCAGGGACCTCCTGTGAGTCCCAGAAGCACAGCTGTGTGCGGCTGTCCTTGTCCACAGGTGGTCCTCTGCTCCTCTCCTGCCAAGGGGCCCCTCCCAGACCAGGGCCACACTCCGTCTGCCTTCACTTGCCCGCCTCCCCCCCCCATGCTCTCCGGGACTCTATTAGCTGCTGGTGACCCAGTGACCCAGCTCTGCCAGGCTTGAGAAGGGTGGGGTGGACGTCCTGGCCCACATGTCCACTGACAGCACTGCAGTGGCAAGAGCCCCACTGGGTGGCAGGGAAGGCAGGGGCCGGCTCTCATTCCCACCACACACCCGTCCCCAGCAGCAGGAGGACCCGGGACCGGGTGCGGGAATGCTGGGGATGCTGGGCCGAGGGTAGAACCGTGCTCTGGGGTCTCACACTGAAGACAGGGGGGTTTCTGCTGATGGCAGAACTTGTTTCAAGGGAGCACCTGACCACGAGGCCAAGGAGTGGAGTCTGAGGGCAAAGATGACTAACGTCCTCTTTTTCAAATGGAAACCTTGATCAACTTGACCTTGTGTGTGCTTATGCTCCTCTGCCCGCCCTTTGCTTAAGAGGTTTTTGGTCCATGAAATCCGAGAGTCTGGAAGCTGCTGCTGCCTGGCCTGTGTGAGATGGGGGGCAGGTGGCCAGGAGTCCCACCAACGCAGCTCAACAGAGCTTTATTGGGAGTGGCTCTTGGGTGAGGGTCACCGGCCCGCCAGGGAGGGGGCCAGGGTGGAAGGCCAGGGAAGTCGCGAAGGACTCTGGCTGGCTGGGGGTTTCTATGGCCTGGACCAGGCGGGAAAGGCTTGGGGGTTCAGGGCCCCCTTGGGGTTGGCCGGGGGCCCTGCTGAGATCCATGCCTCTCTGGAGTTGGCTGGGGGTCCCGTGAGTGACAGGCGGGTGCGAGGCATCATTGGGTTCGTCTGCCACCATCCGATTGGTTGTGGTCCGGCTCGCGTGGACTTCCTGTGCTCTGCCTCTGCATGCCCGGGTTGCCCACTGGCATCCCTGGCATCCCGCCAGGGCACATACACTCCTCTTGCTCCTGGGCCCTGGGCCCCCTGACCCGCCAGGGCCCTGCACCAGTCGGTCCCTGCGCCCAGTGGTTTCCTAGGCAACCAGTGTAGAGACGCCACGTGGAGGTTAAGCAGCACAGCAATTAAGAGTAACACCAGCAATTAACAGCCCTGTGGTCCTCGGTGGCTTTGTGGGTCACCTGCTTAACCCCACAGAGGGGTTCAGGTGTCTCCCTGTCCCTCCAGGGCCTGCACAGGTGTGGCCCCAACATGGACAACCCAGGGGAGCCCTGAGCTGCGCTGCCCGCTCTGCTTCCCTCTGCACTCGTGAACTCTGGGGCTGCCTGTGGAAGCTCCGCAGACCCTGAGGCCCTGCCCTCGGGTCCCCTACTAGGCCCTGCCCTCAGGCCTGTCTCCAGGTGGACTTCGCCAGGGAGAGGGTGACGGTGGGCAGGCGGGGCTCCAGGGAGGAGGTGCACGGGCACATTTGGTCCAGATGCCAAGTGTGGGGAGGGGTGCATGGCCCGCTGGGCGGGTGCCTCACCCGAGAGTCCCATGCCAGGATGTCACGTGGTGCTTCTGCTCACCCCGTGCTGGCCCTTGGGTTGGTCACACAGCCAGTCTGCGAGCCGCGTTTTGTTGCTCTAACTGAACTAAATTGCAGACAGGGTCGTTTATAAAGAGAGTCTCCTTCAGCTGCGGCTCTGGAGGTCCTGGGGCTGCACCTGGTGGGGCCTTCTCGCTGACCCTGCAGACTCCCGCGGTCATGCAGGGTGTCCTGTGGGAGACGGGCACGTGCCCTAGCTGGGGTCTCTCTTCCTCCTCTTTTGGGCCAGTAGGACCACAATGGGGACACCCCACAACTCCATCTAACCTAACCTTGCAGACGCCATCAGCCTGTGACCAGGCTGGAGCTCAAGGTGGCTTTGGAAGAGAGGCATGTCCCTACCCCAGCTTGATTTGGAGAAAGAGGAGGACACACCCCTCCTGGAGGTCACTGTGGTCTTGGAGCATCCAGATCCTGTCCCAGGGGACAGGGAGGGTGGGCTGGTGACTACGAGGTGGGTGCTGAGCCTGGCCTACCATGGAGTGGGTGGTGGCTCCATCTTGGTGGCTATTACTGCTGCCGTCCGTCAATTGGACGAGTCATGCCACCTTTCTCCGTGTGCCCAGGTGGCAAGGCCACGATGCAGGGAAGGGCAGGAGGTGATGAGGGAGGGACAAGCCTGAGCAGAGGGTGAAGTCCTGTTAGCCACCTTAAGCCTGTGGTCCCCTCGCTTTGGGCCCAGCCCCCCTTCTGTACAGTGTAACAAGGTGACCGACCCGCGTCACCGGCAGCCTCACTGGCAACCTGCTTGCTGTCTGTCGCCGTCTGCTTCTTGATGCTCACGCCGCTGACTCTGAGGGGGCGCTGCTCTGGCTGCTGTGGAAGGTCGTCCAGTACTTCGTGCATTTTTTCCGCAGGCCTCAGGCTGCATTGCCTCAACGCTGGCGTGAGCGGTGCGGTGAGCGGTGCGGTGCCCAGGCAGACAGACTCCCCAAGTGGACGCCTTCGATTTCAATAAGACTGTTGTCCCTGGGGAGGTGCCAGTGGTCCTGAGCAGGGCTTGGAGGGGCAGAGGGGCCACAGGGCAGCGTGTGCACCCTTCCCTGGGCGGGCCTGGGGGCTAAATGGCCAGAAGCCCCACTGGCGCTTTCAGCAGCACCCTGAGCACAGAGGGGCCCCGTCAGCACCAATGGTGGAGGCTGTGGCGGAGGTTGTGCCCAAGGGGAACGCCTGCTGTTGGAGCCCCGGCGTTTGGGGAAGGGGTGGATGGGCAGGTGGGGGCCAGACCGCAGGGGCCCCTGTTGCCCTGCCTGTCCGCTAAGGCGACGGGGCTGCTGGCACAGGTCCGAGGTGCAGCCGTATGAGGCAGAGGGTTGCTTCCTGTTCTCACCGCTGGGGAGCAGAGACCCACCTCTGCATTTCACCTGTGGACCCCACGCCCTTTGGGGCCTCGGTCCCAAGCCTTAAGCTGGCAGAAGCAGGAAAGAGGGGAGGGATGGGGCTTCCTGGATGAGAGGGGCCGTGCTGTGCTCACACCCCATTGGTAAGAAGGAGTCACATGGCCACACCGAGGAGCAAGGGCAGCTGGGAAAGGTAGTCCGGGGCTGCCACCTGCCCCCTTCCCACCCTGGGACTCCTGCTCAAGAGGGGACGTGCACTTGGGCATACAAGGGGCCAAGACCTTTCTCAGAGCCCAGACCCGCTTGCCTGTTTGAACTGCAAATGTGCATTTTGGGTATCTGAGTAAAAAATCCCATTTACGTCGGAGAACGGAACCGGGCAGACTAACCGCCGAGGCTCTCGGGAGTTCAGACTTGGTCTCAGGCCGCTTCCCTGCAGCCAGCTACCAAATTTCTCTGAATTTCTGCAGGTTTCGGGAAGGAGATAGAGGCGCAGGGCGTCTTAGCCTAGAGGTGACTGGCGGTGAGCGCTGGCTCTGGCTGTCCCAGCCGCCCAGTCCCCTGTCAGTTCAGTCTGACTCCCTGGGGTCAGTCCCACCCAGGGCACCTCTGGTCTGCTGAGGCCGCGGCCAGCAGGGGCTTGATCAGGAACCTGATCACGTTTGCTTATCCCTTTTTCCTGTGGAAGACGGTGACTGGGGCGGGAAGACAACACGTGTCTCCCCGGGAGCCGCCTGCAGGTCGGGCAGAGGGCTGAATGGGGCCGCCCGTCTTGGAGCAGCTCTGCCACCTCAGGGGCCAGCACTGGGGTTCGTGTGCGTCCCCCCCCCCCCCCGATTCCGCAGTCAGTTCCTGGGATCAGGCCTCGCCTCCTCCCTAGGACTCCCCGGAGGGCGGAGCTCGTGCTGCGGGGACAGATGGAGGAGAGCCCCGCATCTCGCGGGCCGGTCCGGGACCAGGACCGAGACTTCTCTAAGCACGTCTCTCTTTCCTCCTGCACAGAGACCCGGGCGGACCGCAGCAGGAAGCTCTTCCGGCACTACACGGTGGGCTCCTACGACGGCTTCGACGCCTCCAGGTGAGCCGCCTTCGCGCTCTGCCGGCCTCCGCAGACGCTGGGCCGTGGTCACTGGGCCTCCTTGAGTGGGGCGCTCAGACCCCTCGGTTTGCTTCCCCCGCGTATCCCCTGCGTGGGGCTCCTGGAAGCCCCCGCTCCGTCTTCCAGAGGGTTGGAGGTCTTCAAGGGGGTCTGCGTGCCGCCCGAGGCCTGGACGCAGCCCGAGGCGGGGAGCACAGTGCTGCCCGGGGAGAGAGCAGTCCCCATGCTGGGACCGTAGAGCCGGTCCAGGAGCGTCCCGTGGGAGTGTCTGGGACACCCGAGGGGTCTGGGCTCACACCGCAGGGCGGCGTCCATCTTCATTCCTGGGCTTCTGCTCGGCTTCCTGTTTCTTCCTGGAGGTCCCTTCCCCTGGTGGGGACGCTGGGCAGGCAGGCCTGCGCCGGCCGTTGGCTGGTGTGTTTGTGCAGAAGCTGTGCATGGCTGACGGCTGTCCACAGGGACCCCGAGCAGCACCCGCCTCGCCCAGGGCAGCTTGGGGTCTGCCCTCCTCCCTCTTCCTCTGGGCAAGGTGAGGTGGGCTGACCAGTTGCCTCCCTTTCCCCAGAGGGTTCGCGAGCGCGTCTCCCAGCCACCGTGCCCTGTGCTGTGTCCATTTCTATGGTTCCAAGTGTCCCCTGTCGGGAGAGGCCCAGCCAGGGCTCTTCCTGGACTGATGGGGAGTCAGGTGGGGTGCAGAGAAGGAAGGAGACACTGGCGTGTGACATGGCACGTGGGGCCTGTGGCTGGCCCAGGGCCTCTGAGAAGCCCACTGGCCAGACCCCCGAGGAGGAGGACCAGTCTGGGGAAGGGTCCAGATGCCCTGCCCTGGGTCCCTCCCTAACCCTGGGGGTCTGTGGGGAGCAGCTCCGGCCTGTCCCTGACTCTGGCCTGCTGTGGTGGGATCGGGCCCAGCTTGGTGCCCCTGGGGCCTGAATCACACCGCGAGAGGTTTGCTGTGCCGAAGTGCGCGTTTCGGTGGCTTTCTGTATCTCAGGGTCTGGATCCGTTTTGTCACCCAGAGGGAAGCCCTGTCCCCATGCTCGGCTGTGCCCACCTCCCTCCCCAGCCCCTGTAGCCCCGTCAGCCTTCCACGTGGACCTGCCTGCCTGGGGAGCCTCAGCGTGCGGTGACTTCTGACTGTCCTCTCTCCAAGCCCAGTGGCTGGAGGTTCGCCTGTGTCGTGGCACTTTGGCCCCACACAACCTGTTCTTAGGGGAAAGTGTGTGTGACATCCAGTTCCCCATCTTGACGGCATCTAGGCAGAGCTCAGGGCATTGGGCACACACCCTGCCACACAGCCATCACCCCATCCACGTCCAGGGCTTCCTCCTGTCCCCAGCCTGGGACTCCGCCCAGCCCATTCTACCTCTGTCTGTGGGTCTGAGGACACCAGGGACTCACAGCAGTGGAGACACACGGGGTTTGTCCTGGCTCCTGTCACTCAGCATCGTGTCCTCCGGGTCCGTCCACGGGGCAGGATTTCTTGGCTTCTCAGGGCTGCAGGGCTCCACCTGCTCGGCCACCAGGGTGCAGGTGTGGGTGTGGATGTGTGCTAACTGCGGTGGGCTCTCTGGGGAGACCCCCAGGGCCGGAGCTGCTGGTGGAACGTGGGGTTGGCACAGACCTGTCCCTCCGCCGCCCACCCCAGCCGTGCTCCACCAGGGCGCTGGGCCCCCGGGGGTGGGGCAGACTCCCAGGTCTTGTCCCACTTGCCTACTTTTGACCTTGAGACCCGAGTGCCATTGGTGACCTGCCCGTGAGCAAAATCCAGAGAGAGCTCAGGGCTGCCAGCCTCCAGGGAGCTGGCCTGACCCTGGCCTCTCCGATGGGTCTTCACTGGGTGGGTGTTTCTGCGGGAGAGTGCACCCTGGTGGGGGTCTGGTCAGGGGGCTTCCAGGAGGGCCTGGGCACAGCCAGCGGTCCAGTGCCCCAGGTCAGGGATGCCTGGCAGGGCAGTCGCCAGGGCTGCTCGGAGGCTGTCCAGGCAGGAGCTGGGCCTGGGTGAAAGGTGCCCTCTGATGCAGCTCGCGCTCCCCTGAGGCTTTAGCAGAGCGGCCTCCCTTGGTGTGTCCTTGCCCGAGGGTGTACACACCTGGCACGTGAAGCAGGTGGCCACATGCTCAGGGCCACTGCCCACAGGGGAGCCACGGAGGACCTGGCCTGATGGAGTGGGGACAGGAAAGGATGTGGGGCCAGTGACGGGGTCCCAGAGCAGGGGCTTGTCACGTGCCCAGCAGCAGGACCAGGGCACGCAGGGCCCACACAGCTGGGCAGCCCGGGTGGTGGCCCCGGGGGGCGCCCGCCTCACTGGCGCCAGGGAGCTGGGTACTCTCAAGCCAGAGGACCAGGTGAACTCTGAGGACCTGCCGCCTGCATCCCTGCTGACCGCGTCCACTCAGAGGCTTCTGTCCCTTCTCTGTACTGAGCTCTGCGGCAGCGCTGGCGTCACAGGGACGGGGGACATCCAGGCCACCCAGGGTCGGCTGGGAGCGTCTAAGTGATGGATGGGAGGTCCAGCCTTGGCTGAAGTCAGCCCGCCAGACTCCGTGGGGAGGCAGCACGCCGGCCGTGGCCCATGACCCCTCCTGGTAGCTCCTTGCTGCCTCCCCTCCAGGTTCCAGCCTCCATGTCGTGGTCACAGCACAATTGATGGCTGACCCTCAGCCACCTTGTACTGCAGGGGTCTTTGTCCACTAGACAGAAGGACCCTGAAGTGGAGAAGGGAAGGCCATGTTACGGGGCTCACCCTGGGCCCCATGAACATCTGAACCCGAATGGGCCTGGGGGCTGCACCTTCCCTGCTGAGGCCAGTGGCCACTGCCCAGGACTGGCCTGGATGGAGGGAAACTGAAGACGGATTCTTTGTGGGGACAGAGTCATCCCTCCCAAAGCCGCCCTGGGAGAGGAGGTCTCCCTGGGTTCCCAGCACCCATCTGGCCCGTTCCTACAGGTACTGGGCTGGGCCGAGGACTCTCCTGTGCCCAGAGCCATCAGGGCTTTCCTTGACCACACCATGACCTTGGCGGGGCCTGGAGGGCAGGAGGTGAGGGAGCTGGTGGACAAAGGCACGGGTGTCACGTGCCCTCGGACGCAGGTGGCTCTGGAGTGGACGTGGGTGGAGGCTGGCCTCGCTCCTGGTGGAGCAGCAGAAAGCGTCTGGGCCGTGCCCACCGCAGTGTGGACACAAAGCAGCCAGCAGTTCATTAGCCCACTTGAGAATGCCCATTAGAAACGGCCTGAGAGCAGCAGAGATTGGCGCCACGCCAGCCCCTCCTGCCAATTACACACCCGCAGGGGAGCAGGGTCACGGGCTGGGCGGTGGGAGAGGCCGAGCTGCCCCTGCTGAGGCAGGCAGAATAGAATGCATGGAGGCCAGGCTCAGCGGAGAAAGGAGCGTCCTCCCCTCCCTCCCCCTGGTGTCCATGTCGGCCCAGAGGCTTGGGGCTGAGGAGCTGATGGCTAAGCCCACCCGCTCGATGGCCAGTGTCCACCACCCCAGCCAGTTCCCTCTGCGGGATTCCTTTCCACCTGCCCAGAATGCGGGCAAGAGCAGGATCTGGAAATGGCCATGTAGGTCAGGGCCCGGCAGCAGAGGTCCCGGGGCCACTGCCCACAGGCCCTGGCAGGATCAGTCTCGTGTTGCAGACCCATCTCACACAGCCTGGGAACTGCAGGCTCCCGCTCCTCTTTGGTCAGGTCCCAGGACACCCAGGAGGAGGCTCCTGAGAGGGCCTGGGACCTCAGGACAGACGCACGCTAGTCTCCATATACCCTTCCGGCCTCTTGTCCACCCACCCACACCCCTTCCATCCAACCATCCTTCCTCTGGTCCATCCATCCCTGCACCGGTCCATCATCTAGCCAGTCGTCCTCTCAGTCATCACCCACCCGTCCCCCTCCCATCCAGCCCTGCATCTGCCTGTCATCCATCCACATTGTCCTTCCCCTGCCCCACCGTCCCTCAGTCCATCCATTCCACCCATCTCTCTACCAGTTTAACCAGTGTCACCAGGATGAGTAGCCTTGGCCTCGTGGAGCATAGTCTTTGGAACGTGCGGCACCATGAGTGCGGTCAGCACCTCATTCTGTGGCTGAGGCACTGGAGCAGCGAGCAGCGCGGCCATCAGTTCAGGGCAGGCCAGCTCTCCACGGAGAAGCAGACAGACCGCCCCTCTGAGAAGGGGCTTCCCGCCGGCACCTGAGGCTGAGGAGCAGTTGCCCTGAGGCCAGGGCGGCCGAGAGCCTGGCCCGCAGGAGCCCGCCGGCTAGGGGAGAGGCGGGTGGTGTCTGGGGAGACCCGTGCTTCT
>JAJEJO010004470.1:49326-76157 GCA_020662805.1 Glaucomys volans
CGCGGCCTCTCCTGGGGCCTGGCCCTCCTGCTTGGAGGGTGGAGACCTTGCTTTCCTGCTGAGGCCCTCTGCCTGCAGCCTCCCCGGCCCAGCAGCCTCCCCGGCCCAGCAGCCTCTGCATGGAGTCCCAACGCCACTGTGCCTTTGAACTCTGGCTGAGAAGCTCGCCCAGCCCTGCCCAGTCCTCTGCACGCAAGATGGCGGCTGGCCAGCGTTCCACACCGCTAGGGACCCTGAACAAGCAAGGGCACTGACCGCATCCCTCGCGGAGACACCTCAGCAACGGCGGGCTGGCGCCAGGCCCTGCTCTCTGGGCGTTGGGGCTGGTGAGTTTTGCTCTCCGGTCTGCAAACATGCTCGTGATCTGGGAGAGAGCCGGGGTCTGACCTGTGGGCCCAGCTGTGGGAGCAGCCGCTGCCTCCAGCCCGCGGCCCGGGCTGCCTCCGCACACCTGCAGGGGGCGCTGCTGGACCAAGCCCCTCTGCCGGCCTCGCTCACAGTGTCTTCCTGAGGCTGTGACCCAGCTCCCGCCCTGGCACCAGTCTGGCCTCAGCTTCTGCTCCGACTCAGAGGCCCACCTGTGGGAGCAGCAAGCCAGGGACAGTCAGCAGCCTCCCTGCCGAGAACAGCCACGTGGGAGCCGCCTGGGCTGCGCGCTGGCCCCTGGCTGCTGCTCGGCGGAGCTTCCGCCTGCCAGCTGTCGAGGTGGCGACGGGATGCTGGACCCGACGTGGCTGCCAGTGCGTGTCCACCTCAGGTCACTCCAGCAGGGTCAGGCCCAGCCAGGGAGAGCCAGCCGAAGGAGGGCCACACTCGCCTCTATTGTCTCAGCCTTCCTGGGCAGCTCCGGGGACCAGGGACCTGCCCACGCCAGCCTGGCTGCCCAGCTGGGTCCCCGGGCTTGCTCTGTGTGCGGGGGGCTCTGAGGGCTGCGTGGTCCTCCCCTCGTCCTTCCCTCCCCAGACGTCCCCACAGGAAGCCCCAGGCTGGGGTCCCAGCAGAGCACAGTCCGGCTGCTGGAGGCCCCTACTGTGACCTGCACTCCACACCTGTCTGCCCACCTGCTGTCCCCTGGACTGCCGGACGACGCACAGGCAGGAGGCACAGGCCCGGGGAAGCCGGCCAGAAGTCTGAGACCAAGGCGTGGCAGGGCCTGCACCTCCTGGAACCCGGGAGGAGTCTTCCAGCCTCTGCCTCAGCCCTGGGGCTCCTCGGCGGTGGCCACCTGTGCCTCGGCTCCTCGGGCAGCCTTCTCCCTGCGCCTGGTGTCCCAGCCTCGCTCACGACGATGCAGCCTCTGGTGCTGGAGCATCTCATCTCAGGCGCCCTCTACAAAGACGCTGTTTCCAAGGAGCCCCCCAGACGGCAGGCGAGGATGTGCGTGCCTCTGGGGGCCAAGCTGCTACTCCCGGCATCTCCGCCAGGGCCAGACCAGGCCTGGCTGGACCATCCACGTGCCAAGCGCTTAGTAGGTGTTCAGGAAGCATGCCTGTGTTGACTGACTGGCATGCGGCTCCAGCAGGGCTCCAGTCACTTCTGAACCTCAGTCCTGGGCCAAAAGCCAGAAGCAATTGACCCAGGAAGAACCGTAGCTGCCGGGGTGGACAGGGCCACCACCAGTCCTGATCTGAGAGAGACCCGGGAAGCCGGCGGTCAGCACAGCAAACCGCATGCAGAATCCAGCGGCCCAGGGCAGCCCAGGTGGGGCAGGGCCCCGCCCCCAGGCCCCACTCTCCTGCCTCCACCGGCTCAGGCCTGGCATCCTGTGGCTCTGAGTTACACCTCCGGCAGGACCGGTGGCCCTGCCAAGGGAGTGCACTCGGAGACTGGCGGATCCTAAACGCCAGCTGTCATCTCTGGCACCTGCCTCTCCTGGACCCGGCGAAGGGCAGCCTCCCCCTGGGCCCATCGTGGTGCCCGGCTGGGAGGAAATGAGCCTGGTCGCTGCCAAAAGCCACCTGATGCTTGGCCACCTGTGGTCTTGGGGTGGGGGCATCTCGGGCACAGCCCAGGGGAGGACCTGAGCACCCACACCCTCCTGTCCGGCTGCAGGTGCCACTACTCCAAGTGTGTCAGCGCTCTTCACTGCGGCACAAAGAGGGACTGGTGGACGGGCGGACGTGGGGACCTCTAATCACGTCTGTCTGTGACTCCCAGACTTCCAGCACGGGCTTGGGTCTGCCGGGGTCACATGTTTCCTGTACAGACGCCTCTCATTTTCCATGCAGAGGACGGCCTGGGTACATCTTTGAATGAACTAGTAGCAGGAACCTCCTGCTTCCTCGGGACACTTCCTGTGCCCCGTGACTGTCATAAACGCAGGATGCTGTCTGTGGACAGTGTTTGCTGTGGTTGTGCAGTGCACAGCCTGTGGAGCCGTACTTGGCTGGGCTGGCTGCCCATCACCTTCTCCTTCCATAGCTCCCACTGCAGACAGAAGTGGGCAAAGAAGATATGTTTGTGGGTACGTTGAAGACTCTCCTGCCCTGCTCAGAAAACACATTTGCAGAGAACACCTTGGGATTTTATCTTTGTCCAGTCAACAAGCACAGACAGAAACTGTACTATGTGAGAGGTTCAGAGGGGAACAGGGCACCACATCTGTACCCAAGGTGCCTTCAGTGTCTCCTGCACACGTGTGTTCGTCACGGGTCGGCAGGAGAAGGCCCACAGGGGCACGGACCAGGCTTGCCCAGGAGCAGTGCGGGCACGCACAGGCGTGTGAGTGTGGCCCCATGGGACGTCACAGTGTGCGGGCTCCTGTGTCTGGGGAGCTGGTGTGCTGGCCCGGGGCTGGGCGAGGCAGGCGGGCTGTGGCTCCGGGGCTTCAGCACAGCGCCGGCGGCCCGGGAGGCCAGGTCCTGAAGCCTCCCATGTGGCCGCAGCTCTCATGGGAGCAGCCTCTGGCCTCGCTGGCCAGCAGGAGACCCAGTTCTTCACTGAGGCTGAGTGTGGGGCCCCTGGAAGCCACTTTGTCCCTCCCCCAGTCACTTCTCAGGAGTTGCAGGTTACAAGTCCCCAGGCCTGGGGCTCCTTTCCTCGTCTTCTCTGGCTTCCTGCATGCAGTAGGCGCTCTGCAGTGCTGCCCACACCTGCCCTGGCGCTGCCTGGTCCCCCTTCCCCCTGCTGCGTGCGTGGCCCCTGCCGTCAGCCCCTCCTGCTTCACCTCTGGGCCCTGTTGGTCCATCCTGCAAGATGTGGTCACTGCCTCTCACAAGCTCAGGTCCCTTGGGAGCAAGAGGACCTTTGCTCCTGGGCCTCAGAGCAGAGGGTGCGCATGGTGCTGCTGGGGCAGCTCCCAGCGATGGGCCTGCCCTCGGGAAGCGTCCCGATGTTCACCTGCAGCTCCAGGGTCTTGGCCCTCTCGGCAGGGGACGCTGAGGCTCATCTAACCCAGCAGTGACCACAAGTCCATTTCCAACCCAGGGCAGTGTGAGGGCAGTGAGGCCCACACAGGGTTGGCAGTCCGGCCTGTTGGAGGCCAAGAGCTGGTGTGTGCTCAGCACAAGTGACAAGATGGAGCTGTGACCGTTGGGGGCAGGGCAGCACAGTGGCCAGTATGGGCTAGAAAGGGCTCAGGTGGGTCAGAAATGGCTGCGAAGCTCCAGCCTGGTGGTGGAGACAGGAGGCATCCCCATGAGAAGGCCAAGGAGAGGGAGGAGAGAGCCAGCGCCCTGCGCACGGTCCTGCACCCAGCCACTGGTGCACCCGGAGGGCACCGAGCCCACTGCCCGCACTCCTGGCCCTGGGGGCCGGCTGCGTCCCTCCTCGATTTCAGAGCAGAGCTGAGGCACAGGAGGCAGAGTGGCCTTCAGGTCGGAGCAGTGCTGGGTCTTAAACTAGGCATGTGACAGCCACTGTGACACCTTCGGCCACAAGGTGTGCCTTGTGTGATCAGGGGAGACAGTCAACAGGTGTCCATGCAGCCTGCTGGCGCTGGGTGGTTCCCCAGGAGGGCACAGCTGGCAGGATGTGGGCATGGTCGCTGTGGGGACGCAGGTTTTGGGCCGCTTGGGCTGCGGGTGAAATTGGCCAGCCTAGGGCTGCGTGCCCCCCCCCCCATGGCGGGTTTGCCCTGAGAGGGCCGTCGTCCACCTGTGTCCCCAGGGTTGAGTGGGGTGCTGTGGGACCGTGTGTGGGGTGCCTGTTCCAGGTTTTCAGGGAGCCGCTGGCTGGGGAAGCGACTCAGAGAGGACAGGCATCCTGAGCAGAACACCTGGGCTGCAGTGGTCGGGGTCCCTGGAGAACCGGCCATGGGGATGGAGACAGGGGTGGCCAGGACGGGCTGTGTCAGGGTGGCCCTGGGTAGGACCAGAGCCTGCTCCGGTTGCAGGGGGAGGCTGAGGTCGAGGGGCCTGGGACAGAGGCCGCCGGGGTTTGCGGGAGCCTGGCTTCGGGTCAGGGGGGGAAGGCCTGGGCTTCCTGGTCGAGCACACCTTCCTGGGCATGGTGTCCAGCCCGGGATCCCAGAGGCCTGTGGCCTGTGCTGGTGCCTGGGATGTGTGGGGCACTGAGGATCAGAGCCCATCACTTGCTAAAGGACAGAGCAGCCATGGGCCCCCCACAGCTCTCAGAGCCCTGACCCTCGAGCCTGCCCCGACCCTGTCTGGTGACCCTGAGTGGCCAGGGTCTTGGGCTGAGCCTGAGGGGCTTGCACTCCTGGCCTGGCTTCCTGAGGGGGCTCCCTGCACTTGGCATGCTAGCTGGGCAGCAGAGCAGGAGCTGGGGGCTGGACCTGCTGCCAAGTCCCCAGGCCCCAAAGCCAGCCCCCTAGGGTGCTGTGGTCCACCATCCACCGTCGTCACACCCCGCTGGCGTGTTCTGGGAAGACAGGGCCCTCCTGGCACATCCCGGTCAGCACTTTGATGCCACTGGTGCAGGTGTCCTCTGGGGCTGTGTCCCCAGCCCCTCGGAACCTCACTGGCCCCAACTGTTAAATGGGACCTAGGGGCTGCTGCCTGCCCCTGTCCCTCCTGCTCCAGGGCCACCCTGTCCTGGTTGCTGTGCTGGACGCTGGGCTCGAACTTCCTCTAGGTGCAAGCCTAGGGCCCAGCGAGGCAGCCCCTCACTCACAGGGGACCTGGAGCTTCCCACTGTCTGCCAGCGGGTCCCAGGGCTCCCCCTGGGTGCAGCGTCTCAGCCCTCTCCGTCTGGGCCTCTGGCCATGCTGCCCTGGTCCACCGTCAACACGCCCCTGTCCTGGGTCACCTCCCTCCGGTCCGCCCCTCTGCAGCCGGGTCCTGGCTCCTGACTTACTTCCGGCCAGGCTGACTCCTGGTGGGGTGTGGGCAGCTCTCTCACGCCCCCTCAGCGGCCACCAGGAGGCCCCAGGGCAGCCCACTTCCGTCCCACACCCGCGCGCCTGGGGGTGGACAGCGGGCGGCAGAGCGCCCGTGAGTGAGAGGAGGCTTGGCAGGGAGCGAAGTTGGGTCCTCCTGCTGCGCGGGGAGATGCCTTGCCTGCGGGGCGCCGCGGCTCGGGGTCCCGGCCGCAGGTCCGGCCACGTCCTGCAGGAGGGAGCCCCTGCCCGCGGAGGCGTGGCTGTGCCCCAGGTGGCCCGGCCCCTCCCCCGCCGCCGGGCCGTCAGATGACTGTGGGGGCTCCCGCCACACACTCCGCATTCCCTAGGACGAGGACGGGAGGGCGGGGCGCGGAGGGACGCACGGGTCCTGCGTCTGGTGCCGCGCGCGCGAGCCGGGAGCCTGCTTTGCCTTCAAGCCCCTTGGCGAGCGCGGAGCAGGACCGCCGCCCGGCTCCGCGTCCCCGGCGGCCCTGGAGGATGCGTGCGGCCGCGGCGGGCCGGGGGAGCCCCCGCAGCTCGCGGCCGCCCCCGCCGCCGCCCCCCGGGCCACTTACTTTCTTCGCTCTGGGCGGCGGCGCCCTGGCCAGCCCCCCGGAGCCCTGAGCCAGCTCCGCAGCGGCGGGCAGCGGCTCCAGCATGCACGCGTCCTCCCCGCGCCGGCTCCTGCGCCGCCGCCCCCCCCCACATCCCATTGTGCCCCGCTCGCCTATCCCGGCAGCCCCCCCAGCTCCTCCTGCACCTCGCTGCCGCCCAGTCTCCTCCATGCTGCCTGGATCCGGCGAGCTGGCTGATTAATTGGCTATGATGATGAGCGTCCCCGGCGGAGGAGCAGCCGCCGTGATGATGACGGGTTACAATAATGGTCGCTATCCCCGGAATTCTCTCTACAGTGACTGCATCATCGAGGACAAGACGGTGGTCCTGCAGAAGAAGGACAATGAGGGCTTCGGGTTTGTGCTCCGAGGGGCGAAAGGTAAGAGCGCCGGGTCCCCTCGTGTGTGTGTGTGTGTGTGTGAGTGTGAGTGTGAGTGTGCGCGCCTGCATGAGGAATGTTCCGGCTCCCAGGCTCCCAGGCAGCATGAAATAAGCATTTTCCCGGGGCCCTCGGTTGCTAGACAACAGTGCTCTTTAGCACGCTGCCTTCCCCAGAAAACAGCCGCTTCCTTCAGGCACCTTCTGAATTTTCTATACACAATATTGCTCCGAGCGGCTCGTCCTCCCGCCCTCCCCCACCGCTTCCTTTTTAATCATGGGGGTGATCAGTGCTTGGGCTTCAGTGCCGCCACACTGGCCGTGCTGCACACCCGACCCCTGGTCTCGGGTCCGTGGAGTAACCCAGCCCCGAGTTTCAGACACCTAGACGCTGCCCGTCCTGGAAGTGGGCTTCAGCCCCAAGGGCGGCAGGCTTCGGTGTGCTTGCCTCTAAGGTGACTTTGTCAAGGAAAAGTGGCAAGATGGTCCCCTCTGCCGTGGACGGAACTGGCAGCACACACATCCGTGGCCTGTGGTAGGAGGCTCCAGGATGCAGCCGGGAAGTGCCTCTCCCACCTGCCCTGGGGTGGGGGGCTTCCCGTCCAAACTGAGACAAGATGGCACCCCCCCACGAGAGGAGACAGCTGCCCTCCACACGTGTGTCTCGGCCGTGTGCGAGTTTCATGCTGAGCCGTGGGGCCGAGCTGGGGTCCCGCTCCCGGGGCCAAGGAGGCCTCCTTCCCTGCTGGTCTGCCCACCTGCTGTGGGCTCAGGCGGCCCACAGTGACCTGTCCAGACAGAGACGCGACTTGTCCCCAAGTGCCCATCCATGCTGCCTGTGAGGTGCCTCCCCTCCCCCTGCTGGGCAGCTCCCTGGGCCTCTGCCACCCCCGCCTCTCCTGACCACCAGGAAAGTCCTTCCCTGGCCCTCGAGTTGCACTGGCAGCTCTGTAGGCCCCAGACACCAAGCCTCGCTCTGCTGAAGGGAATTGGCCCTCCTGTGCCACAGGTCACTGGGTGGTCACCAAGAGCCAGGCCCCCCTGGAGAGGGCTCCCAGCAGATTCCCAGTCTGCAGCCACCGTGGGTCAGCCTCTGTGCACCTGTGTTCCCAGTCCAATCCCCGTGCCCGCGAGTCTACGTAGATGTGAAATTGGCAAGAGGTTCTGAGTGGTGTTTCTCCAGCGCCGTGTGGTATGGGAGGAACTTTTCCATTTTTAGAACTGAAAATGTTTAGTCACTGGCACTTTAAAGGGAATGACAGGCGTGTAGCATGTACTGCAGAGCACGCTCTTCGGTGGCTCCAGCGGAGAGGCCCAGGAACATGGTGGCGCGCCCTCCCACAGCTGGTGCCACGCCAGGCCAGGGTTGGCCACAGACTTGAGGCTTAAGCCCCTCCTCCAAGACGTGGGCTGGGACCACCCCTGGCAGCCGGAGATGGAGGGACCCTCCTCTGCCAGAGTCCCTGGGGAGGTAGGGCCTGGACATGTCGATCCGCTTGTGACCAGGTGCCTCTTATTTTCCCAGCCGACACCCCCATTGAGGAATTCACGCCGACGCCGGCGTTCCCAGCCCTGCAGTACCTGGAGTCCGTGGATGAAGGTGGGGTGGCTTGGCAAGCCGGACTGAGGACCGGGGACTTCTTGATCGAGGTAGGACCTCGGGTGTGTGCGCCGTCTGCTTGGGAGAGCGCCGACTCTCCTTGGGAAGGGGCTGTGGAGGCTCAGGGCCCAGCGGGTCAGGCTGCTCCTGGAGGGCCGTGACAGTGGGCCGCCTCCACCCCGGGGCCCTTCCAGTGGCCCTGGTGTCGGCTGCCTTCCAGGCTCTAGCTGTGACTCCTTGGAGGGAGGAAGTGAATGTAGAACGTGGCCATTGGATTGAGATAGTAGCTACAAGGAAGGGACGTGGCTGCCATGACATTGGGGACATGTGTCTGTGGATCTGTGGTGGTTTAGTGGATGCGCCAAGTCTTCACCAAGAGAGCTGTGTCCTGGGACAGGTTGGCCAGCCCTGTGGCACTTGCTGGCCTGCGGCCTGTGGCTGAGGAGTTGGTTGATCTACTGTTGTGGGATGGACATTGGTCCTCAGAGACCAAGGAGCATGGGGACAGGGCTGGAGTGGACCTCACAGAGCAGAGCGGTGCTGCCCGCTGTTCGGAAACTGGCTTCTCTGAAAGGAGGAGCCGCCTGTTTGAAGAATGTCACAGGTGGGCGCCCACAGCCCGGCCCCCTGCTACGTTCGAGGGTCGCATGTGGGTGTTGGAGTCTGAGCGCCTCTGGCCACTGCAGTTTGAGCTGTTGCTTCCGACCTCTGCCTGGAGGAATGTGCCACTCTTTGGAAAGATGGGGAAGGAAAGGGCATCCTGTCGGTTGGAAGCGGTCATTGCATGGGTTTGGTGGACCCGGGGATCTCCGGTGGGAGCTCCCGTCTCTTGGATAAGCGTCCCCTGGTGTTAAACCTGAGCCCTGCTCGCCTGTGTTGGAGATCCGCTGTGGGTGGGAGAGGTGGTCGGCGGGCCTGCCAGCCGCGTGTGGGCCCGCTCCTGGCCAGCAGCACACCTCCGCCCTGGTGCCAGGGCCCCAGAGCCACTTCCCTGCATGATGCCTGAGCTCCCAACTGGCTGTCCCAGCTGTGACTGCTCAGGTCCGCGCCTTCCCCGGGACTGTCTGTGGGTGCTGGAAAGCCAGAGGCAGAGGCTGCTGGGGCTGGAGCCAGGCCCGGTGGAGAGGGGCCCAGTGACCCAGGGGTCTGGTGGGGAAGGAGCGTTGAAGTCCTCCGTGACCCACCGGAGCACGCTGACTCGGTTCCTGGGAGCTGGACTGTCAGAGGCACAGCCAGAGCCCAGAGCCCAGAGCCCACTGCCGCCTGCCCTGGGTGCACTGGGTTTGTAACCCTCATGAAGATGCAGAGCGGGTTGAATCATGTGCTGTAGGATGTAGTTGTGATGTAAATCCCCTTCCTGTGAGGGGGAGGCGGGGCCTGGCGCGGGGCGGGGCTGGGGTCTGTGAATGGTGTGCGCTGCCTGCGTAGCACAAGGGGCTCCCTGCGCTTGGCTGGCTCTTGGTTGTCAGTGATAAAGGAAAGCGGGAAGGGCAACTGCGTCCCCGCCTGCGGCTCACTCACCGGATTGTTTCCCTGATAAGCAGCTGATGAGAGAACCCGGTCTGCGGGCGGGTGCCGGCACGGCCCTCTCCTGGTCTCTGGGCGCACAGGTGTTGCTGTGGGCCAGCCCCAGCCCAGAGGCAACCCAGGGTGCCGTCCTGCCCGCTGAAGCATGAGGAGTGTCTGGGCTTGTTCTCAAGGCACCCCTGGTGCCGCTCCTAAGCTCTTCTATGAGCACACACTGGCCCTTCCGGAGCAGGTTCTGGGCACCCTCTGATCAGCATTCTAGGAACAGTGGCCCTAAGACCATCAGGGCAGGTCAGCATTAGGACATCACCCTCGACCTAAGGCAGACCTGTCCCTCGCCCGCTCACCGTGGGCTGAGCACTGACGGGGTGTGCAGGGCTCGGACGGAGAGGAACCCCCACCTCCCAGGCCTCCTGCCGGGGCCTGCAGCCCTCCCTGGGTGCTTAGGCGTGAGGCCGGGGACCCTGCTCCTGGCTCTGGCTTGTGCACAGGGAGATGGAGCCTTGAAGAGCCTTTCCTCTCTGAGACAATTCTCTACATGTGCAGCCAGAAACTTTGACCTTGGAGGGTGGTTTTCAACAGCCTCACATGTCCCGAGTGAATTTTCCTGCTGGCGTGAGGCCATCCCTGGAGTTGGTGGCATGTCTGAGCTCTTGATGAGGCAGGAGGTCCTTGTCCCCCACGTCCCCTGGCAGACCTTCTCTTCCCTCTGTTGCTTGAAAGAGCCTTAAAACTACATCAGACTTTCCATCTCCTCTCCACAGTGCATGCGGGGGCTTGGGGGCTGAAGGGGCTGCTTCTGAAGGGGACATTGGCTTTGAAAGTCCCCGTGCCACAGAACTTCGTTTACCGTCCTCCAGCTTTGTCAGAATGCCCTGAGACGGTCATGGGCTGGGCGCTGGGCGCCTGATCGTCTGGGTCTTTACCTTCCCTCCTACCGAGGCTTTGGGAAATTCGTTCTTTCGTTTTGGTTTTTTGATTTGGGGTTGGGTTTTTGTTTTTTTCTAAACCACCCCCCCCACCACCAAAATCAAAGCTTGGGGTAAATTCCCTGTAACTGGCCATCTTCAAGTTGGGGTTACGAAGGGACGGGCAGTGTCAGTGTGCACTCTCTGGGGACGGCCTCTCAGAGGTGGGCACGGAGGGGCGTGTGCCCGTGGGTGAGGACTTCTGGATCAGAGCGGGCGGCAGCCCCATGTGTGGTTGGGGTGGGCTCCAGGACCCCCGGGGCACAGGCACGGTACGTGCACAGGTGAATGGCGTGGTGCGGCGTGCAGCCGAGCCCCCTCCAGCTGGCTCCGCGTCCCTGGGTTGCTCGTGACACCTAATGAAGCGCGAACACTTGCCTGGCGGTTGTCAGATGATACCGTTTGGGGAATAATGACAAGAAAAACCCCGTGCGTGCCTGGTGCAAGCACGGCTTCAGAGGCTGGCTGTGCTGTTTGCAGGATGGTGGGGACAGGCCCACGGACACCCGGGGCTGCTCCGGGTGGAGGCACCTGGGCCCTCCTGGTAGTGGTGGTGAAGTGGCCACAGCCCAGGGAGAAGGGGCCGGAGGCCTTTGGGAGGCTGAGGAGGGAGCGGGGCAGGTTCTGTCCCTGCAGGTGAGGTGTGCGGGCAGGGCTCCTCCTGGCAGCCAAGGCCATGGCCCTCTGGGGACAGCAGGAAACCTGTCCACACTGGTGTCACGCTTGCCAGGGAACCGTGAGCAGAGCTCTCACGAGGCATCAGCTTTGGGACAGTTGGCTGCCCTCGCTTAGAGGGTGTCACGGGTGGGCCACTTCACTCCCCTGGGATGGGGGAGAGGTCAGAGGTCACCTCCAAGTGGTTCATGGATGGAGGTCAACTGTCCCCCCACCCCACAGGGCTCACTGTCAGCTCATCCCACCACCCCTGGGTGGGCATGGGGGTGGCCTGGTCCCTGGCCACCTACTGACTCAGAACCCTGAGGCGGGAGCCCAGGTTCCCAGACCTGGGTGCTCTGGAGTGTTGCCCGGGTCCCAGAGGGCAAGCAGGGTGACAGCTGCTGGCCGTGCCACTTGGCATTTTGAGCCTGGCAGGCTGGCCCTCTGTCCAGAGTCGCTGGGTCCATGTGGATCCAGAAACTGCACTAGCCTGGCGTCAGGGTCAGCTGTCCCTCTGCGGACTCACCCTTGGGCAACCTCAGCTTTGTCTCAGTCACTTTCATAACTAGAACACCCTGTGTCTCAGGAACCGTCCACAGGTAATTCCGTGGTCAGCGTCCAAAGGGCAGACAGCTCCCGCAACAAGTATCAGAGGAGGCCCCAGTCTTCTGTGTTGGCTGGTGGCCCTGCTGGCCCTGCACCGTCCCTCTGCCCACAGCAATCCTGTCAGACAGCATCCGTGGTGGGCCCATTACAGACGAGGGGACTGAGGCACACGGAGGCCAAATGACCCGCCCGCTGGTGGAGGAGAGGCGGGGATCCCGACCCAGGCCGGGATGCAGTGGCTCACAGACCCGGGACACTGATGCGCTGAGCGTATAAATGGGCAGAGGAAAGCAGAGACACCAGCGGTGTGTGCCCAGGTGTCCTTTCAAATTAGCCCGCACTTGCTATGACGGTAGCCGCTGCTGGTGACCCCGCTCTCGGGTTGCCAGGTGAACGAGCACACCGCCGCATGACCGTGGGTAGCAGGAACCATGGGGCTGACGGGCTCTTCCATCTGGGTTCCGTCCTCAGAGAAGCGTTGAAAGCCAGGCCACCGTCACGGTGTCGCAAACAGCGAGGGAGCTTGGGGACAGTGTGGGAATGGGCAAGGGGCCGGCACACACCTGCCGTAGGAATTATTCCTACGAGGAGTTCTTACCACCAATGGGAAGCTGTCCGGTTGTAGGATCAACATCATCAGAAGCGTCACCCTGAGGTCGCCACTCCCCCGAGGGGCAGGAGAGGGGCTGCACCCTCGTCTGTCTTCAGACACAGCTGCTCTGGGTCCAGGGCCCTCCACGGTACCAGTGTTTGACAAGAGCTCATTTCACCCCTGGAGAGATCGCTCCTGCGGGGCTGTCCACGCTGGGGAGGGGCGTGGTTGGTCAGGGAGGAGCCGGCTTCCTGCTGTTGATTCTTGCCCCTGGCCTCCCTCCAACCTGAGGCAGGGCCGCCACGGCTCCTGTGGCTTTGCCGTTGCTTTCTTAGCCCTGAAGTGGCCGATCTCGTTTTTGTGTTAATTTCCCTAAATAGGTTTTCCCTTGCAATTAAGGCAGGCAGCGATATCCTTCATCCTTGAAAAGCCACGCTTCGGGTTGCTAATTACTTTTTCCTCGTAATAAACACTCACACTGGAGGTGGATGGTCTCGAATGGCTTTCTAATCGGGCGGAGTTGGAGCGAGGAGGCTGGGAGGGATGCTCCTCGGAGGCCAGGAAGGAGGTCGTGTTTCCTAGGCTGGAACTCAGAGGGACTGGGAAGTGTGAACTGGGCTCCTGTTCACGGTCACCCAAACCACTGCCCCCGGGATGGGCAGTCCGCACCCCTCCAACAGGGCAGTGTCACCCGGAGGGAAGGAGGGGAAGACCAGCTTCCCTGCTCTGTCTTCATGCACACTCTTCAGCAGCACGGACTTGCTGGGGTCTTGGTGTCCCTCTCGGTGACATGGGCGGCCCTGAGCACTGGCACCTGTGCTGAGCCATGTGTGGCCCCAGGCTCTCTGCACAGGCTGTGGGTGGCGGCGCTGGCCCTGATCGTGTTTGTTGTTGATCAGCGTGTTCTGTCGGTGAGGCTGACTCAGAGGAGAGGCCGATCAGCATTAGCTGAACACATAATAGCAAGTTTTAATAATGACAGATGACTGTTCCCACTGCCGCTCGAGCACGTAGCAATTACAGAGCGCGCCCGCCCGTGCCACCACATACGACCAGGCCCTGGTGGCTGAGGTCACGCTGCCGGGCTCCCTGTACCTCTCTCTGCAGGGGTGACAGCCACCGCAGGCACCTGTCCCCTCCCCCAGTCCTGCTGCCCTGGCAGGTGGCCTCCTGTTTTGGACAGAGCCTCTGCTCTGGGGCGTTCGCCACCTTTGCACGATTCTGTTTTGGCTGAGGATTGGCTTTTAGATAATCGTGGAATTCCTGTCCTTGGTGCCCATCTCACCCTGGGGCAAACCCCAGGGCCCAGACCAGAACTCTGCTTGGTCTCCTGCCTATCTGCCGGCCACACCTTGGGTCACCCTGCGAGACTGTCAGGGGTCCTGCCAGGGACCCCAGTGACCAATACAGGAATTTGACCCACCCTCCAAATCCTCCAACAGCCCTTTATGTCTGATTCAAATGGTTTGGAGTGAGTGTTCAGTAACCAAGTGCTCTGGGCTAGATGTGACATGCCCCCAAAGCTCCTGTGTGAGACAGTGCAAGCAGGGTCAGAGGTGACTTGATGGGGTCCTGAGCGCCTCCACCCAATCAGTGACCTGACCCCCGACAGGGATCAGCCGGGTGCTGACGCCAGGCGGGCAGGCTGTGGCTGGGGAGGTGGGCGGCGGGGCGTGTCTTTGTATCTGGTGAGTGCAGTCCCTCTCTGCTTCCTCCACCGTGGAAGGGAGCCGTGAGCCCCTTCTCCACCACACTCCTCTGCCATGGTGTCCTGCCTCGCTTGAGGCCCTGAGGATCGGAGTTGGCTATCTCAGAGCTGAGACCCCTGAAACCGAGAGACCCCAAGTCAAATTTCCCTCCTCTCATTTTTCATGTCAGGTCTTTGGGTCACAGCAGTGAAAACGCCGACCCAAACACTAAGTCACAAACAAAGCACCGGCTGACTTGACAGGACACCAGCACAGTGGCCAGGCTCCGGGGCTGGGCTCACGGTGACGCCTGGCTTCTGAGGGCCAGCCTGCCGGCTTTGCGTCAGAGGCAGGGCACCCGCCGGAGCCCCTCTGGCTGTGGAACCTTTTCTTCCAGCTCTGTGGCTTCAGACCGTGCTTTTGGGGTCTGCTCTCTGAGGCTCATGGCCTTGGGGGTCTGACCCTGGAGCCCCTGGCACTGGGCTCTGTGCCCTCCAGGCTCAGAAGGAGCTACTGCTCTGGGGATTCCTGTACCTGGGAGGCTGGACACCCTCCCGGACTAGGGATCCTTCCCTTCGTTCTCCACCTCAGCTGGAAACAGGTGGTTCAGACCGAGGAGCCTCCCGAGTCCTGCTGAGAAGGTGGACGCGGACTCGTTGCTGTGGCAGGTCTGAAGTCTTGGCTCGTTCATCCTGGGCTCTAATTTGAAGCATCAGTGATTTCAATTTCAGGCTAAAAAAAGACTCAGAATCACTACAGGGGACCCTGGCTGCTGTGCTCAGGCTCCGTGGGACTGGCAGATGGCACTGCACCGGCTGGAGAGGGGCGGGGAGGAGCCACGGTCAAGGGCACGGGCAGGGTTTGCGTGGGCTCTGCCTCCTCCTGGCCACGTGAGCTTGCACGCGGCTCCGGCGTGGCCCCAGCGGCTTACCGTGAGCAGCAGTGTGTGTGGAGCACGCCCCACAGGCCCTCCATCACGAGTCTCAGCACATCTGACAATTTAAAAGTCATTCCTGGAACTTCGTGCAGTCATTTCTGCAGCCGGATTGGGTGCCCACCAGGAGCAGGCGGGAGGGAAAGCAGATAGACAGCTCGGGGGAAGGGCCGGAAGGGGCCAGAAAGCAGAGCAGGGCGGAGCCCAGGTGAGTGGAGAGGTGCTTCGCCAGAGCCCAGTAGCCAATGGGCTGTGGTGGGTGCCAGGCTCCCTGGGCAGGGCTGCAGGGGTCCACGTGGGGAGTGGCCAAGGCTGGTCCAGGGAGGGACCGACCACCAGCTTCAGCAGGTCCAGCTGTATGGCTGTTCAGTGCCTGCCAGGGACAGAGGAAAGTGACAGGAAGAGGACTCAGAAGGCTGGCTCTGCCCACCCATTCCCTGGCTCTGTCCAGCGTCCTGAAACCCCCAGGGTGCCGGCTCTGTCCTGGGTGCTGAACCAGAGGACTGGGAGGCAGAGCCTCCCCAGCAGGCCTCCAGCTCCCTCCTGCACCGTCCCTCCCTGTGCGCTGTTGTGGCCTCTCTGTGCATGGAGGCTGTTACTGAGCGACAGGATCTCCTGTGGGTGGAGGAATCTGTGAGCATGCAGAGGCACCCACGGGGCTGACCGCAGGGTCCTGTGCCTCTTGTCCACCACCTGGTCACTAGCACCCCGCTCACATGCTCTCTTCTCATATGATCTCTCCAGTCCTTGAGGGCCCTGTCCCCATCAGAATCATCTCCTGGGCTGGGCAGTGGACTCACCCTGTCTCCCTCGTGCAGTGTCCATTCCCATGGGCAGAGCAGCAGCTCACACAGGGCAGGCACAGATGTGCTCAGGGATGTCCCCCTGGGAAGCCCCGCTCACCACCTTGCAGGGAGTGGACTGAGCCTTGGAGGAGTTAAGTGGCCTGCCCAGGGCCCCAGGGGGACGTCCGAGTCTAGACCGACTCTAAAGCTTGACTCACGTGGTCTGTGTGGCCAGTGCCCTAGGTGGGCTGTTGGGTCAGGTCTTACAGACACCTGTCTCCACCACGGTTGCAACCTCACGCTGGCCCCAGGCCACAGGGAGGCCATAGGAGCAGGGAGGCTGCCCCTCCACGCTGGCAGTTTCTGCACAGGGTCCTGGGGCACTGTTGGCTCCCAAGAGGAGTCCTGTCCCCTGCACCTCCAGGTGCACTGGGCAGGCTGGTCCTGGCATGATTCATTTCTGTCTGGCACCCTTTGCCATGGGTCCCCTGATATGGGCAGGCGGGTGGGCAAGGGCCCTGTGGGTGCTTTAGCGCATGGAGTTTGCCAGCCCTGGAGCTGGGTGGGCACTGCCAGTCATGGAGGTGGGTGCCGGGGGCAGGGAGGGCTCCAGAAGCTGCTCACTGCCTGAGCAGCAGGCCAGCCACTCACTGGACCTCGGTGCCATCTAACTAGCACCTCTGCACATCCCTCCTGCAGCCCAGGGCAGGACCAGGGCTTGGGGGGCTGACCAGGCCATCCCTGCCCTCGGGGCAGCAGTGGGAACAGGACATCCACACGAGTGGCCAGCAGACCCCGGCACCACACTGGACCTGCCTCCCTCCCTGGTCCTGGAAGGTGCCACGCCCCTTCCCCAGGCACACACCTCGCCCTCTCCGTCTCCCCTGCCCAGGTCACACTGCTGCTCCTTCTCTGCCCCTGACCATTCCCCACAGTGCCACTGCCAGCACCCTGTCCTGGTCACTGCCTCCTCCTTTGGGGATGTAGCACCACCCAGAGCCGCCACTCAATATAGTTCCTCGCATGAAGGAATCACAGGTGGAGGCCACAGCAGGGTAAAGGCCAGAGGAGGGAGCCTGTGGAGACGCCCGGGAAAGGGCAGGAGACAGGAAGGAGGAAGGGGACGGCCCACCTGCTCGGGGAGGGGCTTGGCGCCCAGTGCATCAGAACCCATTCTGCTGTCCTGGGCATTTCCGCAGGGATGTGTGTGACCAGTTGGTGTCCAGGCCTCTGCTGGAGAGGGCAGAGGAAGCAGAGGTGGGGTTGGAGGCTGCTGCTCTTGAGAGGCGGGGGCAGGTGGAGCCGGGCTCCCAAGCAGTCCAGGGACTGCGGCCATGTCCCCTCCAGCCCCTGCTCTGTGCCTCCAACTCTGCCCTCACCGTGTGGCCACTGGGGTCAGTTCTGTCAGGTCACTCTCAGCGTCCTGCCATCCCGCAGCGACTGGTTCCTCACCTGTGCCCTGGGGCTGTGTTCCTGCCTCCAAGGAGGCTTCCTCCGAGCTGGCTGACCCTCCCGCTCCTACAGGCGCCGAGACCCTGGCCTCTGCTGCCCACTCCCTGCGCCTCCCTGCGCCACCCCTCGCCAGCTTGGCTTGGTCGCCGGCCTTCGTGCTGGCCTGGAACCCATCCTTCCTCCACCTCCAACACTCCCCCTGGGCTTGCCATGGCTCCCTGTCCCCCCGTCACCCCACCCAAGCCTATGCTGGCCACCTTCCTAAACGGCTCAAGCCTCCTGGCCACATGCCTCTGCCTGGGGACAGTCTTGTCCCTGCACTGCCGCTCGTGGGCTCATTGAACTCGTGGGTTTGTTGGTCAGTGTCTCTCGCCAGAACCTGTGCCCAGCCCTCCTCCCTTCCCTGGGTCACTACAGCCTGGACGTCGTGTGGCTCAGCTGGGTGTGAGTGTGTCATTGGTAGAGAAGAAGCCAAACGCCACCGTCAGGGCAGCAGGAGGCCCTGGGCCTGGGACCTTGCAGGCTGGAGAGGTGGGGCTTCCTGCAGGGTCAGGTGCCTTGGGGGCCGAAAGCTGACTGTCGCCTGCCCAAGGGAGCCAGTGAGCTGGCCCTCCCCGCAGTCCAGACCCTGCCTGCTGTCCCCGCCCTCCGGGGAGGTCGCTGGCTGGGGGCCTCCTCCCGGGACTCCCAGGAAGCGGCATGGATTCCGTCCCTGTGTGTGGCTAACCACTGGCTTTCACATTACTGCGATTTCCTCCCTCTGCCTCCTCACGTCAGGATGTGGAGAAGCCAGAGGAGGCAGTGGCCGGCTGCAAGGAGTGGCAGTGTCCCCTAGGGATGAGTCTCCTCGGTTTCAAGGCTGCCTTTTCTGTTGTGGCCAAAGACACATGCTGTAAAGATGACCAGGTTCCCCCTTTGAGGTCACAACTTGGTGCCGGCACTGTGGTTCCAGAATGTTCTAATTCCCTGGAGGAAACCCGTCCCCAGGGAGGCCCCACCCCGCCCGCCCCGACACCTCGGCTCTGCTGCCGGCTCCCGTGGCTCCACCTGTCCTGACGGTTCCTCTCCATGGAGCCGTCATGTGACCTGTTGTGCCTGGCTCCCAGGCTTGTCCCACTCTGCAGCACAGGGAGGGACCCAGGGCACCCCACCTCCAAGTCCACCCGCCGTCCCTATTCTTTATTTTGAGATGGGGTCCCACTACGCTGCCCTGCTGGCCTTGAACTTGTGACCCTGCTGCCTCAGCCTCGGGAGACCCTGAGATCACAGACGTGGGCACCGTGCCAGGCAGCACGAGGTTCTGGGGTTCCTCCGTGCTGTGTGGTGTCAGTGCCTCGTCCCCTTATGGGGGAGTCACCTTGGCATGGTGCCTGCCACCTGTGTGTCCAAGGTCACGGCTTTTCCCACCTTGTGGGTTCCCTAGAATTCATCTGTTGGGAACTTAGTCCCCAGATTCATTCATCTGTGGCACTTGGAGTCGGGCCTTTGGGAGGTGACCTAGGCCTTGAATGTCCAGCCTCCAGATCCGAGGTGAATAAACCTCTCTATAACTTACCTGGTGTCGGGCGCTGTGTTCCAGCAGTAGACAGCCTGAGGCCGCCGCTCGGAGCGTCTGCGTCCCTGTGTCTGAGCACCGCGGTCCTCCGGGTGTGCACCCAGGAGCGGAGCTGCCGGCCACGTGGTCATTCTGTGTCCACCCAGGCTGCTGGCCCACAGCCCGGACCCCACACCCCGCATGGGTGGACAGTGTTCACTGCTCACGTGGGAAACGACCCTCATGGAGGCAGCAGGGCTGCAGAGGAAGGAGCCCAGCCCTGTTGATGAGGCGGAGTTCAAACCAGGAAAGACTCACCCCCGGCGGCACGACACCAGCCATGAGTAACCCCGAGGCCGTGATGCCAGGGGGCAGCATGCTGCGTCCTGGAGCCCGCGCTGCGCCAGGTGGCTTTTCAGAGCTCCGTGTGCATGAACTCATGTCGTGCTCAGTTTAGTTCAGATATTTCCGTCGGCTCCTGTTTCTCCGTGAGGAGGCTGAGGCACAGAGAGGGCGACTCCCTTGTCTGTAGATGCACAGTGAGATTAGGCTGTCCCAGGCCGTTGGCTGCCTGAGCTTCTCCCCTGGGACTGGCCTGGGGTCGGGGTGGGTGCTGACTCAGCAGATCAAGATCTCCCCAAGAGCAAAGGTCAGCACTGATGGGAGCATCCTCGGAGGCTTCCTGGAGGAGGTGAGGGGAATGGGGTCTTCCACCATCAAGAGAGGGCTGGTTGTGGGGGAAGCCAAGCAAAGGTGCCCATCTCCTCAATGGTCCGCCAACTGTGTTATTCCAGAACATTCCGTACAGTTGGCAGTACTCCATTCAAACTGCCTTGCAATGTTGATTGAATATCTGAAAATCCCAGAGATGACTGACTTCAGGGCCAGCTGGTTCCAGGTGCTCAGCAGTTTCCACAAAATCCCACTCACTCGAACAGTGCGGCTTCCTCTGTGTCTGGCTTCATTCTCTGGTGGAGTCTCCCCACGAAGGAGACAGAGCCTGGCCAGGTCGGGGCACATGCCCTTCCCTGGGGGGTCAGGTTGGGCAGACCCCCTGACCTCAGGACCTGAGAGCTGGGGAGGAAGGCTCCCCAGGGTGGGTGGGCTCAGGTATGGGAGGAGGAAGACCCATCGCTGGGTGGGCCATTTAGCAGGCAGCCCATGATCATGTCTGCCTCCCTGGCCCAGAGCCTGGCCCCTGTGTGCCCAGAGCCCTGACCACCCTGTGGGCCTCTGGGCTCTCTGAGGCTGCGGAGGTTCCTGCTTCTCCCAGGGTCCAGGACACAGGCCCTGGAGTGGAGTGGAGCCCGCAGCTCCCTGTGGTGTCCAGGTCTGGGCTGGGGCACGGGGCGTGGCATTGGGACTGCCCAGGATCCCAGGAGCCCAAACCATGCTGGTGCCAGAGGTGTGGCCGGGCAGGTCCTGGTCCAGCCCGGAGGCCATGTGCTGCGTCCTGCCAGGAGGGAGCCTGGGAGTCCTGGTCCCCAGCACAAGTCCTGGGCCTCGGCCGTGGCCCAGCTCCGCCATCTGTCTCGGCCCTCCCAGCAAAAGGGCCGAGTGGCCAGGCGTCCCAAGAGTGGCTGCAGATTTCCACACAGCCGTTGTCCGGAGTGTGTCGTGCTCCTGGCAGTGACATGGAGGAGGGACTCCCCGCTGCCCAGCATCCTTCCATCCGTTCGCTCAACTGGTCAGAGGAGCAGCCAGCAGCTTCCAGCTTCCCCTCCCACCTCCGATTCCACCTGCCCATGCTGGACACTCAGCCATACAGGCACCAGAGGAGGGGACAGAGAGAGCCGGACAGGGGCCAGGCGCGGGCAGACCCAGCTCACCTGCAGGAAGCCCCCGAGAGGCGGGGTCGAGACCTGCTCTGGGCCTTCATCAGGTGGGGCAACGACACCATTAAAGCCGGACATCCCGGTTGCTCCCCGTTTGGGATCCGGATGTGGCCGCTGGACTCCTCCCGGGTGGGGCTGGGCAGTGGGGTAATGGCACAGGGGTGGTCACACGTCTCCGGCTTCTCCGGAGTCACCTCTGTGGGGCCAGGCCTGGAGCTACAGTGTGCCCAGGAACACGGGCCAGCATCCATCCACCTTGCCCAGCCCCTCGCCCCAGCACAGGTGGGCAGAGGGCAGCCTGAGGTGGGAGTGAGCCAGGGGCAGAAGGTCCCAGGCAGAGGGGGACACCGGGTCCTGCCGTTGCCAGAGAGGAGCTGTGGCCTCAGGGCCCTTGGGATATTGCAGATGGGAGCCTGGTGGGACGAGCTTGGGAAACAAGCCCCTGGCCCCTGTGGCCAGCTGTGCGGGGCCCCGGCACGTTGGACCTGGCCTGATGGACTTGTTTTCTCCAGCCTGAGACTCACAGGCGCTGACGGCAGAGGCCAGGGAGGCTCAGCAGCCCCAGAGGCCAAGCCACTCATCTCTGCACCTGGCGACCCACAAACCAGGTCCTGGGGTCCACACCATGCCCGACTCAGTCTCGCTGGCTCCAGCCCCCAGGCCTCTTTCTGGGGAAAGACAAAACTGAGAAGTGCCGGTCAGCAGGAGGAGCCCTGAGGTAGAGGTGGGGACGCGGCACCGCAGGGTGGGCGTGCTGGGCACCCTGGGCTGTGCGCTAAACGTGGTCGAGTTGGGGACTCTTAGTGCATCACAATTTTTAAAATGTTTCAGACAGGGTGGGGGTGTGGCTGGGGGCAGAGCACTCGCCTAAGGTGTGGACCCAGGTCAATCCCGGGCTCCAAAAGGGAAAATAAGTAAAAGGGAAGTTGTTCAGGTTAAGGCGAGTGATGTGGCTGTGGCCCCCACCGCTCGGAAGGCGGGGGCAGGAGGATCCCCTGAGCCCAGGGGCTGATGCAGAGCCTGGGAAAGATGAGGCTGTTTCAAAGAATACTCATAAAATAATAATGTCATTGAAAAGGAAAGTGACATCTCGACGTTTTTTTAACTTTTCAAACTCTGGGCCTCACTGCTGGACCCGCTCAAGGCCCACTACGTGCACAGCCCTGAAGCAGTCAGCCAGCTCCTGCCCCTACGGGGCCTGTGTCCACAGCGCCTGGCTCAGAGCCCCCACCGCGGCCTCATAGCCCCGCGATGCAGCTGCCGCTCAGTGTCCTGTTGGTCCGTCCCCCGAAGGTCCGTGAGCTCAGGACCCAGACGGTCTGTCCGGCTGGCCTGCTGCAGGACCACCCACACTCGTGGGCTCCATGCATCCTGTTCAAGAGTCAGGGCCAGGCAGATGGTAGAGAGAGGGAGGTCGGCAACCCACGCAGCCCTCAGGCCACCCCGGGCGTGACCCAGGCACAGACCCTCATGTCGTCTCCCAGGGAGCGTGAGCACTGCGTGAGGGCTCTGGACGCTCCAGCCCAGCCTGAGAACAGGCGACCTCGGAGGAGAGGAAGGGGCAGGTGCAAGGGGACACGGCTCCTTCCTGAAGTCACTTCTTCCTCTTGTAGCCTGTGTTCCTTGTCCAATCAAAAATGAAGAAGCCACCGACATCCGGCTCCCAAACCCAGGGTGCCCTGGTCGCAGGGACGGCCAGCCTCCATTGTTCTGCACCCCTGGCAGGTGTGACTCCCCAGCCAGAGATAAATCTCCAGGAAACTGTGACCTGCTTCTGTCACCTGCTGTCCCCAGAGCTGCTGGGAGGTGTGGGGGCAGGTGGCGATGGCGGCCATGTGGACGCAGGAGGTGGCCTTGGCCAAACCCTGTTGCAGAAGACAGTTCAGCGCGACCGGTCAGCCATGCAGACCTACCACGCGGTTGCCCAGCGTCCCTACTGCGCAACGTGGGGGCCGTCTCGCCCGGTTACTGCTAAGTGGCCCTCTGTCACTCACCCGACGCGCACTCCCTAGGAACCGTCTCCATCCTGGACATTGCCCCAGTGCTGCCGTTATGGATTTTAATTCAAATTGAACAGGAAATCAGAATTATAAGGCCCCTGGGCGTTTTTAACCAAGAAAATTTATCTCTGGCAGCCCGACTGCGGTTGCCGGGCAGAGTGGTCTGAGGTCAGGCGAGCGGCGGGAGGGATGGATCGATGGGGTGCTCTGGGGGCCTTGAGGGGAGAGGCTCTGGGGCCTGGGAAAGCCTGTGACTCAGGGCCTTGCTGAGGTTCGCTGGGGACGGCGGTGCCCCCAGCCCTTGTCCTCTGATGTCACCCATCTGGCGTCCACTGCCCCGTGGTCCTCTCTCCAGCCCGGGAACTCCCAGAAAGAACCTGAAACTCAGTCACCCAGAAGTCAGATCCCGGACTCTGAGCCCTGAGCCAGCGCAGCAGTCTCCCCGCCCACGCTGCCCACTCGCCTGGCGTTGGACCTCTGCTCGCAGCACCTCCGGGAGTCGGACTTGGTGTCAGTGACGCTAGGCGCTGTGCCGGGCGGGCTCCGGAGGGCACGGCGCTGTTTATCTGACAACGGGAGTTACTCCTTCGGGGCAGCGGCCGCCCTCCAGGCCCTGAGGCAGGCTCCTCCCTCCCCAGCTCGCGAGCCCAGGCTGGGGCTTCACCACTGCTACCTCTGCCTGGCGGAGGGAAAGCCCAAGTCACTTCTGCTCAAGTCCAGCACCTGGACTCGCCTTTGGTGGTCCTTCCCTGCTTCAGAGGGGCCGGGCTGCGAGGTGGCCTCACTGCACGCCTGGAAGGGACACACATGCTGGTCTGTGCGGCCGATGCAGAAGGCCCTGTGCTGGGTCCTGGGGACAGAATGAGGCCCCTGCAGGAAAGTCCGTAGAGCAGTGTGGGATGGGGAGCCGCATGGCCCCGGCTGGTTTTCAGTGAAGGGACGTGAGTGACCTGAGCCATCTGAAACTCCCACTCAAGTGCAGGGCGTCTTCCCGCCTCTCCAAGTCCCAGGTGGTCACAATACGATGCCACCTGCCGGTCCCAAGTGCCCACCCTGCCAAGCACATCACAGATGCCACCTTGGCTCTTAGGTGCCCTGAAGGTCCATCCACAGTCCAGTCCCCATGTCACATTGGGGAATCTAAGATCAAGCAGCTTAGTGAGGATCTAGAGCCCAGCCTGAGACAGTTCCGAGGGAGGGGACCGGGAGGGGCTGGACCTAGGTGCCCTGCCCGTCTCCCTACAGCTGGCTCGGGTCAGCTGGGCGTGGTCCTGGGAGCACGTGGTGCTCACGGTCCAGTGGGGCTGAAGCAGCAGGTGCTCACTCTCCTGGAGCCTGATGCCCAAAACCCAGGGGCCAGCAGGAGCTCTGGAGAGGGTCCTCCCTGCCTTGTCCAGCTCCAGGCTCCAGGCATCCCTGGGCTGGTGGCCACATGGCTCCTACCTTTGCCTCCTCCCCTGTCAGACTCGCCTCCCTCTCATAAGGACACTTCTCACTGCGTTGAGGGCTCTGCCGGGTAATCAGGGTCACTTCCCATCTCGAGCCAGAGCGTGGTCACACCTGCCAAGAGCCTGATCCACACACGTGGAGCCCTCGGGCTCTGGGGACTGAGACACGACGCCTCTGTTTAGGGCCACCTTTCACCCGTCAAGCTGACCTCCGTCAACGTGGCCAACTGCTGCTGGGGACACAGCCCAGCCCCCTGCTGGCCCGATACCCCCACCCTGGGCCTCAGGAGGGCCTGTGGGCCAGGGATCTGTCCCCTCCTCCTGCGTCTGAGCCTCAGTCCCTCCCGCTGGGCTGTCCCCAGGCCTCTGACCATCACCCAGTTCCAGCCACTCGAACTCCACTGAGGTTGGGGCTGGGGGGTGGTCAGAGCAAGGCCCTGTGGGGAGTAGGGGCTGTTCAGGTCCCGGAGGCCAGGCCTGGCACCCGTGTCCAGGCCCATGGAGGACAGGAAGGCCACAAGGGTCGTGCAGAGCAGTGCGCATGGGCCCCTTGGTGGCTCTGGCTCCAGTCAGCCCGTGTCAAGGAAAACAAAATTGAAATCCGCTCTAAAGTGGAACCCAGACCCTCTGCCACGCTCTGCCCGGTGTGTCCCCCACCAACTCCTGCGTGGACAGTCGCCCCACCTTGGTGGTGTGGGTGGGTGGCTCGAGGGCCCTCCCAGGTGTGCCTCCCTCACCCTCCTGCCACCCGGGCCTGCCACCCGGGGACAGTGAGCAGGCCTCTGTGAACCAGGCCTTGGCCCCACGGAGGCCCTCCTGCCGGGTGTCCATCTTGGACTGGGGCCTCCAGAGCTGGGAGACATCGTTCCTGCTGTTTTGAAGCCCCCCATTCATGGCTCCTGCCATGGTAGCCCGAGCGGCTAAGCCACCTTCAGTGCCAGGGAAGCCCTCTTCCACCCAAGGCTGGCCATGTCCACAGCTGCCCGCTGGGTCCCAAACACAGCCTCATATTGTTTGAGCAAAACCAGGATGGGGGTGTCCCTAGGCACTCCCAGGGGTGTAGGTCAGTAGTAATGGAGGCTTTTATCATGGAATGGAAAGTGTGCAGACCGAACAGGCCGCCTGGGCCTCCTGCTTCGATGGCGGGTCTACGGAGGGCCCCGTGGCTCCGCTGGTGACTCGTTCTTTGCTTCAATAGGAAGGAGGCAGAGGGGAGGGGGAGGGGTCAGCTGGCAAACCTGGGATCCCCGCACCCCCACAGCGGTCAGCAGGGGGACACTCAGCCATGGGCTCTGGCCCGCTCCTTGTCTGAGTGGGGCTAGTGGGCGCCGGTCAGCTTGCACGCGGCCCGGTGGGTCCTTGGTACCCGCAGCTGTTTCCCTCGTTGGCAGCCCAGGGCCGCGTCTCCTGGCAGTGGTTCCTCCCACCGGTGGCTGTGGCCTTGCTCTGCGCCAGCCCGTTCCCCCTGGACGCCAGCACAGAAGCTCCCGCGCGGAGCGGCACAGCGATGATTAGTGTATTTACCAGATTATGGGATCAACGACTTCGCAGGGAAAATTAGCCCCCGACGGCCTCCCGCCTCCCAGCCCACCAGCGCGCCGTCGCATCCCCAGCTGGGCGGGGTGGACGCCCAGGAAGGGCAACTGCCCTACGCAGGCCGTGGGAGCCTCGGCGAGCCTGGGCAGACGGTGGAGGTGGCTCTGTGCGTGCTGGCCGCCCCCAGCCCCCGGCTCCACTCGAGCCCTTGCACAGAGGACCAGCGGGTGCCTGGAGGCTGGCCTGCGTGCCAGGCAGCGTCTCCCCAGGCTGCAGAGCATTGGAGAGGCAGAGTGGTTTTCCCAGCATACCCCAGGCATCCCCTGCCTACACTGCAGTGTCCCTCAAAAGCATGGTGTCCCCATGGGACCCAGTGCCACTGTCCCACCCAAACATCCAGCTGTGGTCACTGGTGGAATCAGAAGCCCACATCCCTGAGTGTCTCAGAAGGCCCGTCCACAGTGGCCGACTCAGGACCCATGGGGCCCTTGGTGGATCTGTCCCCAGGTCTCCCTCCCTCTGAGCCGTCCCCCTTTTATCCTGCCGTTGCCGTGTCTCAGGGCCTGTGTGGGTGGACCACATGCTGCCCTGCAGGTGCCGCCCCACCTCTGGCACCGTCGGCCCCCTCCTGCTGACGGAGGTGGGCTCTGGCCAGCCGGGGCCAGGTGCAGACCCACAGCACAGGGTGGGCACCCGTCACCCCCCCCTGTGGTCCGAGGTGCAGAGAGCAGTCCCCACCAGAGTGGCGAGCTGGAACTTCTCTCTCAGGCGCAGTGGCTCACATCCACCAAAGGTCCCCCCAGCGTGGGCCGTGCTGCTGAGGTGCCTCCTGATCCTGGCGCTCCTTCCTGCGTGTGCACAGGGATCCCAGGCTGGAAGAGCACTCGCCTGTCATAGGCGAGGATCCGGTGAAGTGGGGACGCTGTCCAGGGAGGCGAGGTGCCTGCCTGTCCTCTCCTCGACATGTCAAGCTTCCCTGTAGGCACCAATGCCACCAGGGTCTCACTGACATCACAGGAGTTGACCCGAGTCGCCTTGGTGGGGGCCGGGCCTCTCCCTCTGCCTCTCTCCCTGTCCCTGTCCTCCTCTCATGGTGTCTTGTGGACTCACGCGTTCCACATAGTCCTGGAGGCGAGACCCATTGCAGCACCACCCTCTCCAAAGCCCCAGTTGCCCGCCTCACCCAGCACAGGGTCTGGAGAGCCCCGGGCCTGTCCTCCTCTGGCGGTTCAGATCGACACCGCCTCTTTCCAAAAAAGAAAACAACAAAGAACGTGATCTGGAGCCCTCCTGTCTGCCGTGGCCCGCGCCTTCCTGGTGGCCCGGTGCCCACAGTATCTCAAGCCCCTGCTGCAGGTGGGGAGATGCCCGCAGGGCTGGTGCTGCTCGGCACCC
>JAJEJO010004471.1:0-31385 GCA_020662805.1 Glaucomys volans
TGCAATGAATTTTCCTCTTAGCACTGCTTTCATAGTATCCCAGAGATTTTGATATGTTGTATCTTTGTTCTCGTTGACCTCTAAGAATTTTGTAATTTCCCCCTAATGTCTTCTGTTATCCATGCATCATTCAATAACATATTATTTAATCTCCAGGTTTTGGAGCAGTTTCTGTTTTTAACTTTATCATTGATACCTAATTTCATTCCATTATGATCTGATAGAATATGAGGTAGTATCTCTATGTTTTTGTATTTGCTAAGAGTAGCTTTGTGGCATAACATATGGTCTATTTTAGAGAAGGAGCCATGAGCTGCTGAGAAGAAAGTGTATTGTCTTTTTGATTGATGAAATATTCTATATATGTCTGTTAAGTCCAAATTAGCGATTGTGTCATTGAGTCCTTTGGTTTCTTTGTTCAATTTTTGCTTGGAAGATCTGTCCAATGAGAGAGGAGTGCTAAAGTCCCCCAGTATTATTGTGTTTTGGTCTCTTTGGTTCCTTGAATTGAGAAGGATCTGATTGACATACATGGGTGTGCCATTGTTTGGTGCATAAATATTTATGATTGTTATGTCTTGCTGATTTATGCTTCTTTTAAGCAATATGAAATGTCCTTCTTTATTCCTTTTCACTAACTTTGGCTTGAAGTCTGCTTTATCTGAAATGAGGATGGAAACCCCTACTTTTTGACTCAGTCCATGTGCCTGGTATTTTTTTCCCAACCTTTCATCCTTAGTCTGTGGACATATTTTTATATGAGATGCGTCTCTTGAAGGCAGCATATTGTTGGGTCTTTCTTTTTAATCCAGTCTGCCAGTCTAAGTATTGATGAGTTTAGGCCATTTACATTCAGGGTTATTATTGAGATATGACTTGTATTTCCTGTCATTTTGGCTTTTTTTGGGCTTTAAACTTAACTTTGCTTCTCCTTTGATTGACTCTTTCTTTAGGGTAATTCCTCCCCTTGTTGACTAACATTGTTGTTTTTCGTTTCTTCCTCTTGGAATATTTTGTTGAGAATGTTCTGTAGGACAGGATTTCTCTTTGTGAATTCTTTTAGCTTTTGTTTATCATGGAAGGATTTTACTTCATCATCAAATCTGAAGGTAAGAGTATAAGATTGGTAAGGTAAGTATAAGAGTATAAGATTTTGTGAGTATAAAATTCTTGGTTGGCATCCATTTTCTTTCAGAGCTTGAAATATGTTGTTCCAGGCCCTTCTTGCTTTTGGGGTCTGGGCTGAGATATCTGCCTATATCCATATTGGTTTCCCCCTGTAGGTAATCTGATGCTTTTCTCTTGCAGCCTTTAAAATTCTATCTTTGTTTTGTATGTTAGGTATTTTCATTATAATGTGCCTTGGTGTGGATCTGTTGTAATTCTGTGCGTTTGGTGTCCTGTAAGCCTCTTGTAATTGATTTTCCATCTCATTCATCATATTTGGGAAATTTTCTGATATTATTCCATTGAACAGATTATTCATTCCCTTGATTTGTATCTCTGTGCCTTCCTCAATCCCAATAACTCTTAAATTTGGTCTTTTCATGATATCCCATATTTCTTGGAGGTTCTGTTCATGATTCCTAACCATCTTCTCTGTTTGTTTGACTTTGTTTTCAAGATTAAATATTTTGTCTTCCTTGTCTGAGGTTCTGTCTTCCAAGTGATCTATTCTGTTAATTATGCTTTCTATTGAGTTTTTAACTTGGTTTATTGTTTCCTTCATTTCCTTGTTTCCTTCAAGGATTTCTGTTTGCTTGTTTTTTTTTCTTCAGAACTTCTATCTCTTTATTGAAATGATTTTTTGCTTCCTGCAATTGCTGTAGTAGCTGATTATTCATAGCCTGAATCTGGTCTCTCGTCACATCATTCTCTTCTCAGATAATTTAAATTATGAACATTCTGAACTCCCTTTCTGTCATTCCTTCTACCATGCTGTCTTTGAGTTCTCTTGATATATCATCTAGGTTTGTTTGGTACACTTTCTTCCCATGTTTTCTCATGTTGCTTGTGTATCTTCCCCTCCAGGAGTGTGAATCAGAGGGATTGCAGTTTCTTTGTAAAGACTTATAGTGTCCCTGCAGATTTCCAATACCTCACCTTGAAGAGATTATTATTAGCAGTACCCCATGTAAAAAATATGTGTTCTTAAACCATATAGAACCTATTTAGATATAAACTGTGTTATAATATACAGAAATGAGCACAAATTACTGCATAATCGATAGGTTCACAATAAGAACCACAATTTCAAATAGCAGAAAAAGAAAATGCTGAGGGGTTTAGAATATAACGTTAATGAGATAGGAAGTGAGTCTATAGAGTTACTATGTCATAGGAATAGTGAGAGTGGAATTAAAGGAAATAAGTTTTTAGCATGAGAAGAGAGAATGAGTCTCCAAGGACAGTGCTGTATTAGAGGGTGATAGAATGATAAGGATATTAATAGGAAAGAAGTGGGAGTATAGTAAGTATATTAGGAGTAATCATAATATTACTATTTAGACAAAAGAAAAAGAGAAAGTTCTGCAGTATAATTATATTGTACTATTCAAACCTCCTTTGTTCAGTAGTCTGATGCCTGTCAGGCACTTGGTAATGGTGTGTCCCAAGAAGGGTGCTGTCCCACTGCCTCCAGGTCAGGGATACTCAATGTTTGTGGGCAAAGGTAACCTGCTGTTCTTAGATGGTTGGCGGCAGCGTGGATGCCAGCCTGAGACTAGACCAGGTGCAGGGTGCAGGCCTGGGCTTGGAGCTGGATATGGCAGCCCGATGGCTTGGTGGGTATGTGTTCACAGGTGGGGCTGCCCGGGGATCAGGCACGAACCTGGCCCAGTGGTGGTGGTTTCAGAGCAGCAAATGGGGTCCTGCGCTCCCGGCTAGCTGCTGCCCCACATCAGGTCTGAGCCTGGCCCCGCGGTCTTGGTTCCGGAGCAGCTGCAGGGGATCCCATGCTCACTGGCTGGCTGGTGCCCAAGCCCAGGTCTGAGCCCAAGCCTGGTCGGTGACTCCAAAGTGGCTGCTGGGGTCCCACACTCCTGTCTGGTTGCTGCCAGCGGCCGGGCCCAAGCCCGGCCTGGGGGAGTTGGTTCCGGAACAGTGACTGGGGACCTCTTATATGTAATTTGAATATAAAATCTCATAGAGAACAATATTCCTGCTATTTGAATCCCAAGCAAGTAGGAATCCATGGACCAAGTAGGAATGCAACCTTCCTCTAGCCCACCATCTTGAATCTCCCATGTAGGTTTTTTTGTTTTTTTTCAACCATTAACTTCATCTTCCCTTTTTTCTTGGTATCTGGAATTTAACCCAGGGCTACTTATGCACTGAGCCACATCCCCAGCCCTTACTTGTATTTGATTTAGAGACAGGGTCTCACTGAGTTGCTTTGTGTTGTATTAAGTTGTTGAGACTTGCTTTGAACTCATGATCCTCCTGCCTCAGGTTCCCAAGCTGCTGGGATTATAGACATGTTCCACCACTCTCAGCTCATCTTTACTTTTGATGAGAAAAGAAATTTCATTGAGTAAAAGTTGGAATACAAGATGTATTGAATAATTCAAGGGGTTTTTTTTGGGGGGGACTGGGGATTGAACTCAAGTGCATATTAACACCTTGCTACATTTCCAGTCTTTTTATTTAGTTTTAAAAAATTTATTTTGACACAGGGTCTTGCTAATTTACTGAGAGTCCTGTGAGGTTTCCTTGGCTAGTCTCAAAATTGCAATCCTCCTGCTTCAGATGCCTAAGTAGCCAGTATTACAGGCAATTGCCACTCTGTCCATCTGAATTTATTAAAATACAATTGAAGAAAACTTTCAGAATGCATTTTCAATGGAATAAATACCTACAGTGCAACTTTGTAATTGGATAAGATGTTATAAAAAAGAAAGAGAAAGAAAAATCTCTCCTTCCAAGCCGGTTGCACTAGGTACAATTAAAGCTGTAAGTAGGGAAGTTATTTGCAGAGGAACACATTATTACTTTTTTCTCTTTTTGTGTGCTTTTGTTTCCTTTTTTAATTTGTTTTTATTTTTACAGACTACATTTTGATTCATTTTATATAAATGGGGTAGAAGTTTTCATTTCTATGGTTGTACATATTGTAGATTCACACCATTCATGCAATCATACATATACATAGGGTAATACTGTCTGTCTCAGTCCACTATCTTTCCTTACCCCACCCCCTCCCATCCTATTTTCCTCTACACCATCCAAAGTTCCTCCATTGTTCTCCTGGCCCCTCACCATCCCCCTCATTATGTATCCTCGTTCACTTATCAGAGAAAACATTCAACCTTTCAGCCTTTGGCTTTTTGGGCTTGGCTTATTTCACTTAACATGTTATTCTCCAACTCCACCATTTACCAGCAAATGCCATAATTTCATTCTTCTTTATGGCTGAGTAATATTCCATTGTTTATATATACCACAGTTTCTTTATCCATTCAGCAATTGAAGGGCATGTAGCTTGGTTCCACAATCTAGCTATTGTGAATTGAGCAGCTATGAACATTGATGTGGCTGCATCACCGTAGTATGCTGATTTAAGTTTTTTTTGGATAAACTGAGGAGTGGGATAACTGGGTCAAATGATGGGTCCATTCCAAGTTTTCTTAGGAATCTCCATACTGCTTTTCAGAGTGGATGTACCAATATTCAACTCCACTAGCAATCTATGATTGTGCCTTTTCCCCCACATCCACACCAACACTCATTATTGCTTGTGTTTTTGATAATAGTCATTCTAATTGGAGTTAGATGAAACCTTAGGGTGGTTTCAATTTTCATTTCTCTAATTACTAAAGATGATGAGCACTTTTTCATATATTTGTTGATCACCTGTATATCTTCTTCTGTGAAGTGTCTGCCCAGTTCATCATTAGTTTTTAAATACAGAATATTCATCATTAGTTTATTTTAAAAATTTGAATGGGTTCTATACCTTAGGTATTGTACTAAGTGAACTGGATGTGTCTAATTTATTTTCCTAACAATCCCTCAAGGAAAAGTTGTATTATATATTGAACACTGAGGCTCAGGATATTTGTTGTCATATACTGGGACTTTGGCAAAGAAGTGGCTTGAACACAGGGATTAATTCCAACAGCTAACTCCTTCTACTTGACCACTTTCTTCTCAGGGGCCTAGTCTGTGCTCAGCCTGGAGGCCAATAAACAGACAAGACTCTTTATGAGATCCAAATTACTGAACTCTATAGGACCGTATAGACTATTTACTCATAACTTGCATTTGGTTGTTAGGGGGGAATACATTTTTCTTCATCATTCTTGGATAATTTTCTTAGCAATTATAGTGATCTTCAAAATAGAAGACCTTATTTTCCTTTATCTAAAGTTATCTATTGCTCTGAATTTTGCAAGCATCCAATGGGTTTCTGCTTGTTAACATGGTTTTCTAAAATTCTTTTACATATATTCTTTTCTACTGGAAAATTGTTATTTTTATATATTGGGAAAATATGCCACAGTCTACTTCTATAGATGACTTTTAATTTTGATTTTCTCCATCTCAAATAAAGTTACATCATGTGTCTTCCACACACTGCTTGTGAGATGACTCTTTAGGTCACTCAAATGTTTTCATGCCCAGCCAAAGAAAAATTTTGACAAATACCAAAAAAGCCCATTTTATTCAATCTCAGTATTAAAGGAACTGTGGAAATGATAATTAACTGGCTGTATTTCTTTTCTCCTAAGGGAATGAGAATATTACTTAAGTATGATTAAGAGTAGACACAGCAAATGCTTATATGTTTGGGGAAATATTCATATAAGAATGTTTGCTGTAATATTAGATAGCAAAGGTTTAAAAACAACAAATACTCATCAGTAAGTAAAATAGCCACATTTTTGTGTTATAACTAAATTACAAAATATGCAATAAAACTGTTGGAAAAAATGTTGTTGATCTGTATTACATGAACATGGGTAAATATCTAGGTCTTATTGTTTTGTGAAATATCACAAAATAGAAAATAATATATGGTACTATCTCATTTGATTATGAAGAAAAGAAACCCATTTATTTGTATCCACATATACATATTTTCTACCCTCCATCCCATTTTTCTGTGTAGCTTTGAGAAGATTTCCAGTAACTATTGGTTTTCTATGGGAATATTGTAGTAATACGTGTAAATTTTCCTTTTTACTTTTATGTTGGTAGAATTATTTTCCAATGATTTTTTTAAAAAAATTAATTTACCTTTTAAGAAAGTAAAGAACAAGTCCAGAAAAGAATGGCAGGGTGTATGTAAGAGCATCTCTGGTGCTCCTTTATCATTCCTTGATGTGAGGGTCATAGACTCCATGAAACGTGTCCGTCCTGAATGAGGCTACACTGTTTTTGCACTTGGCAGGTCAGAGGGGCCAGCTCACGGTGTGGAGCCACGCCAATATTGGCTGCTCTACTAGGAATCTCAGTTCACATGCAGGAATGGCACACCTAGGACTATTGTACTGGGTGGTAACTGTTTCAGTCTTTCAGTGCTGAGTGGTAAGGATTCAATATCCTTTATCCACAATGCTTGGGGTTTGAGATGGGAAAAGATTTGGATTTTGGATATCAGACTTTCTTTTTTGAGAGAGAGAGGGAGAGAGAGATATGACTTGGAAAGGACATTCAAGTCACTGAATTTATGTTTTGCATACACCTTTTATACATGATCTGAAAGTAATTTTGTACAACATTTTAGTGCACCTGTGTTTTGACTGCAACCTGTCACATGAGGTCTTCTGTGGAAATCTCCACATGCAACATCAAGTCGTCTGTCATAAGTATTCAGACTTTGGAGCATTTTTTATTTTCAAATTTGCAATGCTTATTTTGTAGAGCATTGTTTATTAACTTTCAGTAAGCATTTGGATTATTTCCAGTTGGGGGCTATTAGTACAACCTGCTGTGTACATTCTCATACAGGTTTGCTTGGAATCATAATTTTAGAGTTGTACACTTTGTTTTGAAATATTTGGGTCCTATACTAAGTATTTATATAAATTTTAAAGCACATTTTCAGTTGCTTTATTCTGAAATGTTCCAAAGTGTATTTCATGAGCTCTTCACCCAGGCCTGATATCCATGCTGGTACCTCAGCTTTGTTTGATGTTGTAAAGCTTGACATGTTCTCCAGATAACATGTAAGTCTATATTGAAAGTGATGTATGTGTGCATTGACTTTTGATTAATGCATCTCAGTTAATTCTATTGTGGGAAATCATGTGTGAGAAATCCACCTGAAATTGTCAATTCAGTAACCTTTTATATTTTAAGACTTGTCTGAGAAAAAAGGGACTCTTGAAACCAGACTTAAAGTGTGAATGAAATCATGCATTTTAGCTTGACCAAAAATATTGACATTTAGAAACAATAAGATTCATATATTAGAACATAACAAATCGCAATTCTTAATAAAATTTTAAAATATTTAATTTGATACATTTTTGTAAAAAGCAATTATTTATTTTGAATTCTGAATCTCCTACATTAAAACATTTATAATTCCTACTATAAAAATGTAAAAGTCACAGAAATCTGAATAGTGCAATCATTGCTATAGTTCTGAAATGATGATGCCATGAAGTAATTTATCACTCCCTGCGACTTCAGGATTGTCCCACATTTTAATGTTATTAAAAATAAGCAAAATACGACACCTAGAGAAAAGTAAATGACCTCTATTAGGGAGGCGCAAGGAGACTGGATGGGGGTAGGGCATCAAGCAACCTGCGCAGGTGCGGAGAAACAATGTATCCGTCATGCAAAGGAAGGAGCTATTCCCAGGATTCAGGGTGACTGAATAGGGACAGGGCATCAAGCAGCCTGCGCATGCACAGAGAAACAATGTATGCTGCGCATGCCCAAAGAAGTAACCAATCAGGCGCCGACAAACAACTCCAGCCAATCCCAGGAGGACACAGACTTTCGAGCTTCCCCACCCCCACCCGGGTTAGAAAGCCGGCGGCATAGAGGCCGCTTGCAACCTCTCCAGCCCGCACCCTGCTGGACCGGGGAACCTCGCCCAGGAGCGTCCCCCAATGAAGTTTCTTTTTGGTTTGCATTTGGCCTATCTGTTCTCCTGTTACCATCATTGGATCAGTCTACTCCAGCCTGATTTTACAATCTCCACTGAATCATTTGGATGTCTGAATTCTTTGATAGTTCTGATACTTCTGTCCAGGGAGTGGAGGCTCTTCTTTTGAAAAAGAAAACATACAGGCATCTTGTTCTTACAGGACCACATATATACAGCTTAACATGGCATATGATAATAAATGCTTTCTTCCTTTCAACTGAAATTGATACGAACACGTTATAATTTTTTTTTTTTACTTATTGATTCATTGAACACGTTATAATTTATAATTTTTGAAGTTTCACAAAATCCATATAATATTGTCAAGGCCACGTATGTGTGTGTATATCTATGGTCTTGGAGGGAACACGGCCTTTTCAATTTCATAATTTTGTTTTGGTTTTCGTTTTCTTTATCTAGGACAAGTTTAGATAGGAAACATCCAGTGATAACCCAAGCATCTCATTATCATCATATATTAGTGGTATGCTGAGCAAATTTGATCTAGTTTTGACGGACACTTGTAAGTGGCATAACTTTAATGTAAAACCTATTTTTAAATATCTGATCTGCTTGCTTGTGTGTGGTCTCTGAAAATGGAATGTATGCATCAAGAAAATCATTTTGCAAATATAAATACAATTGGTTGCTATCATTTGCCTGATATTTAGTTTACTGGGTTTTTTTTGGGGGGGGCAGGGATTGAACTCAGGGACACTTAACCACTAAGCCACATCTCCAAGCCTTTTTATTTATTTTTCAATTTTGTAAAAGGTTCTCACTAAGTTGCTTAAAGTCTTGCTAAGTTGCTAAGCCTGACATTGAACTTATGATACTCATTCCTCAGCCTCCCAATCCACTGATATGACAGGTGTGCACCTACTAGTCTACCAATTTTATAAAATAAAGATTACCTTTAAAATTTTTTCTTCCAAGATAGAATTCAATATTTATGAGTTGACCCAGATATAAACATCAAGAAATTAAAAATGTTTAAGAAAAGTATACAATTACATCATGAATAGTGATTTTTTAAGTTAACAAAGAGAATATGCACTGTTTGAAGTAAATCCTCTACTCCTGTGTGGCAAAGAATCATAATTCTGTCACAGAAGAACTCTGAAGTTGTTGGTGGTAGTATAAGCATAAACTCAACCTGTGCTGACAAGTCTGCTATTGCACATCCATGAGTAAATCTATTCCCATTTTCTTTTGATACGCTTTATTTCATATAGTTGTTATAAACAAGAATTAAACCTGAAATTTTATTGCCTGAGTAAAGATCAGTTAGTTGTTCTTAAAGTTGCCATTGGCCTTCTGATTTTCTATATAATAAAATCTAAGAAACTATGTCAAAATTTTCTCATTTTGTAGGCAAGAATGTAGGGATGCAAAGAAGTGACTGAATCACTTTGAATTGTGTATCACATTAGTGGATAGAGTAAGTTCAAGTGAATAGAGTAAGTTCAAGTACAAATAAATAACAGGACATCAAATAAGACAGCATTCTTCCTATAATTTGTTTACATCCTCCTCCATGTAAATCCAGTTATATGAGGTGGATGTAATTAGAATTTGACCCTTTTCATACATCTGACAAAAATACTATCTAGTCATTATGCATATAAATGATTATTTACATTTGACTTCAGTGAAAAAATTTAACTTTAAAAGCACTTTTACATAGGAATATGGATCATCTTTGATGATCCATTCTTGTGTTCTACAGGTATCATATTCCAAAATTTCCTTAAATCATAAGGTTGTTTAGATCCCCCTGAAGCATCAATTTTGTGGGTTTTTCTGAACCCTCTGAAGTTATGTGCCAGACTTAGCTGGAATATTCTCAAATATCCATTCCTCAAAGTCTAACTGGATTTTCCTTCTACAGTGGTTCTCATTATTTTTTTTCTCATCTTTCTTGAAAGATGCTTACTTTTCTCCATAATGTAGTGCTTCCTTAAATTTAATTCATTATTTATACAAATGATAATGTCAGATTGTTTTAACTTTTTTCTAGGTTCCTTCTTTTCTCCACATTTTAGATTATTTTTAGCTATCTATTGAGCACTTTCCAAATTCTTCATAAACTTGAATACCCAAGAAGTCAAAATGAGGAATTCTGTATTAAGGACTATCTAGTTTAGGATCTTGGGTCCACTGACAATGGTGTCAGAAATTTTGATGAAGCACACAAAACTGCTAAGTCCAGTAATGGACACCATAAAAGAGGTGAGGCAGGTTCTCAATGTCAAAGCAGACAGAGGATAAGACTCTCAGTAATCTAAAAAGATGGGCATATTTCAGATTTTAAGTAAAAAAAAAATGAGCCTTGAACAAAGCTGGAAGGTGAAAAGAATCTGTCACAAAATCAAGATGCAATGAATGAACTCTCTCCTTCAGGGTTAAGTCAATTCAATCTTCCAGCATTGCAGTTGTTCATTTGGGGAGATAGCTTACATTACAGGTTCTGATTTACCAGCATCATTTTACCTGCCAGCTCTGCAGCCACAGTAACCTCAGGATTCAGATTCCTGGAGGTTATGTTTGTGATGTGTGTGTGTGTGTGTGTGTGTGTGTGTGTGTGTGTGTGATCAATGAAAACAGTGAGATGGAGATTGCAAACTATAATACATGAACTAGGTTGTTGAAATCACTAGAGTTTGAAGGGAATCTGATGACTACTGTGAACTTTTTCTTTATGTGAAAGATACTATGTAAACATCATAGAGAGTGATGTGAAAGATACTATGTAAACTTCTTTTTTGTGTGTGTTGCTGGGGATTGAACCCAGGGCCTATGTGCTTGCAAGACAGGCACTCTACCAACTGAGCTAGATCCCCAGGCCCTCATAGAGAAGACTTACACAAGTAACCTGGGGCCTAAAACTAATCCATGGTTAACCCCTGATAAAAGTGTTTCATATTCTTCATTTCTTGGCTCATTTGTTTTTGCACTTATTGTTTTATATGATAGCTTTAGTGGATTTCTCATCTGCTAAAGATGAGACAGGATTTCCATATGTGAGCCAAAGGGTTAATGAGAACATCAATATTGAGGACAGAGCAGTGGTGACAGCAATAATTTATTACAAGTCCTGGGAACATGGTAAATTTGTGGGATAAGAAATGTGTCAAAGAATTCTAGCATCTCTAACCAGTTGGATGGTCCTTCCTCAAGCACTCTGGTAGGAACTAGGCTTTATCTTGCTAGATAAAAGGTGGTTCCTTTGTGAATTTTGTAAGGAGATGCTGACTTTTGGCCAGAGTGTTTTATATGGGTCCTGTCAGAGCACAATTCAGGTTCCAAACACAGCTGCCCTGGCCCATAGGCAGTGAGTGAGACCTCTGAGTCTGATCTTTGGCATAGACTGAGAGTATAGAACAGAACAATAAGTTTGACTGTGGCAATATTGTTACTTTGCTCATCTATATCTGGAGGCAGACCTTCTGGCTGTATCTGGAGCTGTTAAATGTACAAAATGCAATTTAGAGACCAATTGTCTGGTTAATTCAAATACAATAAAACCTCACTTAAAAGAAATTTTAGTTCATTGGAAATAAAGTACCTGAAGTATCCAGTTTATCATATATCACCTAAAGAGAATTTGTTTGTAATTAAAGGGAAAGATGTGTTTGGGATGAAGGAATAACCAAGTGTGTTAATGTTTAAATTTAAATCAAGATTTGAAGGTTGAATAGATGTTTATATAACAATGTACTTGCTATGCTTTTGATTTAACCGGTTTCTGTCTATTTTACTTCACCTACCCAAGTCCCTTCTGCTCTGAAACCCCGTTAGGAACTTCTTTCTGCGTGTGAAATGGAGATGAGGACGCTGCTGACCTTCCGGGTGTGAATGAGATGGTCTGCGCCCAGCCTTTGCTATAGCTCATGACACATGATGAACAATGAGCCATTAATAACAATGGTGCTTTCACAGACAATCCAGTGAGACTTTAATTCTTTATTCTCTAACCATGGAAATATGGCCTATAAACATTTTGACAGTCAACTCTCCTCTTTTAAATGTTTCAGTTCTATATTCTTACTGAAAACATAGACTTCTTAAAAGGCAATACAAAATATTTGAATTGATTTCTAAATCAGTATTTACATTCCTTGGAAGCCATCTGGTCATCACTTTTATTTGTATTTTTTCTTCAACAGAAAATGATATCACTATCTTTTATCCTGAATAAAGTCCTGGAACAACAACCCAATGCCAGTAAATGCAAAGTTTTTCATTAAACACCTAAAGGTATTTTAAAGATAAATAGCATACCCATTTAGTATGTCCTTAGAACGTTCCATTAGATACATTTTTTCAGGTCACATTTTTTTTTTAATTTGGAGGCTATTTATCAGTACTGGAATTCTCTTTTGATCACAGAAAATGTAACTTCTGTTCTGATGTTATTTAATCAGACCTGGATTTCATGAGAATCCTAGGGACTTTTAGAGAGAGTATATGCTCCTTTGCTTTAAAGCTGATTCACAAGTGAATCTCATATCATGTAATGCACAAACATGAAGGTCCCACATTTAGTCAAACTTTAAACAAATAATTATGAATCATAAAATTGAAATGGGAATTTTTGGTTATGCACAAAATTTGCTTATTATTTTATCACAAGGCAATGCATGTACATGGATATAATAATTTCAATCAGTATTAGGTATGAACAAAGTTATCCATAGTAAGATTATTTTAAAAATAAAATATTGACCAAACTTTTATATGTATATACCACAGTGAATTTAATCTTCAGGTATATCCATAATGCACTAATTTTAAAGTAAGTATAAATGAATAGAAAAAGGATCAGTGCAGTAGAGGAAAGGGAACAGGTGAGAGATGAGAAGAGGGAAGGGGGAAACTGGTGACTGAATTGAAGTTCATTATGTTCTTTTATCATGATGTCAAAATGAATCCCATTAATAGGTACACTGATAATGAACTAATAATAAAATGCAAAATGATGTTTTAATAATGTTTTTGAGTTCTATGGTTTCTTTGCTCACTTTTTGCTTTGAAGATCTGTCCAATGGTGAAAGGGTTGAGTTAAATTCACCCAGTATTGTTGAGTGTGGTCTATTTAGTTCCTGGAATTGAGAAAGATTTGATTGACATACTTGGATGCGCCATTGTTTGGGGTATAAATGTTTATGATTGTTATGTCTTCCTTATTTATGCTTCCCTGAAGGAGCATGAAATGTCCTTCTTTATCTCATCTATCTAATTTAGGCTTGAAATCTACTTTATCTGATATGGGGATGGAAACCCCTCCTTTTTCACTAAGTTCATGTGTGTGGTGTGTTTTTCCCCATCCTTTTACCTTTAGTCTGTGGGTATTTTTTTCTATGAGATGTGTCTCTTGGAGGCAGCGTATTTTTGGGTCTTTCTTTTTAATTCAATCTTCCTGTCCTTGTCTTTTGATTACAGCTCTTTCAGTGAAGATGAATGGCAGTTAATGTTTGCCTGGTTAACTTACAGGATTTCTGTTTTGTTTTTTATTTCCTGACAGTGAAGTGAAAATTGTATAGAGTTAAAAGATTTCTTTAAACTGCCATGCCTCTTATACACATCTTATATTATACCTTTCAGATATTTATACCAATGGTGAGAGCAGCAGGTGAAAAGATTAATAATTGGAAAATAATTTTCCATATAATATGAAATAAAAAATTCATTTTCTTTGACTGTTTAAAAGTTTTTTTAGCACAGTACATGTTACCAATATTTGTTGTATATATTCCATCTAAAGCTTTTATTTTAAGGCATGGGATTACTTTTGTTCGAAATGGAAAGCTTGTTAAATTTGATTTCTTCAAAGGGTGAATGCTAAAATTAGATTCTCCAGCAGAGGTTAAGGTTTGCATGAAACACTTGTGATATGTTAAGGCAGATGTAAGACTACAGCTTCCTTTTAATATGATTGTTTTAGATTTCCTAAAATAAGTGAGGTTTTGGGATTGAGGTTGTAGCTTAGTGGCAGAGTGCTTGCCTAGCGTGTGTGAGTCACTGAGTTCCATCCTCAGCACTGCCAAAAATAAATAAATAAGTTAAAGGCATGCTGTCCATGTACAACTACAAAAAAATTTTAAAAATAAGTGAGGTTTTGTGTGGTAAAATAACAAAATTATTAAGAAAATTCAAATACAAATTGAAATTTTAAGTTGAAAATAGAACCACAGTCATTTATTTGACTCACCTATAGGCAATATTTTCTAAAACAAATATTTGGCAAAGGTCTGCTAAACAATATATGTAAAAAATTTTGTAAACTCAATAATAAAAAGACATATAGCCCTTTTGTCAGAAGTGTGCAAAAAATTTAAAGACTGTTCACAAGTAAAGATATACAAAATACCAGTAAGAACAAGAAAGAAACCAGTCATCAGAGAAATTTAAACTAACATCTTAGTGATATATTGTTACACATCTATTAGACTGGCCAAAATACAAAAGCCTAACAATACTTCATGTTGGCAAGATTGTGGAGCAACTGGAAATCCCCCGTGGTATTTCTGAGAACATAAAATGGAACTTTAGAAAACAATAGGGCATGTGTTTTTTTTTTGTGAAATTAAACATCAATTCCACTCTGAGGTTTCACCCAAGGGAAATGGAAACAGAGAAATGGAAAGTAGCATTTAGTAACATTTTATTCATAATAGATAAAAATTCTAGTTTGGAATTTACCAATAGAATAGATATACTCTGGTAAATTTATGTATACATTGAGTAATATTCAGTAAAATTCTTTAATGCACTACTGATAAATAAAACAAATTGAAAGCCAAGCATGATAACTAAAGTATATCTTTAAAAAGCTATGGTGTCTTCTATATAAAATTCTAGCAAAGACTAATCATCATTTGAGAAAAAAGCAAAATAATGATTGCTTCTGGAGTGGTGGGGATGAAATTTGCTGGTGTCAACAATTTGAGGGATTTGGGTGCTTGTTAAGCATGAATATGCAACCATGGGACAGAGTTGCATAAGAAAGTATGTTCCACTGGGTTTTGTAGTGCATGCCCATAATCCTAATAGCTCTGGAGGCTGAGGCAGAATAATCACATTTTTGAAGACAGTCTCAGCAACTTAGTGAAGCTGTATGCAACCTAGTGAGACCCTGTCTCAAGAAGAAGAAGAAAGATGGAAGAAAGAAAGAAAGAAAAAAAGAAAGAAAGAAAGAAAGAAAGAAAGAAAAAAGAAAGAAAGGAAGGAAGGAAGGAAGGAAGGAGAGAAGGAGAGAAGGAAGGAGTGGGGACATGGCTTAGTGGTTAAGCATCCCCTGGGTTCAATCCCTAGCACAAAAAATGGGAAAAAAAGTAAAGAACAGAAAGGAAGTCCCTGATAGCCTGAAACTGTCCACAGCATTATGGCAAGGAACCGTCATCCACAAGGGGAGGAGTTCAAAGGAACTCATGGGGAAGAAGAGAGTCAGAGAAGGTGTTCTGTGAATTATTTGCCCAAATGCTGCAGCCAGTAGCATGGCAGGGGTTAGAGATCCAAATGTGAATAGCACCTTGGGGTCTCTTAGGCATACACTCTTTTCATTGGACAGCAGGTGCTAGGTGCCCAAAGCAGGTGGGTTGTGAGTGGTTAATATTTTTCTCCTTGAACCTAGTTTTAAAATAATCAGGAGTGAATGAATTTGAATTTGGCCTTTGTGAGCTTGTGGCCTAATGGTTCTGTCCGTAGTGAAGACATAATCCAGGAGCAAACACACGGAGACCATCCTTGCTAGTTTGTATAAAAACTGACAAGGAGTAAAAGAGAAGTTTTTGTACTGAAGATCATTATGTATATTTTGGTCAGAGTTTAAAGTGAACAAATGAATAAATCTGCCAGATCTTGTATATTTGTTCAGATTTTGTATATTTGTTCATTTCTTTGTGTGTTTATAGCAAAAGTTATAAAGAAATATTGAACTGTAGTTAGTAATAGAATTGTTGTAGTATTTAAAGGAATATGAAATACTTTTTGCAGTTCATGATAAAATGCCAAAAATGAAAAAAGTGAATCAATTGAAGACCAGATACATGGATATATATGCACAAGCAAGTATCATAAAATATTAATGTTAGAATCTAGGTTGAGGGTATAGCTAGATTTATAGTAAAAGACATAGGGCATATGTTGTAGAGAAGGGGGCAAATTGTTAACCATTCAGATACTCAGAGGAAGAACTGTACAACAAATAACCTCAGAACATACTTTTTGAAAACAAAATATCTCATAAAGTTAATTACAAAACTAATTCAAATTTTGTTTTTCAAAATATTTATGATAAATACACAGTAGCTTTTAGAATTGGTTGGGTGACCACTAATGACACAATGCTTTTGAATTAAAAATATTACAGTCATGTTTCTTCCCAACTCTAAGCTACAAATATATAAAAATTTGTCCTATAGTTTTTAATATGACTAACAGATATGTGGGATTCTTTGGTTACGGAGAAAGTCTGTCTGCTTGTGTCAACACGTGAATTTCTGTCATGATTTGTGTGCTCCAGTAGGGCTCTGCTGATGGATGGATGGGTAAAACTCAAAAGAGTTCTGCAGGGGGAGAAGCAACACTCTTTCTCTACAATAATCTACTTATTGTGGCCAAAATCAAGTAAATAAATATACTGGACACTCTCTTGCAGTTATCATTAAATATTTTATCTCCACTAACAAAGATACCCTTTCTCCTTGATGCTCACATAAAAGTGCCTGATCTCCATCACTATAGTTAATGCCCAAAATGAGTTGTATTTAGGTGCTGCTGTTTTGCAATATATTTAGTAAATATAGGAGATACAATGAAGAACATGAATATCTGGTCCCTGCTCTTTTGGACTTTATAATTTCATGTGATATTCATATTTTATATGAGTATAGAGTATGAGTAATTACAGATTGTGTGGTTAGTCCTCTGGAGAAAATAGGGTACTATGTAAAATAAAAGACTGAAGGCATCTAGGAATAGCCAGGGGGTGATTATTATAGACTGCAAGCAGTTTACCACTCAGGAACTGGAAGAAATAACTATATCAAATTGTCCCCAAATCATCTGATGTAGTTTCTGAGTCAGAAATTGGGAAAGCCTAGTGGGGTGGTCCTGACCAAGGGCCAATGCAAGGTTGAAGTCATCTCAATGATCAACTGGAGGATGTACTTCAGCTCATGCATAAAGGTGCTGGCATCCTTGCTCCTCACTGGCTGTTGGGCAGACACTTTAGTTCCTTCCATGTGCGTCTCTGCACAGTTCTGCTCATAACATGGTGGTCACTTTCTTCATAGTGAAACATCTTTTTGAAGCAATGTACCACCATTTCTGATTTATGCTGTTGGCTAGATGAACCAATCATGGCATAATATGGAAGGATCCACAGAAGGATGAAAATATCAGGAAGCAGGGATCATTTAGGGCCATCTTGGACACTTGAAACCACAATGACTATCATAAGGAAATTGGATTTTTTTCAGTGTTTTCATTGTGGACTGTTATAACATAAATCATATTTTAAAACATTTACTCAAGTTACTCAAGGTTGGTCAAGAAGAAAGAAGAGTAGACACAAGGTTATTGTTATGGTCCCAATAAGAGAACAAGAACTGTAGCTGGGTACATAATATTTACAGACACATTTGGATAAACACATATTTGGAATATATTTTAGGAATATCTAAGAGGATTCACTTGGTTTCCATATGAAATACCAATGCAGATAGCATCCAACCTAAAGGGAGAAGTCGGTTACTTGTCCATCTCTCCTTTTGTTATTTGTCAAACATCCAGAAAGAAAGAGTGCTTTAACAAATCCATTCTGCACAATGAGAATTTAGTCACTAAAAGATAGTAAATGCTTTATTTTTGCTATCTGTACCCGCACACACAAATTAAGTCATGGCATAAATAAGTCACAGGCAGGGCAATGTCCAAATTTGGCAAAATGCGATAATTAATATTATCGGTCTCAGTACAAATAAAATTAGCATTTATTAGGATCTTATGGTGTCTTAGGCATTAGTCTGAAGATTTTAAATATTAAAGCTATCAGAGGTAATATTTGTCTCATTATGTAAAAAAATTGATATTCAGAGAACTTGAGTAACTTTTCCTAGATTACCAATTTAGTAGTTAGTTGAGTCCACATTTGAAAATAGAACCATTTTATTTCAAAGTCTATTGTAAAAATCAATATGGAGTTTGCTGCCCCCAATTCCTGAATTATTTTCTTCTGAATTACATAGAAGTTGCAACCATGTATTTTTTGGATTTTTTTTTACCATGAACTTCAACTTTATTTTTTTTTTATACCTGGGATTGAACCCAGGGGTTCTTAACCACTGGGCCACACCCCCAGTCCGTTTTTATTTAGAGACATGGTCTTCCTACTTACTTAGGGCCCTGATCAGTTGCTGAGGTTGAATTTGAACTCATAATCCTCCCGCCTCAGGCTTCCAAGTTTCTGGGATTACAGGTGGGCCACAATGCCCAGCTCATCTTTACTTTTGATGAGAAAAAATTTTCTACTCAATACTCATTGGGTAAAAGTTGGAATACAAGGTTTATTGAATGGTTCAAGTTGTTGTTTTTTTGTTGTTTGTACTGATAAGCAAGTGCTTATCAATCAGGCTACATTCCCAATCTTTTTATTTCTTTTTAAATTTTTTTTTTAAATTTTGAGAAAGGGTCTTATTATGTTACTGAGGTTTCCTTGGCTGGCTTCAAACTTCTGATCCTCCTGTCTCAGCCTCCTGTGTAGCCAGGATTACAGGAAATTGCCACTGTGCCTAGCACAATTTTTAAAAATAAAATTGAAGAAAACTTTCAGAATATGCTTTCAATGGAAAGAATACCTACAGTGCAACTGTGAAATTGTATAATATATTATAAAAAATGAGAAAAATATCTCCATCCAACTCTTTTCACTAGGTACAATTGAAGCTTTATGTAGGGAGGCTATTTGTAGAGGAACAAATTGTTACTCTTAAAATATGAAATGTTTATCATTTGTTTATTTAAGAGATATTGGTTGGGTTCTATACCTTACATATTGTAGTAAAAAAATCAGATAGTTCCAATTTAATTTCCCTAACAATCCCTTAAGGTAAGAGTTGTTTTACCTTTTCTCAGGAAGTTTATCATATACTGGGGCTTGGCAGAGATGGGGTTTAAACACAGGACTTAATTCCTTCTACTTGACCACATTCTTCTCAAGTGCCTAGTCTGTGCTCAGCCTAAAGGCCAATAAGCAGACAAGACTTATTATAATATCTGAATTCCTGAACACTATAGGACCTCAAAGACTATTTACTCATAACTTATATTCAGTTGTAAGGGAGGAAGACATTTTCTTCCCTTTTTTTGGATTTTTTTTAACAATTATGGTACTGGTTCAGGTAGTTAGACCTCTTGTTTCTTACCTAAAGTTGTCCATTGTTCAGAATATTTCAAGTATCCAAATGAGTTTCTTTTTTGGTAATCTGTTTTGCTAAAATTCTTTTACATATATTCTTTTCCACTGGAAAATTGCTAATTTTAGATATGTTGGCAACATATATGGCTAATTTTAGATATGTTGGCAAAAAATAATCTACTTCTGTATATGACTTTTTGTTTTGATCTTCCCCATCTCAAACAAATTTACACAATGTCTTTTCCACATACTGTTTTGGGATGACACTTTGGGCCACTTAAATATTTTTATGAAATCACAAACTCTATATCAATTGACTTAAGTGTTGTTGTTTAAGGTAATCAGTTCATAAGAGGTTTAAGTATTTTTATGTTTATTATAGATATTTTAAATTTCAAGTTACATTTTTTAGTATTTGTTATTATTAGTCATTATTTGTGAAAACCCCAAATTCTATAAATAGAACATATCTATTTGATGAAATCATAATTATCAAATACTACCACCTTGCAAAATTTCTAAACACAAGTTTTCAGAATGTTGTTTACACGTCCATTCTCATACCAAACATTTACTCATATTCACAAATAATCTTAATATTAAATAATATTTTTCTAAAATAATAACCAAAATGAAGAGCCCCTGAAAGACAAAACATGTGTGTTTTCACTTCTCGTACTTGAATGAAAGACCGGGTGGTGTCCTGGATCACTGAATTTGTTGAAATAAGCTGAGACCAATACTTAGTACTCACTAATTAGTCCATCTGTTCTCAGTCGTAAAAGGCAAGTGACAGCAACATGTTCCTCATATCGGCTCCTCTTCAGCTTCCTTAGGAAACTGTCTCAGTCATTAGGATAAACTCAGAGAAATAAACTCAAGTGGGATAAATGGCTGACCAACTGCCACATGTTTGTTTAATTAAACTAAGTGAATGTTAGTAAGTACAATAGGGAGGGTTTAATTGTATTGTTTTATTTACTAAAATAATATATTTGCTCTACTTAGTGTTGCATGTTGACAGTAATTGCTGAGAATAATTTTGAGTTTATTGTCAGTGTTTTCCATACTAAATTGGATAAAGAGTTAAAGACAGATGAGCTTTAATGGTCATTTGGTAGAAAGGTATGCTATTTTCCAAAAAATTTAGGGCTTTGAATTATAAAAATAGAAACTCTTAAAAACATTAAAGTCTTAGAAAGAAGTTAATGGTTTGTCTGTTAATAACCATATGAAAACCATATGAGATTAACAGAAATGACTACTACTCAGGACACCCACTTAAACCATCACTAATGCCATATTTCATTCCATAAGCAAATGATAATCCATGAATTCTGTACAGTTGAGAGATTTTAAGCAACCATCTGATTATTAATTTTCTTTAGAATTGTAATTGGATATTTATTGCATATATTGTGATTTCTACCTCCAAAATGTAACTATATCATATCTCTATATGATAAGGGGAGGAAAATTTTATTTTTCAAGAGTTCAGTGGAATTCCTTCCAGGGTAAAGTATGCAATATACCTGTCATATTAAAAATTTGGAAGCAATAAACTACATGTAGAGAAAGTATTGATTTTCAGGAATTCTTGTTTTGATTTCAGTCAGTTAGTTTCCTCTCAGATACAGAAGTTAGAAAACGGAATGAAAAGGGATTATCTCAGGGAAACAGAGAAGTCGGTAGAGGAGAGTTAGGGGATTGAAATGGAGGTAAGAAGGGAAAGGGGAAGTACTGGGGAATACTTCCAAAGAAATTATACTGTATGAATTGTGAATCCCACATTTATGGGTGTATCAATGAAAAAAATGTAAATAAATTAAAGGAAGATCAGAAGAGTAGAGGAATGGAAACAGGGCAAGAGAGGTAATGAGGACAAGGTGAAGTACCAGGGAATGAATTAGAGTAAATTTTAATACCTAAGGGAATGTGTCAAAATGAAAACCACTATTGCATCAAATTATAATGTAATAATAGAACATAAAATGTTGGAATTTTATTTAATTTCTTTTGGTGTAGTAGAATTCCAGATAATAATAGCAATACTGTTGCAGTCAGTAAACATGAGATCCATATTCTTTAATTTCTATGGAATAGTTCTATTAGAGATTGAGAGTAAACACGAGAAGTAGGACACTATGACTCCAGGACTGTCCATTTTAGTATAAAGCTTTATTGGTGTACTTATTTTAATACTTGTGAGCTAGACAATTTATCTTTACATCAATAACCGTACACAATTTTTCTCCCCCAACCCCCTAATAAAAATAATATTAGAAATTCTTGTATCACAGGGTAGCTGAAAAAGGTCAGACTCATAGAAAAACTAAAGGGAATTTCATAGAAAGTGACTTCCATCATTTACTTTATAGGGATCACAATTTCCAGGTCTCTTTTCAGATGCATATGAGTTGAGAACATAAGTAAGCTCAGAAGTGTACCCTCTCCCTGCTCAGATTCTAGCACTGCTCCTTTAAGCTATTTCACTTTTGGCAAGTTAATCTCTCTATGACTCCATTTACTTATACATAAAATGTTTGTGGATTAAAGTAAATAATATTTTGGATCTTTACACAAAGATACCAGGTAAGTTTTCAGTAAATATCAGCCATTACTTTCAGTACAGAAGAGCAGAAAACATTATTACACTTGCTAAAATCACCTTTCTTTTTTTTAAATTTTATTTATTTATTTATTTATTTATTTATTTATTTAATTTTTTGATTCATTGAAAACAAATGGAGTACAGCAATTGTTTTTCTCGTTGTACACAAAGTAGAGTCACCCCATCTGTGCATTCATACATGTACACAGGGCAATGATAACTGTCACACATAGTGTTATTATTCTTACCCCCAACCTCAACCCCACCGCTCCCTTCCCTCTATGCTCTCTATCCTTTCTCCATTCTTGCCATCATTCAACCCCACATTATGCATCATCATTCACTTATCAGAGAGACCATTCAGCCTTTGGATTTTTTGGGATTGGCTAATCTCACTTAGCATAATAATCTCCAACATCATCCATTTACCTACAAATGCCATAATTTTATTCTTCTTTAAGGCTGAGTAATATTCTATTGTGTATATATACCACAGTTTCTTTACCCATTCATCTACTGAAGGACATCTAGGTTGGTTCCACAATCTAGCTATTGTGAATTGAGCAGCTATGAACATTGATGTGGCTGCATCACTGTAGTAATCTGATTTTAAGTCTTTTGGGTATAGGCCAAGGAGTGGGATAGCTGTGTCAAATGGTGGGCCCATTCCAAGTTTTCTAAGGAATCTCCACACTGCTTTCCAGAGTGACTGTACCAACTTGCACTCCCACCAGCAATGTATGAGTGTACCCTTTTCCCCACATCCTCACCAACACCTGTTGTTGCCTATATTCTTAATAAAAGACATTCTAGTTGGGGTAAGATGAAATCTTAAGGTGGTTTTGATTTGCATTTCTCTTATAACAAGGGATGTTGAACATTTTTTCATAAATCTGTTGATTGCTTGTAGATCTTCCTCTGTAAAGTGTCTGTTCATTTCCTTGGCCCATTTATTGATTGGGTTATTAGTATTTCTGGTGTAAAGATTTTTGAGCACTTTGTAGATTCTGGAGATTAGTACTCTATCTGAAGTGTGTGTGGCAAAGATTTTCTCCCACTCTGAAGGCTCTCTCTTCACATTGCTGATTGTTTCCTTTGCTGAGAAAAAGTTTTCTAGTTTGACTCTATCCCAATCATTGATTCCTGCTTTTATTTCTTGTGCTTTGGGAGTCATGTTAAGGAAATCTGGTCCTAGGCCAATGTGATGAAGATTTGGACCTATTTTCTCTTCTATTATGTGCAGGGTCTCTGGTCTAATTTCTAGGTCCTCGATCCATTTTGAATTGAGTTTTGTACAGGGTGAGAGATATGGGTTTAGTTTCATTTTGCTGCATATGGATTTCCAGTTTTCCCAGCACCATTTGTTGAAGAGGCTGTCTTTTCTCCATTGTAAGTTTTTGGCTCCTTTCTCAAGTATGACACACCTGTATTTATGTGGGTTTGTCTCTGTGTCCTCTATTCTGTACCATTGATCTACCTTCCTATTTTGGTGCCAATACCATGCTGTTTTTGTTACTATTGCTCTGTAGTATAGTTGAAGGTCTGGTATTATGATACCCCCTGCTTCACTCTTCTTGCTAAGGATTGCTTTAGCTATTCTGGGTCTCTTATTCCTCCAAATGAATTTCATGATTGCTTGCTCTATTTCTATGAGGTCTGTCATTGGGATTAATTGGAATTGCATTGAATTTGTATAGCACTTTTGGAAGTATGGCCATTTTGACAATATTAATTCTGCCTATCCAAGAACATGGGAGTTCTTTCCATCTTCTCAGATGCTCTTTAACTTCTTTCTTCAGTGTTCTATAGTTCTCATTGTAGAGGTCTTTCACTTCTTTTGTTAGATTGATTCCCAAGTGTTTTATTTTTTCGAGGTAATTGTGAATGGGGTAGTTTTCCTGATTTCTCTCTCAGAGGATGCATCACTTACGAATAAAAATGCATTAGATTTATGAGCATTAATTTTATATCCTGCTACTTTACTGAATTCATTTATGAGTTCCAGAAGTTTTCCGGTGGAATTTTTGGGTCTTCTAAATAGAGAATCATGTCATCAGCAAATAGGGATAGTTTGAGCTCTTCTTTTCCTATTTGTATTCCTCTAATTTCTTTGGTCTGTCTAATTGCTCTGGCTAGAGTTTCAAGAACAATGTTGAATAGTAGTGGTGAAAGAGGGCATCCCTGCCTTGTTCCAGTTCTCAGAGGGAATGCTTTCAATTCTCCATTTAGAATGATGTTAGCTGTGGGCTTAGCATAGATAGCTTTTACAATGTTAAGGATTGTCCCCACTATCCCTATTTTCTCTAGTGTTTTGAGCATGAAGGGGTGCTGTATTTGATCAAATGCTTTCTCTGCATCTATTGAAATAATCATGTGGTTCTTGACTTTAAGTCTGTTGATGTGGTGAATTACATTTTTTGATTTGTGGATGTTGAACCAACCTTGCATCCCTGGGATGAAACCCACTTGATCATGGTGCACTATTTTTTTAATATGCTTTTGTATGTGATTCGCTAAAATTTTGTTAAGAATTTTTGCATCTACGTTCATTAGGGATATTGGTCTGAAATTTTCTTTCCTCGATGTGTCCTTCTCTGGTTTTGGTATCAGGGTGATATTAACTTCATAGAATGAGTTTGGAAGGGTTCCCTCCTCCTCTATTTCATGAAATACTTTGAAGAGTATTGGAATGAGGTCTTCTTTGAAGGTCTTGTAGAACTCAGCTGTGAATCCATCGGTCCTGGGCTTTTCTTTGTTGGTAAGCTTTTGATGACTTCTATTTCATTGCTTGAAATTGATCTATTTAAGATGTGCATGTCCTCCAGATTCAGTTTGGGTGGCTCATATGTCTCTAGGAACCTGTTAATGTCTTCGAGGTTTTCTATTCTGTTGGAGTATAAATTTTCAAAGTAGCTTCTTATTATGTTTTGTATTTCAATTGTGTTTGTTGTAATGTTTCCATTTCCATCACGAATTTTAGTAATTTGGAGTTTCTCTCTCCTTCTCTTCATTAGCGAGGCTAAGGGTTTATCAATTGTGTTTATTTTTTCAAAGAACCAACTTTTTGTTTTGTCAATTTTTTGAATTGTTTGTTTTGTTTCAATTTCATTGATTTCAGCTCTGATTTTGATTATTTCCTGTCTTCTACTACTTTTGGTGATGATCTGTTCCTCTTTTTCTAGGGCTTTGAGCTGTAGTGTGAGATCATTGATTTGTTGACTTTTCATTCTTTTATTAAATGCACTCCAAGCAATGAATTTTCCTCTTATCACTGCTTTCATAGTATCCCAGAGATTTTGATATGTTGTATCCTTGTTCTCATTGACCTGTAAGAATCTTTTAATTTCACCCCTAATGTCTTCTGTTATCCATGTATCATTCAATAACATATTATTTAATCTCCAGGACTTGGAGTAGTTTCTGTTTTTAACTTTATCGTTGATGTCTAATTTCATTCCATTATGATCTGATAGTATACAAGGTAGTATCTCTATGTTTTTGTATTTGCTAAGAGTAGCTTTGTGGCATAACATATGGTCTATTTTTGAGCTGCTGAGAAGAAAGTGTATTCGCTTTTTGATGGATGGAATATTCTATATATGTCTGTTAAGTCTAAATTAGCGATTGTGTCATTGAGTCCTATGGTATCTTTGTTCAATTTTTGCTTGGAAGATCTGTTCAACAGTGAGAGAGGAGTGTTAAAGTCTCCCAGTATTATTGTGTTTTGGTCTATTTGATTCCTGAAATTGAGAAGGGTCTGATTGACGTACGTGGATGCACCATTGTTTGGTGCATAAATATTTATGATTGTTTATGTCTTGCTGATTTATGCTTCCTTTAAGCAATATGAAATGTCCTTCTTTATCCCTTCTGACTAACTTTGGCTTGAAGTCTGCTTTATCTGAAATGAGGATGGAAAATCCTGCTTTTTTACTCAGTCCATGTGCATGGTATGCTTTTTCCCAACCTTTCACCTTTAGTCTGTGGGCATGTTTTTCTATGAGATGAGTCTCTTGAAGGCAGCATATTGTTGGGTCTTTCTTTTTAATCCAGTCTGCCAGTCTATGTCTTTTGATTGATGAGTTTAGGCCATTTACATTCAGGATTATTATTGAGATATGACTTGTATTTCCTGCCATTTTAGATTTTTTGGGGTTTTTAGCTTAACTTTGTTTCTCCTTTGATTGATTCTTTCTTTAGGGTAGTTCCTCCCCTTCTTGACTAACTTTGTTGTTTTTCATTTCTTCCTCTTTGAATATTTTGTTGAGAATGTTCTGTAGGGCAGGCTTTCTCTTTGTGAATTCTTTTAGCTCTTGTTTATCATGGAAGGATTTTATTTCATCATCAAATCTGAAGGTAAGTTTTGCTGGGTATAAGATTCTTGGTTGGCATCCGTTTTCTTTCAGAGCTTGAAATATGTTGTTCCAGGCCCTTCTTGCTTTTAGGGTCTGGGCTGAGAAATCTGCTGATATCCGTATTGGTTTCCCCCTGTAGGTAGTCTGATGCTTTTCTCTTGCAGCCTTTAAAATTCTATCTTTGTTTTGTATGTTAGGTATTTTCATTATAATGTGCCTTGGTGTGGATCTGTTGTAATTCTATGTGTTTGGTGTCCTATAAGCCTCTTGTATTTGATTTTCCATCTCATTCATCATATTTGGGAAATTTTCTGATATTATTTCATTGAACAGATTATTCATACCCTTGGTTTGTATCTCTGTGCCTTCCTCAATCCCAATAACTCTTAAATTTGGTCTTTTCATGATGTCCCATATTTCTTGGAGGTTTCGTTCATGATTCCTAACCATCTTCTCTGTTTGTTCAACTTTGTTTTCAAGATTAAATATTTTGTCTTCATTGTCTGAGGTTCTGTCTTCCAAGTGATCTATTCTGTTAATTATGCTCTCTATTGAGTTTTTAACTTGGTTTATTGTTTCCTTCATTTCCTTGTTTCTTTCAAGGATTTCTGTTTGTTTGGTTTTTTCAGAACTTCTATCTCTTTATTGAAATGATTTTTGCTTCCTGCAATTGCTCTATTAGCTGATTATTCATAGCCTGAATCTGCTCTCTCATCACATCATTCTCTTCTCGGATCATTTTAATTATGAACATTCTGAACTCCCTTTCTGTCATTCCTTCTACCATGCTGTCTTTGCATTCTCTTGATATATCATCTAGGTTTGTTTGGGACACTTTCTTCCCATGTTTTCTCATGTTGCTCATCTATCTTCCCCTCTAGTAGTGCAAATCAGAGGGATTGCAATTTCCCTGTAAAGACTTAAAGTGTCCCTTCAGATTTCCAGTAACTTACCTGATGTTTGAGATGTGCTTGATCAAGCGGTGACCCAAGATAGCTGCTGTCTCACTACCTCCAGGTTGGGAATGATCAATGCTTCTGAGCTGAGGCAACCAGGAGTCACAGCACCGTGGCCCCACCGGAAGACCTGAGCTCAGCTCTGAGGTCTCAGGCAGCCGAAGATGGTCTCTCTCCACCAGGGAAGCTCCAGAATGGTGCTGAAGGGCCCAAAATCTCTGCCAGAACTGGCACTGTCTCCTCTCCAGGCCAGATCTCACCAGGAGTCGCTGCACTGCGGCCCTGCTGGAAGACCTGAGCTCAGCTCCGAGGACTCAGGCAGCCGAAGATGGTCTGTCTCCACCAGGGAAGCTGCAAAATGGCACCAAAGGGCCCAAACTCGCCGCTGGAGCTGACAACCGGCTCCACTCCAGGCCAGATCTCACCAGGAGTCGCAGCACCGCCGCCCCGCCGGAAGACCTGAGCTCAGCTCCAAGGACTCAGGCAGGCAAAGATGGTCTCTCTCCGCCAGGAAGCTGCAGAATTGTGCCAAAGGGCCCAAACTCCCTGCCAGAGCTGGCGCTGTCTCCTCTCCAGGCCAGATCTCACCAGGAGTCGCTGTGCCGCGGCCCACCAGAAGACCTGAGCTCAGCTCTGAGGACGCAGGCAGCTGAAGATGGTCTCCACCTTTCTTGACATCAGGAATGAGCAACATTGACACTTTTTGATCTAGAGAAAGGATTATTGGAATGACTGCTTTTAGGTCACCAGATACTCAACTTTGCATGTGATACCTAATTTGGAGATCTGAATAAAAACTAAATATAGAAAAATAATCCCCACACAAAGGAATTTTAGTTTTCCTTCAATGTTGCCTAGATTCCTTCAAGAAATAGGATGTTCTTTGTTTATCAAGTCTGTTTCATAAAAAGAACTACTGATCAATAACAATGGCTAAAAATATTAAAAGACAGAAAGGAGCCATTGTTCCATAAAGCACTTTTATCTTACATTTAAAGTCAGTGAACCCTATGGGAAGCACAACTGGGGCTTTGAATCTATGTTAGTCTGGATACATAGTTTCTCCAAAATCCTTTTTCATTTTATAAATTCCACTTAGAATTTTTAGCATTCAGTGATTCATGGAGTTGAGGAGCTTTAGGGCTCTTTCCACATAAAGTATCTTTGATTTTTCTTTATATTTTAGCATTTACTCAAATGGTTCTAAATTCTAGGAAGTGACAGTCTTTCCTGAGTATTTGTTCATGTCAGGAATTTCAAAGTTTTTAAGTCTCATATCCATCATGAAAATTAAATCTGTCCATAAAATCAAAAGTCGTGATGATTTCCATGTTAGAAATAGTTAAAAAGCAGTTTTACTGATGATTTTAAAAAGTAGGCTACTCTTGAGGTTCCCAGAGATAAAAGATGATTGTGTCAGCTCTATTCTTTCTGTTTTCTCTTTTCCAACTTAGTTTAGACTCTTGTAGGCCAGAGTTTTTCAGGTTTTTTGTTTGTTTGTTTGTTTGTTTGTTTGCCAGAATATAGGGGGAAAATGTCGACAAAATTATAAGAAGTGAAATTTAAAATAATCTATACTTGTAAATGTTAGAAAATCTTGCAACCATGGAGCTGAAAATGTATGAAATATTTCTCTTATTGACAGATTTTCAGAGCATCTACCATAAGACATATTTGTAAATATTTTAAAAAGTCATGGTAATCCCAGCCACTTAAGACTTTTGAAAGTAAGCAAGTTTCAAATTGTGAATTTTTATAGCTACAGTAAATTGCAATTGGGTGTTTGATCCAAATGTGGTGTTCAACACATAGAAAACAAAAATAGCTAGGTTAAAAAATGTAAAGCAAAGCTGCCATAAACACAGGTATGATGTTGGCATTGTTCCCCAGATATTTCAAAGAGCTTCTTGAGCCTAGGTATCCAACCATCTTAGAACTGAGACATTCTCTGACCATTATTATTAGCAAATATCCTGTAATAAAAATCACAGAAGTTCCTGTAAAATTTAAGAAATGAAATATCTAGAAGTCCCATGTGATTTTTATCTTTCTAGATGAAAGAAGTTGAAGGTGAAAAGCAAAATAAAGTTAACAAATATGTGGACAAGCTGTGTAAATGAAATGGGAGAAGGCAACATCAATTCTGTAATGAGGTCTGGGAAAAGAGGAAAGATTTAATCAAATTTTATTACTATAATTTTTTGAAACATTTTATTCTGAGTTTGTTTCACTACCTTTGAAACACACATCCAACAAGAATACTCATGCACCTTTTATTTTTCCTATAGACCTTTGGATTAAAATCCATGAAAGTCATGTGTCAATATGGAAAACCCTTGGAGTCACTTACTTTGGTTTGACAGTGATTTTAAAAGGGCTTAAAGTACTAAAATATCTTGAAGAAGGAAAAATTTAGATATATGAACATGACGTAGAGTCATAGTATTGTTGTACCCAAAGAAAATAAAATCATCCAAGCTGATCACGTAAAGCCAAAAGAAGCCTTTATTTTGGCTGGCCAGCGACGATTGCCCTTACTCCTAAAAGCAGGGTTCTGGGAAATTGTATGCCAGTTCTTTTACTGCCAACTTTTATAGGGTGTGGGAAGGGACCAGGGTGGGGCTATAGGAAGGGAGAAGGGGTTGGAGTGGGCAATAGGGAGGGGATTTGGGGCTCAGGTGGGCTATAGGGAGGGGATTTGGGACTGGGGTGGGTTATAGGGAGGGGACCTGGGATTGGGGTGGGGCTATAGGGAGGGGATTTGGGATTTGGGGTGGGGCTGACTCTCCTAATCGGGATGGAGAATCTCCCTGGGGAACATCAACATTCCAATCTGTTTTCTGTGGCTATAACAGTATCTCTAGGAATCTACCTCCCCTGAATTCCCTTTATCTAATGGGTTTTTTTGTTTGTTTTACACATTGAGCTTTTAAGCCTCATCAGTCTTTTCAACTTGCTAAAACAGACCTTCATTGAGGCCAATTTTCTAAAATATTATGATAAAATTTGAATGGTTTATACTATTTATATTTTTAGCAAAACATTTTAACATGTAAATACAATGAATATTACAAAATACTCAGTTTTCTGAATTGTGTCTCCAGTTTTGATTAGATAAAATGGGTTGGTGAAAATCAAATTTAGATGTTGGTTGGAAACTAGTATCCCAAGTCATTACTACATTGGATTGTGGAGAATGTATAAATACAGAATATTCATACTCTTAATCTGAATGCATTCAGTTAGGACTTTTTGGCTTAGGGTGAGCATGACAAAACTCAAACCTGTGATTTTGAGCAGCATTGCCCCAACTCAAGTGTTCATTTTGCACTTAAAGAATTAGTGTTCAGCACACTTGAGGATTTTTATTATTCTTTTATTCTCACTACCACCAAACTGCCTGGGCAAAGTCCTAAAGTCAGATAACTATAATAATCCAAACTGTTATTCTTCTACAAGTTTGCTATGAGTTCTGTAATGTACTAGTGTCCTACCACATGTTATTTTATTGTTGTTTTATTTTACTTAAAATGTTGTTTTATTTTACTTAATAATTCAACTATTATTAAATGGTGCATCATGAAGTTGAACCCAGAACTGTGTGAACCTAAAGATCATATGTAGCATGCTATCCTACATATTGACAGCACAAGTAGTTTATGACTTATTTACAATGACCCTTACTGTACATGAAGATTGTCTTTCAGGTAGAGAAAGTAGGAAATGATATAATTGATTTCTGATTGTGGTCTGTGTCAAAGGTTTCTGGAATAGTCCACTAGACCCGAGTATTAACATACCTCAAAGATACTGTGGAATTGGCTCCAGTCCAGTGCAATAATGTGAATAACACACTAAAGTGAGTCTCACAGTGGTGTTGGTTTCCTTTGCATATAAAATACATGTTTACATTATATTGTACTGTATTACGTGTGCA
>JAJEJO010004471.1:41549-53082 GCA_020662805.1 Glaucomys volans
ATTTTATTTAGAGAAATGCAAAATAGGGCTGGGGATTGAACACAGGGCCTTGTACTTGCAAGATACTAAGGTACTTTAAGTCTTTTTATTTGAGGTCATGGGAAATCATGGATTTGCTAAACATTTACATATCTACTTAGTGTCAAAGAAGAAGCTAGAACACTTTTTTTTTTTGAACCAGGGATTGAACTCAGGGACACTTGGCCACTGAGCCACATCCCCAGCCCTATTTTGCATTTTATTTAGAGACAGGGTCTCACTGATTTGCTTAGGGCCTCGCTAAGTTGCTGAGGCTGGCTTTGAACTCGCGATCCTCCTGACTCAGCCTCCCAAGTCGCTTGGATTACAGGCGTGCGACACCACGCCCGGCTTAGAACACTCTTAAATGCTCTTCACTGAGAAAACAGAGCCAACATTAATGCAACTCACACACTGATGTATTCACTCATTCCATAAAAGATATTTGTTAAAGAATTGGTTTTTTCCTTCAGTTCCCCTTAGTCCTGATAGCAGTATGTGGGAAGGGCTGTTGCATTAGGTAGGTGTCTCCAACTGTAGGAGTGTATATAATGGAAATTGAGACAACAATCAGATTTCTGACAGAAAAAGTCCAAATAGTAAACTGTAGTACATTTCAGTTTGCAGCAAACTTAATCACAGTCCTATCACCATAAAGTCTATGAATAGATTTTTCCCCTTTATAGGACACAAATATCCCTATGGAATAAAAATGTGCCATCTTCAAGACACTGCACTCTTGACAAGGAATCAAAAGAAAACCTCCACTTCCAACCTCCTAGAGCCCTTCCTCATAGACAATGTTCCCCTTAAAAGGTAGTGCCAATTCACCATGGAACCCAGGCATCTGGCTGTGTCTCAGCAACCAAATGGTGAGTTTATTTTTCTTCCTTTACCAGAATCTTCCTTTGGCACAAGATTTCATTCCTGATCACAAATTTAGTACAAAGACAAAGATCCAAATTTTCATCTAGATGAAGTACTTTGTCTTTTGACTTTTCTAGTGCTTTAAAAGGAAAAATTGGAGGGTTAGTAGAGTATGATTTTACATGTAAGCAATAGGCATGGCTTCTCTCTAACTAGCAGCAAGTAGTAATACAGTCACTCGCTTTTTTCTTCAGCTTTTCCTTTTAACTTTTTGCCCATAGCAGAGTCAAAGTCACAGGTAATGCTACAAGTGGTTCTTTATACTCAAATACACTGCACTGTGTGCTCCCTGAAATTTTCACATTAGATAATGGAGGTTATGGTGATAGTTGTCAGAAGACAGTGAAACCTTACCTGAATACTGATACTAGTTAGTATGTGAGCACTAACATGCTTTCTAGAGAAGTCTCTTCTTAGCTGATTAATCTGATATTCATTCAGTGTGAAATCTCTCTTTCTTACCCACCCCATAGGATGGCTTCTTGCATGGTAAGTGCAGTGATCAATGAAAGAGTCCCATAATTTACCACTCTTCTACTCTTCCTTAAAATATGCAAGACTTCATAAGAAACCAAAGAAAATGGAAACAAGAATATGTGTAATTAAAAAACAAACAAACAGAATTTCCACATCTAACTTTGTCAATCTGAACCAACTAAGGGATCCAGAGCAGTGTCCTTATGCTTTGCAAATGAGCAAACCTAGGCTCAAGCACTAATAAATTAAAAGGAAGGTGTACACCTTGAGAGGTCATTGAGAACAACTCCCTTTCTATCACATGTCAAATTATGGGCATGATCTGAATGCCAGATGAAATACTGAAGTATTTCATCTTCCTATGACACAATTGATGTAGCATTAAAGAAAAAACTCATACTTTTATTAACTTTATTGTATAATGACACCATTTCAGGAAAACTTGTATCCAAACTTAAAGAAAACTGACAAATCACCAATCATTGTAATGTTTTATTTTTATTTGCTTTAATATTAATACACAGTAGGATCCTTTAAAAGATAACCTACTTTTGAAGCTTTTAAAATTATTTAATTAATGTTATTATTTTCATACTAAACTAGAGTCTTTTAAATAACTGCAACTTTGGTATGATTTCATTTTTTTTCTTTTTACTATTGCCACATTGATTCAAAATTTTAGGTTTTGCAGGGTCAAATAGTTATAACTGCTCTCTGTGCCTTTTGTTCATTTTCTGTTCATTGTGTTTTTCTTTCTAGAAGTCTAGATTCCTTTTTACTGTAACCTGTTGTGCTCTGCTACTTTCTCCATGCCTTAGTGCCATCCCATCTTTACTCTTACCTCCATACCCATCTTAAATTCCATGTTTATCAGGATAAGCAACCTCATACAGATAACCTCAGCTTGCTTGATCCTCCCTAATTTCCTCTACACCTGAGAGCATCCCACCTCTTGCTGAACTCTAAGCAGTCCTAGGGGAAATCATACAACAGAAGCACAGTTTGGAATCAATAATGTCCAAACTCAGATGGCAACTACATATTGGCTGGGCTGTCAATTTAATTTTTCTAAGGTAGTTTCCAATTCCTTCAATAATCTGTTTTATACACATCCTCCAAACTTGCACAGACCACTTTATCATGTTCTTTTGAACTAACCTCAAACATTTCACACTCCTGAAATTGTCAATATGTCAGTTATCAGGAACTCCCTCTCCATGGATCTTCATATCACTGTTCTATTAAGTTAATTGCAAGCTGTTTCAATCTGCCCACAATGTCTGCTTTAGGTGTTAACCAGAGATGTAAGCAGAGATGTCCAAAACCTTCGGGTTCCTAGTATCAGTCTATCTCCTTTCTGGCATTCCCTCTACCCATGAGCTGTGGGTGTCACTATCTTTATTATCTAGTTCTTTGAGCCAGCCATACTGAAGGTTTCCCTTAAAATGTTGTCACCCCCCACCCTTTTCTGACTTCATGCTAAAAGATGAATAAATAACTCCCCATACACCCCAGTGCCATGCTATTCCTTCTTCCAAGTGTTAAACTTTTCCCTGTATTCTCTATCTTAATTTAGTCATCCTTTGGTGGCACCATTAGTTTCTTTGTCCAATGTTTTTAATTTTTATCTGTGCTTTTGTGCTAGGGTTAGGGGAGAAGAGGATCAGCCCCATTTAGAAGTAAACATCAAAGTGTTCTCTTTTTCTATTCAAATGGTGTTAAAATCCATGATCTCTCATGTTAGACTTAAACTTTTTTACACTATGGTATGGTAAAAGCATAATACCTATTCCATTTCCTTTAATGCTGCCTATTTAGTGACATCTTTCCCCACATACACCCTCTCTCACTTTTAGTGTAAAGCACAGTGACAGATGCTCATGGCCCCAGTTTCACCTCCCTCCTTCCCACTGAGTAGATGTGGCTTACTTTCTTCTGACTGCCTTTGATGCTTTCTTTCTCCCTGATGACATTTCATTTGCTCCTATACCTGCTTTTGTCTTCACCACCACTAGTCTTGCTCCCTTCACCACCATGAGTCTTGTTTCCCATATGCATGAACAGGACAATCTCGCTCATATTTGTGGCTGTCCATGCTGCCTTCAGCATACTTTCTAAAATTGTGTACTTGAAAGATATGTGAGAGATTTTGCAGTTGCAAAGGAAGGGAAAAATAACCTAGAAAATTAGTTCTTTATCTCCATTATCAGTAGTAGAGTGAGTCATCAAGTAATAAAACATTGCTTTGTTTCTGGTGAACAAATTAATAGAAACAATACTTCTCATTTCACCCTCACCTTGCCCTATATTTTTCTCTCATCCCTTTCTTGTTCTCATACTGTTTTCCCCCACTATTTAATTGTGGCCTAATACAGTCTTCAACACTTTTACATGGCTAGTCTTATCTTTCACAATGGGAAAAATGTATGTGTGGGCATGAAGCACTTTTTAAAGTCATTTTTCTTCAATAAAAGAAACTTTCTTTTGCCTGTGAAATTTTATGAGCTAACCTCAAGTAAACAAAACAGTGAAATTCCCCAAAAGGATCATATAATAAATTCCTCCATGATTTATAATATATCATATTATAATTTCATAGGTTTTACTTTTGTTAATAATGGAAAACTATAATTTTGCATCTTTCAGACACTGTAATAAACACATTCTAAAGTAGATATTGTAGAAGTAAGGATAAGTGAATTTTACTAGTTTCCCTTGTGCTCAATTTTTCCAAGATTCGTGCTGGAATATTCTTAGATCTATCATAAACTGGACCTGATGACATAGTTTGAGTATTAATTTGGACACCTTGCCCATCCCAGCAAAATCTTCCAAGCCAGGACAGCTATTTGGAGTGCTTCTAGCAGACATCTGTAAGGGTGAAAATATATCCAAACCTGTTTTCATAACTCTTGGCCTGGATTGTAAACTATGGTTAAGGACACTTGGGGAGGGGGGAGTTTTCTGGAATACATATGTATCCTTAAGTGAAAAAATAATAGACACCATGAGCATTAGCTGAGCATTTTATTCTAACTTCAAAAAATTTTAAGAATCTCATTTAGCAATCACAATCATAAGGGAGAGATATTCTAATCAACTTGATGAAAAAACAGCATAAACCTGCTCAGATAAATTAGAATTTGTTCTGTAGTCAGAGAATCAACATAGCTCCTCACAAATCCTTTCTCAAATTCTACACTATAACAGAAGAGACTTCTCAATCTTGTGTTTTCTGAGGTTTTGAAGCCTCAGATTTACACCTGGATTTCCAGATTTTTCAGCACCATTTTTTGAAGATGATATCTTTTCTCCAATGTATGTTTTTGGTACCATTGTCCAGTATGACATAATTCTATTTATGTGGTTTTGTCTGTGCCTTTATTCTACTCCATGGGTCTTCTTGCCTGTTTTGGTGCCAATATCATGCTGTTTTTGTTACTATGTAGCATAGTTGAATATCTGAAATTTTGATGCCTCTTGCTTCACTTTTTTTGCTAAGGATTGCTTTTGCTCTTCAGGAACTGTTATTTTTCCAAATGAATTTCATGACTGCTTTTTCTCTTTCTATGGAGAATGCCACTAGAATTTTCTTTAGAGGTTGATAGACCTTTATTTTATTCATTTATTTTTATGTAGGGCTGAGAACCAAACCGCACACATTCTATGCAAGTGCTCTACCACTGAGTTACAACCCCAGCCCCACCAATGGAATTTTAATAGGAATTGCATTAAATCTTTATATAGCTTTTGGTAGTGTGGCCATTTGGTGAATATTAATTCTGCTTATCCAAGTATATTGGAGATCTTTCCATCCTCTATGTTCTTCAATTTCTTTCTTTCGAGTTCAGTAGTTTTCATTGAAGTTTTACATCTTTTGTTAGATTGCTTCCAAATATATTTTTGTGACTATTGTGAATGGGATAGATTTCCTAGTTTCTCTTTAAGGCTGATTCATCAGTGGTATATAAGAACACAATTGATTTGTGGCATTTTGCAGAATTCATTTATGAGTTTTAGAAGTTTTCTGGCAGATATCTATCTTTTTAAATTTCTTTTCTTTAGATATACATGACAATAAGGATATTGTAACATATTTATAGAAACATGGAGTATATCATATTCTAATTTGGATCCCAGTTTTGTGGTTGTATATGATGTGATTCATTGTATTGTATTTACGTATGTACATAGGAAAAGTGTGTCAGATTTATTACACTGTCTTTTCTGTTCCTATACCCATTCCATTCACTTCCCTTTGTCTAATCCACTCAATTACTATTCTCCCCCCTACTTTCTTGTATGTTAACATCCATATATTAGAGAGAACATTCAATCTTTGTTTCTTGGGCATTGTCTTATTTTCCTTATCATGCTAGTCCATGCTAAGATCCATCCACTTACTGGCAAATGTCAGAAAGTCATTCTTGTTTTATATCTCAGCAATGTTCCATTGTGTATTTACACCACATTTTCTTTATCCATTCATCTGTTAAAGGGCTGCTTGAATGGTTCCATTGCTTAGCTGTTGGGAATTGAGCTGCTATAAATATTGATGTGTCTGCATCCTCCTAGTAGACTGATCTTTTCTTTTTATACCAGGTATAAAACCCAGGGATACTTAACTACTGAGCCACATTCCAACTACATTTTTCATATTTTATTTAGAAACAAGGTCTTGTAGAATTGCTTAGGGCCTTGCTAATGGTTGAGGCTAGCTTTGAACTCCTGATATTCAGGTCTCTCCCTCCCAAGCTGCTGGGACAGTATGCTGCTCTGAACTCCTTTGGATATAGAGTTCTTAGGTCTTTAAAACATAGGATCATATCATCAGCAAATAGAGATAGTTTGATTTCTTCTTTTCATATTCATATTCCTTTAATTTCTGTCTTTGCCTAATTTCTGTGGCTAGAGTTTCAAGGACTATGTTTAATAGAAGTGGTAAAAGATGACATACCTGTCTCATTCAAATTTTCAGTGGAAATGCTTTAAATTTATCTCTATTTAGAATGTTGACCTTGGTTTTGATGTATTTAACTCTTACAATGTTGAGGTATTTTCCTTCTATCCCTAGTTTTCCTAGTGTTTTTAAGATGAATGGGTGCTGTATTTTGTAATTTTTTTTCCATTTATTGAGATAATATGTGGTTCTTTTCTTTAAGTCTATCGATTTGATGAATTACATTTATTGAATTATGTATGTTGAATCAACCGTGCATCCCTGGGATTAAACCCATTTGATCATGAATTTTTAAATAATCAAAGAAAATACACTTACCAAAATATATTGCTTCCTTATAATGACTTTCTATTTCACTGACTTCCCAATTAAATCAAAGTTTTCAAAACTACATTTTTATTAAGCTTTTGAAATAATTATAAAATAGACAATAGTGAGCATACATTTGTTTTACAACTAAAAAATGTAGACAAAAATGTGCCTTCCTCTCATCCCTTAAGGCCTTCACTTTAAAAGTGGAGTAGAAATGACTGTTTGCTGCTTCTTTTACCTTAACCACATTTGGAATTCTTTATGATTCTTACCCCTTACCCATGTTGACTTAATTTATATCTATAATTGTTAGTTGCAGTGTTCTATATTTTGTTCCCTGTATTTTTGGAAATTCCTTACATTTGTAATTGTTAAGTCAAAGATTTTGACCATAACAAATGTTTCTGTATGCTTTCCTCAAACTCCCATCTTCCCTGGGGTTGGGGTGCAGTGGATCTAGGGGTAGAAATGGACCTATTTTGCATCCCAGGACTTGTGACATGGAAAACAAGTTAAGAAAAACTAGTGAAGAAGACTTGCCTGTATGTATACCAGCTGAATGGTCAGATGCTCAAAGAACCAACATCAATACTTTTTAAAAAATCAGGTGTTTCCTCACAAATGGGTCATATGTTCCAAAAGCAAACCCTGCTGTATACTTATGAACTAAAGTATCACTCAAGGGGCCTGTAGGGCTTGAGTTAGAGGACTCTTATCAAGAATGTACCAGTTTTCAATTATTCTTCAGTCCTCAAATACAATCAAATTATGTAGAGTCTGCTTAGCCAGATATATATGTACCATGTTTCTTTTTATTAACATATTTTGATTTTCTCCCATCTCTTAACTTAGAAAGATAAATTCTATATTTATAAATGTTTCAAGGCATCAAACTTCTTATAATTTCTTGCTAAATCTTTGAGGCTATTGAATAGAAGCTTTGGTCAATAAGGTCTAAATTGTGTTTTAAATTGCAAGAATATCATTTGTCCAAAAAATGAACAAAAATCAAAAGTAACTGAAATGATTGTGTCTACTTAAATGAATCTCATTCTCTGATGATATAACTGTTTTATTCCTATATGTAATGGAAAGTGGTTTCAGAAAAGGAGATGGTTTCTGTAAAAATTGTGATCAATTGTCCTTTTTCTGTTAATGAATTTATAGTTTTTAGGAATATTTTGAAGCAGTGCTTCTGTTTTCCAATAATTTTTATTTACATGGATTTTGTTCAAATATAAGATTAACTTTTCAAACTTAAATTTGAATAAAATTGCTTCAGATCCTATAATCTTAAATCCTTAAATCTTTGAGGCTGACTTCAAATTTAATCATTAAAATCTCATTTCCAGTGATTTATAGAGTTTTCATGACCTGGGCTCTGGTTTTGAAGGGTAGAAGCATTTCAGTTAATTATAGCAATTTAGAAAATATAATTATGGACCAGCCCCCATATCATTCTTAGTTAGGATGGTTGTATTTCCTAATTTGTTCTTGGGGATCTGGGAGAGTTCATTGAGATGTAATGAGTATTTATGTTTTAATTGAATGTTTGAGAAATAATTATGCATTTTCTTCAAGTAAGATAATTAGTTTGATTTCCAATGAGATTTAAAAACATAGCAGTTGCAATTACCCCATTATTGAACCAAGGGCCACTTTACTGATGAACTATATCCTGTACTATTTATTTTTTTATTTTGAGGCATGCTCTTGCTAAAATACTGAGGCTGGCCTCAAACTTGCAGTTGTCCTGCCTCAGATTCTCCAGCCAATGGGATTCTGGGCATGTGCTATAATTCTTACTAACTCTTTTTTAAACTAACATAAATAGTCCCTCCTAAATCTGACTTTTTGAATGGTTGCTGCAACTAACTTTACTTTGGAATTATGAAATCTTAATAATTATACCCAAGAAAAGATAACATGTGATGTTATTTTTTTGTGATGCCATATCTAAATCACAAGTATGTAGATAGATTTCTCCTGAAAGAGGTAATAAAACATAGGAATATTTTGAAGCAAACCATCATCCTCTTAACTAACACTCTTAGAAAGTATGATAATAAATTGTCAGGAATACAAAGAGGCTCTTAAAATTTTCTAAGAATCTCAATTATAGTTGGTTGGCCTTTTCTTTTTCCCCATTTATATTTGATCATATGGTGCATACTAACAGTTCAGTTATGGCATCTTCTGTGACTGGAGCCCTACTTGACAGTGATATGCATAAAAAGGTGAGGGTCTGTGACTTTCCTGGGAAAGTTCATAAGCAGGGCACAGATGGCCACATAATCAACTAACTGTGGTAATGAGCTAAAACAGTTTTCTTAGATATATAAACATGATATAAGTAACAGGTTGTATGTTACCTTCTACAAGGCAAATATAGGTTAATGATGTGGTGTTCAATCAAGTTAAGATTCCCCAATTGCAGACTTTTGCCTGTTTTCATGTTGTAAATAGAAATTTGGAAGAATATAGCCAATGATGAGTACAGTGCTCAGACAATAAATAGAGCTATTTCTGTCTCAAGTATAGTAACAAGCAGATGAGACTACATTTGGCCTTTTAATGTCATATGAAAAGCAACAGAGAGGGCACGTGCGAGAGAGAGAACAGGGGTGGGCAGTTGGCCAAAACCAAATTGCTAAGACCTGGCACAAATTTGTTTACTTTAAGCTTACCATAAACAAAGACATCTTGGTTATTTCCTAGTCTTGCTTTGCTGCACCAACTGTGCAGGTGGTCTGAGTGGAATAGGGTCTCCAAGAAAGAATAATATACTGTGAAAATGTTTGCTAATACATTGGGTAGGGGCCCCCCTCCAAGTTCCCAAGACCCTGACATCACCTAGAATGGTTTTTTCCCAGAAATATGTGAGAGCTCTTCTATGGAGGATACAGGGAGAAACATTAAATACCTGATGCAAACTGTATCTCAGTACCACTGGAACATGATGTTACCAGATACCAGAGACTTTGCCTTATCCCAAATACATCAAACATTGACAACCATGTTTGAATAAGTACATATAGAAATGATTGAATATTACCAGATTATGAATTTCACAGAGGTCTTGTTGTCCTTCCTTGAGCTACCTATGTGAGGGGGGAAAGGTACTTAGGATGGGTTGCTAATAGATATGTTGCAATAGTTTGCTAAATGGTATGAAAAAAGGACGGTTCAGCCCCAAAAGATTGTCCTTGATTTTTCTCACTATAAGCCACATTTTAATTATTCCAACTTTTTTCTGAAAAAAATAAAACTACGCATTCCATTTGCACAAGTCATTGATGAGTTAGCATAAAGCTGTGTATTTCAGAGAACAGAGGACTTAACTTTTCAACAAAATGTTTTCTAAATTCCCTAGTATATAATTTCAGTAAGAATAATGAAAAAAATTTTCTTTTCTGTTTGAGGATTTTTACACCATATTCTTTGGAGCATATTTACAACCAATCTCTCTTGCCAGTGGATCAGTGTTTTGAGTCAAGGGAAAAATGATGAAAAAATTAATGCAATTCAAATATAATTACTCTACCTGACCATTCTCCAAATTACTTCCAAAGTATATTTTGTAAGTATTTTATATTTAATCACATTTTAATTTATTTAATGGAATAAAAGATAAGTATAAATAATGACAAATATTCAAGTCATATCTACATGGACTTGTTTAAAAACAGGTTTTACTGCTTTTGTCATTGCTATTACTTTCTCCATCATCTTATTAACATGGAATTACTGAAATCTGTGAACCTTCTGTGTATCTGAATCTAACAGGAGCTGACAGTCATTAGTCTACTAGCTAATACTGTTAGCCCAATGTCAAGCTTATCATCTTAATCTAGGTGAATGTTAGCTAATCGGAGAAAGTATTACATATTTAATTCAGTAACTGAAGTAGTACAGACAAATGACCCATTCCCTCATCTGTAGAAATTCATAGTAATTTTTTTCAAAAGACAAAATCAAGTCAAGGAAACAAAAAAACAATCCATGTAATGAAATATTATTTGGGTGAAAATACAGTACATAGCATATACTATTTATTTCTCTACATAGTTTTTGCATGTATTTAATGAAACCTGTCATGTTTAAAATTTAATTAAAGGATATCATGCATGTAATTCTTGATGAATCTAAAAGTAATGGAATGAATATTTAAAAAGGTCCCAAAGATTATATTATTTTACGTCATCATTGTTGATTCAGTACTTTAGTATTTTTCTTTATTTATTTGACTAAGCCAATTTTAGAGGTAAAATCCACAACCAAAGCATATATAGTGTAGCTGAAAAAATAAATAATATAGTCTTCAGTATGTCAGGAGTAGTGGTTGTGATTGAACCAAAATTACTGCAACTCATGTATTTTGAACTTCCAAAATAATATTTTAGAAGTTTTATATGATGTTTTCACTGTAATAAAATTAACCTGGGTAATATGAGTAAAATGTGCTCAACTATGATCAAATTAAATTTATAGTTAACAATACATTGTTGTAGAGTAGTACATTTGTCTTTATATTTTATATCAGGAATATATATTTACAATCCATCAGCTGTAGCATTGATTTACTAAGAAATGAAAGTGTTTAATCCTGATCCATCCACTTTTTGCTCCATTTTTAAACATTTTCACCTTTAGATGAGGAGCCTGTACCCAGGAATATGATATTGTGCATTTACTAAAAATGTATCCTTTGATAGTAGAACAATTGTAGGAAATTAATAAAGGAAGAGGACATTTTTATTCAGAAAACAAGCAGTAAATTATAATTTTACAATCATAACACAAGCTTCACCTCTTCCTAGGCACAGTGGAGCAACCTGG
>JAJEJO010004472.1:3572-41594 GCA_020662805.1 Glaucomys volans
AATAATAATAATAATAATAAACATATTATTTAGTATGCAAACATTAAATACTAGACATACACTAGTTATAAAGTATAATCATAATATACAGATATATTGCAACCAGAAAATTAATATTAATAAAATTAAATTACCAAGTTATAATAAATTTAATGAGAATTGAAATATCATTTATAAGGTACATTTATACATTTAAATAATTATAAAATAAATAGAATTTCATGTAACTTTTATACTAAAGTTATAAAAATATAAATATATATTTGAAAGATAATGAAATTTATAAAATTCATTAACTTTATTCAGAGATCAACATGCAAACACATATATTTAGTTCTATGCAGTTTTTTTGGTGTACATAGTACTGGGGATCAAACCCAGGGCCTTGCACATTCTAGGGTACACTCCTAGCACTATTTTCAAATTTTATTTTGAGGTAGGTTCTCACTAAGCTGCTCAGACTGGCCACAAACTTGCATCCTCCTGCCTCAGTCACTGAACTGGGATTACAGGTATGTGCCACCACATCCAGCAGTTCTATTCAACTTTGTCATATGTGTAGACTACTGTGCATATCACTTGAGTTAAATACCGAGTGGTTCCATCACAAGAATCCCTCACACTACCCTTTCAGATCCACAGCCATCTGCCTCCCTCTCTCCTCTACAACCCTTGGCAACCAGTACTTTACTATCCATTCCTATTATTTTATTGTTTCAAGATTGCTATATATTAATGGGCTGGGGATATAGCTTTGTGGTAAAGAGCTACCCTAGCATGCACAGGCCCTGGGTTCAATCCCCAGAACCCTCTCTCACACAAATATTGTATTAATGGAATTATACCACATGTATCCTGTAGAGATTGGCTTTCTTTATTTGGTGTCATTCTTTTGAGATCCATCTAAGTTATGTGTGTTCCTTTTTATTGCTGAGTAGTTAATTGCATGATATGGATGCACCATAATTTGCTTATCCAGTCACCTGTTGGAGGCATTTGGTTTGTTTTCATTTCTGGCTACTATGAATAGAGCTGCTATTTTTGGTGAATGTCAGTTTTAATTTCTCTAAGACAAATGCCTATGAGTACAATTGCTGAGATGTATAGTAGGTACACATTAGTTTTATGAGAAGCTACTTTATCACAAATGCTTAAAATAGTTTTCTTGGTGTTGCTAGTAGTATTTTTGTGCACTATAAAAATAACATCGAACTACGTGTAATCTCTTGGGAATTACTTTTTCACCCAACATTAGGTTTTCAAGATTTCTCCATGTTGTTGTGTGTAACTCACTCATCTTAGTGAATGAACTTTAGTTCATTCATTTCATTGTCCTATGAAGTTTTCATTTTATGACTATATGCCGGTACACAGTCAATGGTGGACTAAATCCCACCATTTGTGGAAAAAAAAATATACCATTTATAGTTTATGGGAATAAATGTTCTGCTGCTTATGGCTCCACTAAAGCTCTGGAGGCAGAAGTTGATGCAGGAAAACACACTTATTCAAAGTTGGTCCTGAGGAAGAGGCAAGTTTCTCTGTCTCAAATCTTCATCTTGGTTAGGAAGGGTCTTAGGGGCATGAACAGCTTTTAGAGGAAAGAGAGGGGGTAAAGTTGGACAAAAGATGGGAGATACATATATATAGATTCAGCTAGGCTATGCTTGTCAGAAATACGTCACAGTTTCAGTTTCCTTGGCCCTACTTGGCCCGGGGGTAGCTTCTCAGTTTCCATTTTCAGCATGCAGAAAATAGTTTCTGGTAATTGAGGAAACAAAAACACTTTAAGGCTTTTAATTTCAAAGCAACTCTGTTACATTATGAATGTGTTATTTGTGAGAAAAATTCCTTTGGATTTTTTTTAAGAAATGGGGATACTGAGTTTTAAGGACCTTGGAAAGCTTAACTTTTAGATGAAATGTATCAAACCACTAGGCAAAAGTGATTTCACCAATTCACACTTCCACCAGTGATGTCTGAGTTCCTTCTAATCCCTGTCCTCTCAAGCTTTAAGACTGACTTCTTTTGTTTGTTTTTGTGGTACCCTGGATTGAAACTAGGGCCTCATGCATGGTAGGCAAGCACTCTACCACTGAGTTACATCCCCAACCCTTGTTTGACTTCTTAACTTTTGTTAAATGTAGTAGTTTATTTTTCTATTTCTAAAAAACATATATTAACCTAATCAGTGGATTAAGATGGGTGGATTAAGTGGGTGGTAAGGGTAGGCAGGTCAGGTGTGACTGGTGGAAGTTGGTTACTGAGGGAATGCCTTTGGGGTTTATATTTTGTCTGGCGAATGAAGCTATATCTGTACCTCCTGGTTGCTATGTTCTGAGCTGCTTCTTTCTTCCCCATGCCCTTCTGCCATGATGTTCTGCTTCGCCTGAGATCCAGAGCAATGCAGTCGCCCAGCCATGGACTGAACCTATGAAACCATGAGCCAAAATGAACTTTTCCTCCTCTAAATTGTTCTTATCAGGTCTTGTGGTCACAGTGACACAAAACTGACTAAAACGTATACTATATCTATATCTTATCTATTTTTCTATCTCCTATTGGTTCTGTTTCCTTGGAGATCACTGATACAGACCTTGATGCCAGGAATGATCCTTTTGGAACGGAACTTTAAGGATGAATTTCTTGAATTGTTTTTGGGTTTTCTGCAAGTGACTCTGTAATATTAAACAGAAAAATGCTAAGGACTCTATTATCACTAGTATCATGGTCACTGATAGTTCATGGCATGAAATGTTTGTGAAGAAAGGCAAGATATTGAAACCACTGCTTTTTTTTTTGAACCAGGGATTGAACTCAGGGGCACTCGACCACTGAGCCACATCCCCAGCCCTATTTTGTATTTTATTTAGAGACAGGGTCTCACTGAGTTGCTTAGGGCCTCGCTAAGTTGCTGAGGCTGGCTTTGAACTCGAGATCCTCCTGACTCAGCCTCCCAAGTCGCTTAGATTACAGGCGTGTGCCACCACGCCCGGCTTGATACCACTGCTTATTGGTGATGAGTTCTGCTTCCTCAGATGTTGAAGTAGAACACCAGAGAAGCATGCCAAGGCAAGCATATTAACTGGTTTCATTTAAAAGTAGTAACACAGACTTCTCCTGGGAGGGAGAAGGAGGCCATGGCGGGGGTGGTGCTGGGGGGGTGGTCAGAAATCCCAAGAAGTTAGGGCACCCTCCATCTTTTATAGATTAGGGTCTTCTTTGTTCTCCTGTTCTCTTCCCCTTTATCTTTCTCCTTCCTGCCTACAATAGGTCCAGGAGGTGCCAGTGAGATGACAAAAAGGTGAGAGGCAGATGGGTTGGGGAAGGGCCAAATGGAGAGATTCTGAAAGATTGGGGCCCAGGGAGCATTAATCAGCAATTCCCTTCTGGTAGCTTTTTGGGAGGGGTAGTACAGGCAGGTAACCTTGGTGATCAAAGGGCTCTGGAGACACTGACATTCCAAACTCCCAGGGGCGTCTCCAACTTCCCAGATGCAGATGGCTTTCATGGCCTCCATTCCTCGATTTGACCGAGTCCCTATTTCTACACTAACTGCCGGTCCTCGATTCTGGCTTCAATATCTGCGTTGAATACTTCTTATCAATCATTTATAAGCAGCTAGGAGTTTAATGATGCTATGATATTTTTAAATATTTGTGGAAAACTGAGGACTATAGTGAATTTGGTTGGTTGTTAACTATTGTTGTTGGACAAAGTGATGAAAGAAAAGGATAAGCTCAGCGATTAGAATTCCTGGCTCTGAGACAGGATAAATGACCTAAGAGCTTTTAAGTGTTCCCTGCAGGAGAATCTTATTACTTGTATCCACAGGGAATGAATTTACTGAATATGGTACATAAGCCCTGCTCATGTAATTGAATTACAAAGAAAGTTGAACTCCCAGTGTATTTCCCATTTCATTGGGAAAGAATGGAATCCTGTAATTGGGACGGAATTGTACGGGAAGACTATATAAACTGAAATCACTAAACTCAATTCTGATGAGTCTTTTGTTGCCAGAAGCTTCCCCACCCACATAGTAGTAGTCTCTAAACCCACAGACGTTAGTCCTGCATTGCCTGAGGAAATGTTAGTAGTCTTGGAGGCGGGGGCAGGTATTTTGCAAGACAATGGTGATTGTCCTCAGGACCCAACCTGGACTCAAATCCCAGCAGGTTTGAAAGATAAGGTGCAAACTGTAACCCGTGAGGAGTTAAAACCCTCCAAAAGAGTTATTTGAGTTTCCTAATGTATACTAGCAGAAATCCTGGCAATGTGTGTGGAAATGGGTGTTAGAGGTGTGGGCTTATAGGGGGAAGGAATATGAGCCAATTTCCATAATAAATCCCCCTTGTCTGTGCTTGTATATCCAATGTTTCGTTTCTCTGGCAAATTCTGACCAATAACAGCTACTTTATATGTAATTGTCAAATTGAAAAAAAATCAATCCAGTTGAAATTAGTTTGGAAAATGTACAAAATCAACAAGTTAATTTCAGTCCTTCCGAGGAACAGGGCATATTTTTATACTTCTAAGATCTTTCTTTATCTCGCTCAGATCTTGCTGTATCACACTCAGTGAAATTTTAAATTGACTAGCCAAGTGATAACTTGGAATAAAAATCCTCAAAGAATGGCTGGCAGGGTAAAGATAATGACCACAAAATGAGTGGCACATGTCTGGCCAGTTACATCTTCTACAGAGGTCACGTACTGCCATTGTTGTTTGTTGTGATTATTTGCACACATCTTGAACTGATTTTTATTATTTTTCCTTAAATATTTTATTCTAAAATTGAAATTGTTTGATAGATTCATTGTATTTCCTAATTGTCTATTGCATGTATTTGAGAAATCTACTGATAAGCACATCTTTATCTTGTAGCCTCATTGTAAGCTTTATCTCGAAGCCTCATTACTGAGGACTTCTGCTAAAAACCATGATGTTGCCAATTGTGTTAAACGTTGCCTTTTTCCTAATACTTGTATCCACAAATAGCAGGTTTTGCTAGTCCTGCTACACAATAAATTGGAAAAGTCTCAGTATTTTTCTGTATTACATTAAAAATAAAGCAAAAGGATAAATTTTTATTTTGAAAGTATTGGGTTTGAACCCAGGCCCTCAGGAATGCATAGGCAAACACTCTGCCACCAAGCTCTATCCATGTCCCTTTTTGTTTTTTGTTTTTATTTTCAGATAGGTCTTACTATGTTACCCAGGCTGGCCTTTGTCACAGGAAAGCAAAAGAGCTGAAATTCCAAACCTCAGTTCCTGTGTTCCCATGAAAGAAAATTTAAAGTCAGACACCAGAAACCATGCAAGAGAAGTCTATTTATTATAGGTGAAAGTAAAGTAAAAACAAAGTGAGGCTTAGCAGAGAGCACTCTCGAGAGAGTGAGCCATTTCTGTGCAGAAAACGACAAAGGAGACAATGTGTCTCCAAATTTATTACTGTTGGATGTTTTCCAGGAGAACTAGGGACCACCTTCTGTACTCTTTGCCAATCAGGTGTTCAACTCCTCCTTCACTTCGGGCCTGAGTTTTTGACCTTAGTTGATCCTCTACCAAACTGTCAAGGTGGCCATCCTATTTAGGGAGCTTCATCTACAAGTCAATCCCATGTTAATGTAGGCACTGGTCAGAAGTCACCTTAGTGCACTTGCACAACTAAAGGAATTTTCCTTCCCAGACAAATGGAAACACCTACAGCCATAATTCCTAGCTTCACAGGAACATCAATGGACCCTGTCAAGAGTTAGTTCCATTAATCCTTTTCTTTTGATTTATTTTCCCATAAACTCCTTTGCTTCTGTTTATTTTCTACAAATTAACCAATCTTTGCTTTCTCATCTACTTTGAAAGTAGTTTAAAGAAGACCCTAAAGTAATTTAAAGAATACTTTTGGCCTGAGGATATAGCTCGGTTGGTATAGTGCTTGCCTTGCAAGTACAAGGACCTGGGTTCAATCCCCAGCATGGCAAAAAAAATTAAATAAATAAATAAATAAATAAATGAAGTACACTTGTGACCTTGCCGTGCATTCACTGCTCTTCCCTAGCTGCTACCTAACAGCCTTGAACTTGGAATTCTCCTGTGTCAGTCTCCTGAAACACTGGGATTATAGGTGTGCACCAGCATAACCATCTCTTTAATATATATAATATATATGTATATAAATAGGCATATATACATATGTGTGTGTATATATATATATTTTATTTTATTTTATTTTATTTTTTTTGTGGGGCTGGGGATTGAACCCAGGGCTTTGTTCTTGCGAGGCAGATACCCTACAACTGAGCTATATCCCCAGTCCGACATCCAGCTCTTTATAAATTTTGAGACAGGGTTTCACTAAGTTGCCCAGGCTGGTTTCAAACTTGTAATCCTCCTGCCTCAGCCTTCCAAGTAGCTGGGATGGGATTACATGCATGAGCCACCATACCCAGTTGTAATAAATTATTTTGGAAGTTTCAACCGACTTTGTTCAGTGTTCTCCATTGCATGGTTTTGGAGGATGGGATTCTGAGTGCTAAGGAAAAGACAGATGAGGATAGTGGGAACATGAAGAGAATAATTCTATAAAATGGGCCCATTGTGCTGACCCCACAGACTTTCTTTTCCAAGAAGCAGTGTGTCTGCAGCCTTGCCTGGACGCAGTGGGCAGGATCTGTCACGTTCCTCAGCAAACTCCCTGTTCAGTGCAGGAGAAATGCAGGCCCAAAGTAATGTTGATAGGGAACCCAAGTTACCCTAAAAGAGAACATTTTTGTGACCAGATCCTGAAACTCTGGGAGATATAGATAGTTCCTCCTAGCCATAAAATGTTAAAAATGTATGGTTAAGGGAGGCTGGGGAGATAGCTCAGCTGGTAGAGTGCTTGCCTCGTGAGCACTAAGGCCCTGGGTTCAATCCCCAGCACCACAAAAAAAAAAAAAAAAGAATAGGTCAACATGGGTGAAGGTGACCTAGTATTGACATGACAGTGATGTCACCTGGTTGTCAGTCAAAATTCAAGAGGTGGACCTGGGCATGACTCTCTGGAAACTTCTCTGGGACCCTCAATAAAACTGAAGTGCAGGAGAGGCACACTGTCCCTCTCCTCTGAGAGGACCCACTCTCGTCCTTGAGAGTGTCCTCTTTCCCTTTCCCTCTCCCTTCAATAAACTCACTCCTGTTACTCTGAGCAACATGTCTGAAATCTTTCTGACTTGATTGCAAGATTCGGGATTTGAAGACGGGTTCTTTGCAGTGCCTCAGTTTCTCAGAAGGCCCCAGCTCCAAAATATGAAGATCCTTTCAAGATCCTCTAGGACCTGTTCATCTATCCAACATATTTACTTATTCCTGAGTGATTTACATGAATTCATATTTTTTTAATTATAAAAACTAGAAAAAGAACACAAACACATATGATTAATTTTATTATATAAATAGCTCAACACAGATGACAAATTCTTTTTTCCACAGGTGATTGTCTCTCCAAGTCCTTGCATGGTTGCAAATGTACTTAATTGTTAGTGAAGGACAGGGAGAAAAAACCCCAGGGCATTTCCCTATCTGCAGCTGTGGCCCTGTGCACATTAGAAGCCCAGGCCTCAGCCAGAGGGAAGGCAGGAAGGGAAAATGGAGAGAACACAAAAGGAACTTGCCTGGCGACTCACCTGACCCACTCCTGACTGAATGGGGTTGATCCCAGTACAATAGGCCCCAAGAACTTCCCTTCCTACCCTCCTGTCCCACCCTAAATCAGCCCACCAAACTAACTCATCCCATGATCTGGCTCTGCTGAACCCTATAAAACTCAGACCTTTGTTGTAGCACGCTGCCATTTTCTCCCCCCAAAACGTGCCCCTTGGTTGCTTAGTAAAAACATCGTTGAGCCGTGGAGTTCTGTCCCCATATCAGTTATTTTTGCTTTCAGTCAGAACAGTTGAACATCAATTTGACTAATACAGAAGACTGAATTCACAATGTACTCCTAACAAAATTGTGTTGATGGTTTTCTATCATATAATAAAGTTGAATCTAGTTGACCAATGGTATCTGTGGATTCCCCATCCCTGGAATCCACCACCTGTGGATGGAAACTATTTGGAGAAAAAAAAAATGGCACCTGTACTGACCATGTGTAGACTTTTTTCTTGTAATTATTCCCTAAAAAAACGGTAATAACTACTTACATAGTTTTTACATGGTAATAGGTATTTTAAGTAATCTAAAGAGGATTAAAGTATACAGGAGGATATATGTAGGTTATATGCAAATATCACCCCATTTCACATGAAGGACTTGAGCATCTGCAGATTTTGGTATCTGAGGGAGTCCTGGAACCAATCTCCCTGAGCACACCAAGGGACAACTGTAACCTTTCTTTGTGGTGCTGGGGATCAAACACAGAGTCTCACACATACTGGGAAAGCTGTCTACCACTGACCTTTATCCTCAGCCCAGGGACAACTGCATTCTATAAATATTTTGTTCATTTTCCCTCGATGCCCTGTGAGGGGTGGATCCAATTTTCCTGGTCTATCATTAGCATAAGCAGAAATGTGAGGAAAATTTCTGGATCCATCTTCGATAGTCCCAGTCTCTTCTGTCATATCTTCATGTCTTTACCTTTATGCCATACATTCTGAAAGAATTTCAATTTAATTATCTGTACCATTAATTTTGTTCCTGTTGTGTTTTTTAAAAAATGTTTTCATTGTTTTTACTTCCAAGAATTCTCTTCTGTTCCTCTTTTACTCCTTTTCTGAGGCAGTTTTGTGGATTTGCTGGCCTGTTGGAGCTCTCAGACATGCCAGGCAATCGCTCTACCACTGAGCCACAACCCCAGCCCCTGTTGGAGCTCTCTAAACACAATACTGATGATTTTTAATGTTACTGTCAGCATCAACTCTATTTTTATCTGAGAGAAGAAACTCATTTAAGTAGAACTTACTTTGTTTCTTTCATGCTATCAGTTGTTCTCAAAAAGTCATTGACTTATGATTTAAATATAGGTTCATACTTACTGCAGATATAGGCCAGAGGTCCCTGAACCTGGCTGCTCAAGATGATTCTCCAAGAATCTTTGAAAAAGCATAGATACTAGGGTCAAGTCCTTGTGTATAATTGGTTTAGAGTGAGACTTTGGCATTGACAAAGCAATGAAGGTAATCCTAAGGTGCAGCCAGTCATGAGAATAGTGAAATAACTGGCTTGGACTGCAGTGGACATCCTGGACACAGCAACTTAATGGCCTCATTATTTCCCCAATTGCCTCAGAATGGCTCAGGATCCCAGGCTTGCTTCCTCAGATTTTGACATTCCTCAAGGGATCAACTAGAAAAACACACTTTAAAAAAATCATTCTTGCTGACTTAACTCTATAATATATAGCGGTCCTTGGTATTCATGGGACCCGCCCCCACTACCAAAACCCCAGATGCTTAAGTTCCCTATATAACATGGGATAGCATTTATATTTAACTTACACCATCCTCCCATTTTATTTATTTATTTATTTATTTATTTATTTATTTATTTATTTACTGTAGTACTAGGAATTGAAGCCATGAATATTCTACCTCTAAGCTTCCATTCCAGATCCCCAACCCTTTAAAATTTTTTTTTTTTCTCAGTGCTGGGGATTGAACCCACAGCTTTGTGTTTGTGAGGTAAGCACTCTACCAACTGAGCTATGTCCCCAGCCCTTAAATTTTATTTTGAGACACAGTCTTACTAAGTTGCTTAGGCTTGTCTTGTGATCCTCCAGCCATAGCTCCCAAGTAGGTAGGATTACATGCATGCACCATTGTGCCCAACCCTCCCATGTACTTTGAATCACCCTAGATTTCTTATAACACCTAACACAACCAAAACGCTATGCAAATATTTGTTTGTCCTGTATTATTTATGAAAAGCCATCAAGAAAAGAAGTCTCTGCATGTTCAGTACAAGTGCGATTTTTTCAAATATTTTCTAGCCGTTGAATCCTTGAATGTGGAAACTGCTGATAGAACTGACCATATTTTCAAACCTCCTCCTCATTCATTGCTTCTCCTCCTCCACTGTGCTTGGAATGCATCTTCCATCTGTTAAAATGGGAATTCAGCTCCTCTCATCTCAATCTCCTATTTGGGAAAGTTCATGACTTCCTATTGTAGGTGGAGAAAATCCAGACACTTGTCCTTTCAGAACCTGGGTGAAGCCCTGCATGCTGACCACTTTGTCTCCAACCACTCTCTGCCACTCCCTTCTACACTCAGATTTGCTCTTGCTCCCAGATGGACACTTGTAGCTGAGCCTCTGTCCTGATTTCTGTCCTGGGTGCACCCAGGCCTGTCCACCCCGGCTCCTGTGGCCCAGTCCCATCTCCCACCCACCACCAGGTCTCCCATGACAGTGGATGGAAAGGCCAATTTTCAGCTGCTCAGCCATCTGGGACTCTATTTTTCCTTCCACACTTTATACTAAGAGCAAATCCCATTTGCTCTAGGCCATGCCCCACCTCCAAATGACCTGTCGACACCACCGTCCCTTTCTCCAGGATCACTGAGGTAGCTTCTCCATGCTTCAGCCCTGGCCCTTCTGCATTCTAGTCAACTACAACTGAGCAAAGTTTGAAAACCTGAGTTCAGTCACAATATTCCTCTGCTCAAAACCTTCCCAAGGCGTCCATTCTCACTCAACTTAAAAGAAAAATTCTCACCAGGATTCACAAGGCCCTAAGAGACCTCACTCCAGGCTGTCCCTACTCTGGCTACCAGGGCCTCCTTGCTGGGCCTAGAATCCTGCACCCTCCTACACTCACTGTTTCTTCCCCACAGGTCTGCATGGCTTCTATTGGGTCTCTGCTCAGACCTGCCAGGAAACTTCTGACTCCCTGTGCACAGAAGCAGCAGCACACCACCCCACCTGGCTTTGTGTGCCCTGTCATCTGTACTTCCTCTCTGTCAGAATTCCTGAACCAGGTTTTAGAGTTCAGGAGAGCAGAGTGTGTACTGCCTATGGCACAGCCTGTGAGTTAGCAGGTTTCTGAATGAATGAGTGGCAGAGAATCCCTACCTATTTTGAGCATACTGGAACTTATCTTGTTTGGGGACTAATTATAGAGCTGCTTCCTCTGCCTGTTTCTTCCACAGATCTTGCCTCATCCAGGTTTCACCTTTTTAGAGAGGCCCTCCTTTGTCTCTCCTGTCACCCTCTTGGAAGGGTCTCAGGATTTCTTGTTTAATTGCTACCTACGCCTGCTAGAAAGTGCTAGAAAGTCAGTTCCATGAATGTCTGTTGTCCTTAAAAATTCTCTCTTGCCTTCCTAGTACCTGAGCAGTGCAGGGCACACAGCACGAAGTGAAGAAGTTATTTACAGAACACGGATGAAAACAGCGATTTGTCCAGGGCCCAGCATCCTGGTCATCACTTGGTGGTCTGGAGGGCCAGTCCAGCATTGGCCAAGCTTCATACAGCCCTGCCCCTGCCCAGGGCAGCCAAGAATGTGAGAATTTAGCTAGCAGAAGATATCTAAGATCAAACCCCTACAAGGTCCAACAGATCACACGGTGGGCTTCCTTCTGGGAGGTGTGTTGAGCTAAGCCCACTGAAAATAATGAATTTGATTGGTGAAGAGCTTGTGGGGGAAAGATTCCAGACTTCAGGAGCAGTGTGACTCACAGAATCTTGGAACCTTAGAGTGGAATGTAGATAGGATGAGCAAGGCCTGTTCTGAGAAGGGTAAGGAGACCTCTCGCCCTGGGGCTGGGTCGGGACCAGGGAGGGGCAGAGTTAAATCAGCAAGTTGGTGCCAGTTGCCCCCAGGGCCTCAAGGGGCCTCTGCCTGAGGAGTCAGCTTTTGACTTCGTAAGCAACGGGGGACTCCTAGAAGCTCCAGGGTAAGGAAAAGAAACAAAGTGGTCAAGTAATTACTTTGGCAACGGGGAGTGACCTGACTGAAGCACAGATATTGGGAGGCAAGGGAACCCGGGAAGGCTGTCGGGTAGCTCTGGGAATAACTATAAAGATTGTAAAGACTGGAGACAGCTGCAGAAATGGAGGGAAGCAGAAGGCCTCCAGGTCTCACTGGGCGTGGTGATGGAAGAAATGATGGAGACACCAGGTGTTAGGTACTAGAAACATGGGAGTTATGGTCACTCATTTGCTGTTAATAGTTTGTGATACTTCTGGTTCACTGGGGGATCTGATTTATTTTCCTGAAAATGCAACACTTCAGTCAAATCTTGTTCTGGCCTGGGCCTCCACACCTCAAAATTGTACCCCTTTGGCTGAGGAGGAAGGAGATTTGATATATGGAAGAGAACACTCTACCCTCCTTATGTTGGATTCTGATAAATATTGTGGGCTGTGGCAAGGCTGCCTATAGAGAGGTGGGACCCTGGGATAACTGGATGGGGTGAAATCCAGGATGCATGAAGGGAGGTCTACCCTGAAGGAGGGGTGTGGGGGAAATACAAGTGACTTGAACAAAACTAGTAAGTGTCTTGTCAGAAGGCACCCACGGGAGGAACCTAGGGCCAGCAAAAGTTGCCAAAGCAGTCTCTCTCTTTCTCTCTTATTTTTCCTTTTTTGGTACCAGGGATTGAACCCAGGGACTCTCAACTACTTAGCCACATCCTCAGCCCTTTTAATTTTTTATTTTGAGGCAGGGTTTTGCTAAGTTGCTTAGGACCTCTCTTGAGTTGATGGGGCTGGCTTTGAACTTGCAATCCTCCCACCTGTGCCACTGCATCTGTCTCAAAGCAGTCTCTTGAGAGACTTCACTGTCTCAGTGAAGGGCTGGGGAGTAGTTGGAGAAGAATGAAGAGAGGAGATCTCCAAAGAGAAGGAGGCCATTGCTTCCCAAATCCAGACAGGCTATACCCCTAAGGTGCATCCAGCCTCCCAGCCATGCCTCAAAGGCAAGAAATTCCTGTTTTCTCTTCTTTACCATGAAGTGGGTAGCAAACTATCTCATCTGTGGTGCACCAGTGTGTCTTAAACTGCAGAAGAGAGTACTCCTGGACACCTGTAGTCCACTTTTCACAAGCTCCTCTTATTCCCCTTCATTATGAAAGGGAGCCCTGTGCCCCAAACTCCTGTGACTCTTTCCCACCCAACCTTATCAACCCCAACAACCATTCTCAGCTCCCTGTCACTGTCTGGGTGATAGCCCATACCTCAGAACCGCAGCACAGGAGGTACATTTCTGCCTTCAGGTTCGCCAGGAAGAGAAATAGAGACCCAAATACCTGCAAACCACACACTGTCTTTGCTACAGCGTATTATCCTTCCCTTCCATGAAAAAACAAAACGAGAGAGGGAGAGGCGGAAAGGGGGAAGGAGAAAGAGGGAGAGAGCGAGATCTCCTTGTTTAGGGATGTAAGGGAAGGCAATGATGATCAGGGAAAAATGTCTTCTAGTTCAATCAAGAACTGAATCTGCAAGTAGGTGCGGTTTGGCTGTGGGGTAGGGAAGTTTGTAAAGGTGATATCACGAGGTCTCCCTAGAAGCCCATGCCCTATTCAAACTCTTTTAAGATTTGAAAATTGCTCGATAGATAGATTATGGCTTCTCTGGATTTTTAGTGCAATTGATTCCACTGGTCTCCAGAGACCATTTCCCGGTCCAGGACCAAGTTAGGTCTGGCTCAGGAAAAGCGCGCCAGCCGCGAAGGGACTGCCTTTTCTCTCTACTCTGCAGTTTCGTCTGTCCTAACGGTGGCAGAGCGCGTTTGAAAACGTTCTGGGATTGAAATGATACTTCTGGGAAATGAAACCAAACCCCTCTAAAGTTTCTAACTCGGGCTATTTTTTGTTTCCCGCTATCCGGAATGACTGAATCTGGGAGTGGAGCGAGGGCGGGGCCGAGGAGCCACCTCGGCGGAAACGGCCCAGGCGGGCTGGCTGGCGGGCGCGAGTACAAGGGGGCTCTGTGCCTTGCAGCACCCGGGCCCCGCCTGCGCCTTGCTGGGACTGCGGACCGGCGGCAGGGGGCTGGACTCGGACAGGGCGTGTTGGGCGGGGCAGGCGACTAGCTGACCGCGATCTCCGTGCGTCCCGCAGGCGGGGATCCCGCGCCGCCGCGCCCGGGTGGCCGGCGATGATCACCTAGGAGGCTGGCGCTAGCGGCGGAGGAGCCGGGCGCGGCGACACGCGGCCATGAAGCGGGAGTCGGCGTCCACCGAGGCGTCCGAGCCCCCGGGGCGGCGGCGGCGGCGGCGGCGGCGCCGCCGCGAGGGCAGGACGCGCACCGTGCGCTCCAACCTGCTGCCGCCCCCGAGCGCGGAGGACTCTGTGGCGGGTGCCACCAAGGGCGAGCGGCTGCAGCGGCTCGGGTGTGTCCAGCACCTGGCAGACAACCGGCTCAAGACCACCAAGTACACGCTGCTGTCCTTCCTGCCCAAGAATCTATTCGAGCAGTTCCACCGCCTGGCCAACGTGTACTTTGTCTTCATCGCGCTGCTCAACTTCGTGCCCGCGGTGAACGCCTTCCAGCCTGGCCTGGCGCTGGCGCCCGTGCTGTTCATCCTGGCGGTCACGGCCTTCAAGGACTTGTGGGAGGACTACAGCCGCTACCGCTCGGACCTTGAGATCAACCACCTGGTCTGCCTGGTCTTCAGCAGGTGAGCCTGGCAGTCTGGGCGGGTGAGCGCGGGGGTCCGCGTAGGGTCGGGGCGCTTCCGGAAACTTGGACGCAGTTTGTCAGTGGGCAGGGTGGCATGGGGCCGGGGAGGCATTGGGCAGGGGAGGCATGTAGAACAGCGCCGGACAGAGGGCAGGCCGCGTGGGGCATGGTGCCTGAAGCTGCGTGCTGGGTCAAGGCGTTGAGCCCCTAAGGCCCCTCAGCAGCCGTCTCCGCGGCCAGCAGGAAGACCTAGACGCCGGGCCCTGTGGGGATCCCCTGTCCGGGACTCTAACTCCGCGGTGGAGACAGAATAATCCCAGGGCTGCAGTCTGGCAGCCACTGGGCATCTCATTCCCAGCACTAAGTAAAAGAAGCCCAGTCTAGGGCACCAGCGCCTGAAGTTCCTGCTTTCGTTCTTGGCTGAGGTCCGCGGACCAGGATGTATTAAACCAAGACTTGGGTAAGTTGTCTTGGGGCAGCCGAGTGAAACCGCCACAAAGTTCTGATGTCCAGGGCACAAGTCATATTGAAGGGTGTGGTTAATAACTGTGCTGTTGCATCCACTAATGTGACCTGTGAGCAGGCCACAGGCTGGGTACCATTTCTTAGGTGCTTGCTCAGTTCTCTTTCTCTTCCTCCCTCTCCCAACCCCCTTTCTCTCTTTCTTTCTCCTGTTCAGTTTTCTTAATTTGAGCTTGTTTCCAGATGGAAACAGGCTTTGAGGGTGTTGCACAGGTTAGTACCAGGGAATGACCTTCCAATGGGCTCATTGTACTTTTTTTCCCCTCTGCTGGGGGGGTCTGTACAGGATGCCACTGCATCTTCTTCCCTTGTACCCTCCAGCTGGAGAGCCACTTGGCTGTAGATCCATCTTGGAGCTGTGTCCAGTAGCTGGGACACCCCTGAGGAAGGTGAATGTCAGCCTCCATCCAAGGTTCAGCCCATCTTGCCCTCCTGTTTAACCTTGCTGGGCCTGTGGCAGGGGTGGAGATGGGCCTCTTGGAGGACATTTACTCTGTCCCACATCCATCATGCCTGAAGACATCTTAGGAAGCCCCTGCCCTCTCAGTGGCAGATAACTTTCCTACAATATGGGGGTTGTGATTGCTCCCGCCTCTTAGAATAGCTTGGATGAAGACCATGAACATCTGTCCCTGAACTTAGAACTTTTAAAAAACTCTTTTTCTGAGGAGGTACTGACGATTGAACTCAGGGATCCTTTACCAATGAGCTACATCCCCAGCCCCACACCCCAGCCCCTCACCCCTAGCTTTTCTTTTTTTTTTTCTTTTTTCAGACAGGGGTCTCACAGAGTTGCTTAGGGCTTTGCTAAATTGCTGAGGCTGGCCTTGAATTTACGATCATCCTGCCTCAGCCTCTCCAGTTGCTGGGATTATAGGTAGGCACCACCAGACCCTGCTTGAGGACTTTTCTTTTGAGATACGGTTGTCCTATGTTGCCCAGATTAACTTGGTACTTTTGACCCTTCCAACACTACAAAGGTTGTGCTTCATGCTTAATTTACATAAGCATAGAGTAAACAGAGGTTCAGAGAGGTTAAGTAACTTGCCCAAGGTCACCCAGCTGCTATACAATGCTAATGGATCTGACCCTGGTTTTTCTGACTATATAGCTTTTCCAGTATTCCTATGCTTGTGATTCTCAAACTTTTCACATAAATTCATTGAGTCTGTTAAAAGAATAGTTTTCTAAAGTGTTAGTCCCAGCTGGTCTGGGAAGGGGCCCAGGAATCTGAGTATTGGATTAGCATGGAGGTAAGTCTTATGTGGTGGCCCACAGTTGAGTAATACCTCTCTGCTTGCCCACGAGGTGCCCCTGGCCAGTTGTCAAGTATGACCTGGATGGGAAGGGCTGTGGAATTTCCTGGCTCCTGTTCACCACAAGTCTCAGCAAGGAAGGGAGAGGGACACCACTTACACAAATGCCCTCAGTGTCCCTCCAGTAAGCACTCCAGACAGCTCTGTGCCTTTCCTCTGCCCTGCCAGTCTGTCCTTTGCACCGCTTAACTTGGGTGGGGCTCTAGCCCATTTAAGTCTTTGTACATATGCCACTTCCTGTTATCATTGAACGTATAACTCCAGTAGCCTCTTTTTTTTTTTTGAACCAGGGATTGAACTCAGGGACACTCGGCCACTGAACCACATCCCCAGTCCTATTTTGTATTTTATTTAGAGACAGGGTCTCACTGAGTTGCTTAGGGCCTCGCTAAGTTGCTGAGGCTGGCTTTGAACTCGCGATCCTCCTGACTCAGCCTCCCAAGTTGCTTGGATTACAGGCGTGCACCACCACGCCCGGCTTTCCAGTAGCCTCTTTTTAAGAAGTTTATTTTCATTTGGCAAAATGCAACCCCATTATGTCATTTGAGCCTTATAATAACCATCACACCCACTTTATGGATGAGAAAACCGAGACTGGAATCTAAAAACAGTGTTCATGGGTTTATGAAAACTCAACTCCCCTTGAACACACCTGCACAGGTTCCCCTTCTTCTCAGCTCTGACCAGCTGGTTCCTGAATACCCCCTACCCCCCTGCAGCTCCAAGGAGGGTCCTTGGGAGAAGAGTGCTTTCAGAAGTTCCAATACCTCCTGGTCCCTAAGTCAAATTGCTTGAATACCTTCTTATGAGACGGTGGGCATTCTACCTGGGAAGGCCTCAGGGGCACTCCTTGGTGGATGTAGGAGGGATGATAGTTAGATGTGGGGAGGAGATAGGGCCTTTGCTCCTTTCTGACCCAGTTGTCTCCTTTTCTGCAGAAACTGTCAGCATTTGTCATTCACCACTTCCCAACTGTTCTGAGGACAGACACCTCAGTGCCCCACTTCTATTCATTGTTCCCCAGAAGGCAGGTCAAATTCTCCCAGTCCTTGAAATTCGGGAAGGGGGTGTTGCCAGATTTTGGTGATGGAAGAAGGAGGAGGCTGGGTCCCAACCTAGGGCTTGCTGTAGGAACAGATTGTGCTGTGGACTAGGTCCACAGGGTAGGATACTTGTTAGGCGAAGCCTCCCCAAGGTGCTCAGGAGTCTGGGACTAGACATGAGAACTTGGAAGGATGTGACTAGGTTAAAGGGGGTGGGGGCAGATGCTGTAGGTAAAGAATCACAGGGGAAGGGGGTGGCCTTTCAAGGCAATAAGAACTGGAAACAGGTTATTAGGTTTATGGGGATGAGGCATGGACATGAAGCCTAGGATTGTGGGGATCTGTTACCAGGAGAGCCAAGGAAAACACTGTGTCAGGCCAAGTCTGTTCACTGCCTTTGGTTAATACAGAGCAAGTCAGAAGTATAGTTGTGAACTGTGGGGATCAATTCTGCTTTGTGTCTCCTCCAAGTCTCTAAGTGTGCTGTTGTTTTAGTTGCTATGTTCAGTTAAAGGATTTGTTGGCCTTTTTTCGTTTTATGTTACTGAGACTGGCCCCAAATTCCTGGGTTCAAGTGATTCTCCTGCCTCAGCCTCCTAAGTAGCCGGGACCACAAGTGCGTGCCACTGAACTCAGCTCGAAGCATGCATTAATGCAGCATTCAGGGACACTGACACTGTCCCTAGAGGATGACATTCTTTTGTATTCTGATGTGGGATGTGCAGTAAATCAATCATTTGTACCATTATTATCTTTATAATTATTATTAATTTTTTGCTGCTGTACTTGGGGTTGAACCCCCAGGGGTGCTCTACCACTGATCTAGAGACCTGGCTCTTTTTGTTCTTTATGTTGAGATAGGGTCTCACTTAGTTGCCCAAGCTGGCCTCAAATTTGGGAACCTCCTGCCTTAGCCTCCAGAGATGCGGGGATTACAGGTTTGCACCACTGCACTTGGCATGTCATTTTTATTATCATTATTGTGATGCTAGGGACTGAATGATTGCAAAGCACCTACTCTGACCAGACCACTAAACTACTTGTACCACATATAATCTTACTGGCATCTTTCACCTGCTCTTTCAAGAATGATGGAAGCAGTAACATTTCTACAAAATAGCCTGTGATGATCTTCCCTGAATCTTTTGGGCTCAGTACTGGGATCAATTAGCAGCCCTTTAGAGTCTTTCCATTGTCTTTTTTATTTTTTTTATTTTTTGTATTTTTGGCCCCTGGGTTTGAACCCAAGGGCTCTTAACCCCTGAGCCACATCCCCAGCCCTTTCTTTAATTTTTTGATTTGAGACAGGGTCTCACCAAGTAGAGCCCCACTATGTTGTTGAGGCTGGCCTCAAAACTTTTTTTTTTTTTTTAGCAGACTGCATTTTGATTCATTGTACACAAATGGGATACATCTTTTCGATTCTATGGTTGTGCAAGATGTGGATTCATACCATTCATGTAATCAAATTTTTAATCCTCCTGTCTCAGCCTCCCTAGTCACAGGCATTACAAGCGTGCCCTCCTATCCTAGGTCTTCTATATCTTTTGGGAAAAACAGATGGGGCTGCTCTATGCTTCTTTTGGAATTGCCCTTATTTTTCTCTCTTCTCCCAGCATTCCCGTCTAACCCTGTACACTTCATGATTTGTTGTTTTGGAAGAGCTCAGTGGTAGACAGAGGGTGATAGTCTTACTCAACCTTTTGTTTTCTTTTCTTCCCATTGTTATGGTTTATCTTGCTTCCCCTTTGTCTTTTGTCCTTTGTGTCCCTCCTGCCAGGAGCCTTTCCTGGTGAGCAAGCTCCTCCTTGTTGGTGTGCTTAGCTTTGGGGGTGTATTCCCCCTCCCCCTCTTATTTTTTTTTTCTTTTTCTTTTTTTGTGGTGCTGGGGATTGAATTTAGGGCCCTGTGCTCAAGAGGCATGCACTCTACCATCTGAGCTATATCCCCAGCTCTCCCTGCCTCTTAAAGCAGCAAAGTTTTGCTCCTCTGGGAAATGAAATATCTTTTTGTTATTTGGAGTAAAATATTTCCAAAATATTTTACTTGACACAAGGACAAGACCCAGGAGGTGTGAACGAGTATATGTGTGTGGTGGGGGTGTTTGAGGAATATTTTGACATTACCATTCTCGTGCTTTTGGAAATAATTTTTCTTTTGATATCTATTTTATATCCTGTATTCTTGGGCTCATGTGGTCAAGTTATAGTGGAAAAAGAACTTTTCTCTCTCTTTTTTGTTTTGTTTTGTTTTTGTTTTTGCGGTTCTGGGGATTGAACCCAGGGCCTTGTGCTTGCGAGGCAGGCACTCTGCCAACTGAGCTATATCCCCAGCCCCAAAAGAACTTTTCTTTCCCTAAAAAGTTGGTCACTATCAAAGTGCGGTCCATTCATGGCTTGATTCTTTCCTTTCACTTATTAACAATTGGGCCAAGTGTTCTATTTATATATTTGCTTATTGTGGTACTGGGGATTGAACCCAAGGGTGCTGTACTACTGAGCTCATCCTTAGCCATTTTTCTTTGTCACTGGGAAATCATGCTCAGAGTTTCACATTATACCTGTACCACTGAGCTACATCCTTTGCCCCCACTTTTAAAATTTTGGGACAGGGTCTCTTCAAATTACTGAGGCTGTCCTCAAACTTGGAATCCTGCCTTAGCCTCCTGAGTGGCTGGCCTTACAAGTGTGTGCCATGAAGCCTGGCTAGCCGATATATCTTTTAAATCTCTTTTAATCTTACCCTTTCCCCGCAACCCCGGTGCCCTTGCAATTTATGTTGCAGAAATTGGGTTATTTGTCCTGTGGGGTTTCCCGAGGTCTGTTTATCGCCCATCGCCTCTGTGTGGTTATATGGCAGCATATAACCCGCTCCTCTGTGATTCTCGTGAAGCCATAGGAGGTTCTGGACACTTCTCAGCATTTCATAAAGCTCAGGTTTGAATTATTCTTTTGGTCAAACCACATTCATAGGTGGTGTTCTGCACTTAGAGATCCTGTGCAGAACCAGGGCCATACCATCCACCTGTGCCTCTTGGTGTGCTGTTGGCAGCCTTTGGAGGATCATTGCCTACATCCATTGCTTTGTTCAGGGATGCAAGGTGGTGGTGGCCTAATTCTTTCATTTATTGCTTTTGGAAAGAAACACTTCTACTCATCTATTATCTGTTTTTCTTTTCCCCATGGGACAGCTAAAATAGGAAAAGAGGGAGAAGTGCTTGATATTGATCAGTAGAATTTTCCAGTGGGAACCAATTAGCTTTCTGAAATTTTTAAACTTTCTGTTTTGAAATAGTTTTGGACATGCAGAAAAGTTGCAAAAATATCATAGGATTCCTGTACACTCTTCATTCACTTTTATCTAATGTTAATATTTTATACGTCCTAACTATATTACAAAGCCCAAAATTATTAAGTTAACATTAATTAGCACAAAAATATTAATTATCTTATTATTACTTTTTGTGTTAAATGCTGGGGATGAAACTAAGGGCTTTGTCCTTGCTAGGGAACACTCTACCACTGAGCTAGCTACACCTCCAGCCCCCAAAGTATTAATTAAGCCACAATCTTTATTTAGATCTAAACAGTTTTTTCATTAATGTATTAATGAGCTTTGGTCATGTGTTTTGCACATCAAGCTTGTATTCTGCCATCTTGCTAGCTCACTTGTTTTTTCTAATACTTGTTTTGTGGATTCCTTAGTCTTTTAAATACACAGTCACGTCATCTGTAAAAAGAGTTTTACTACTTCCTTTTCAACCTGATGCTTTGTTTCTTTTTATTGTCTAATCATCCTGGCTAGAAGCCCCAGTACATTGTTGAATTGAAATGGCAAGGACAGGCATCCTTGTCTTGTATCTGATCCTAGGGAGAAGATGTTTTCTTTTACCATTAAATATGGTGATAGCTCTGTGTGTGAGTGTGTGTGTGTGTGTGTGTGTTGTGGAGCCTGGAATCAGATTGAACCTAGGCTTCATGATTCATGCATACTAGTTAAGTGCTCTACCACTGAGCAACACCCCCAGCCCTTGCTATATAGGTACCCATTCCCCCCATCCCGTACCTGGCTAGGGTATTGTAGATTGAGCCCAGGGGTACTTAACCACTGAGCAACATCCCCAGTCCTTTATTATTTTTTATTTTGAGACAGTGTCTCACTTAATTGTTTAGGGGGTCTCTAAGTTGCTAAATGGCTGACGCTGGCCTTGAACTTTTGATCCTCCTGCCTCAGCTTCCTGAATCTGGAATTACAGGGGTGTGCCACTAAGCCCAGCTCTTAGTGTAGGTTTTTCCGGATGCTCTTTATGGGGTTAAGGAAGTTCCCTTATAGTCCTATTTTGTTAAGTGTTCTTATTAAGAAGTGGTATTGGGGGCCTGGGGATGTTGCTCAGCAGTAGAGCATACACTTAGCAAGTGTGAGGCTCTGAATTCAATCCTTGGCATGGCAAATAAATAAATAAATAAATAAATGAATAAATAAATAAATTGGTTTTGTTAGGTGCTTAAGATGATGTATAACACTGATTTTTTTCTTTTCTTTTTTTTTTTTTTTTTGGTGCTGGGGATTGAACCCTGGGCCTCATGCTTGTGAGACAAGTGCAATACCATTGAGCTACATGTGTGTACAGCCCTTCATCTGGTTTTCACAGTAAACTGTGGTTGGAAGTCTTCACAGATTCTACAGAGCTGGGAAAGGGGGATGGATACAAATCCAGCTGTCTTTCTGAGTGAAGTTCAGAAGTTTTTATTGAGTAAAGGCTCTTCAGATTGTGGCAAGCCTTTGTTAATATCCAGAGTTCTGACAAAGTTCATTTGGAAATTTTTGCCACTGCTTTTTCATTTTTATGAAGGTGAGAATTTATGGAGTTCCTCACTCCAGGAGGTCTTGCCTTCTAGTTAGTCATTTGGTAGAGTTCCTCTGCATTGCTGTTGGTCTGTTGTTTCTCATAATTAGATTGAGATTTTGGATTTTGGGGTAGGAATACCACAAAAGTCATGTGCCCTTCTCAGCACATGATTTCAGGGGGGATATGGTGGCAAAATGCCTCACTGCTAATGGTGTTAACCTTGACCACTAGGTCATGGTGGTGTCTGCTAGGTTTTTCCACTGTACATTTGCTATTTTCCATTTTGCAATTAATAATGTCTTTGGGATAGAGCCTTAAGACTATGTTGCTATCTTGTTTCTCCTCATTTTTTTCCCCCACTAATGATAGGATCTCTGACTGGCAGCAAATTTTTTATTTTTATTATTTCCAGGATCTTGTGCATACTAGTCAAGAACTCTACCACTAAGCTACACACCCAGTCTTTGTCTTTTTTGGTTTTATAAATTATTATTATGAATACATGGATTTAAATGTAATTGATTGATTTGAGTTCATTGTGGTTACTTCTGTAACTGATGTTCTTTAGTCAATAACAATCATTCAAGTTGACTTCAGAGTCCTTCAAATATTACTTCTAATAACATTCCAGGCTTATTTTATGCATTTCCTACTCTTACTTCTGAAGCTACAAGTGGCCTTCTTTTTTTTCTTTTTCTTTGTGGTACTAGAGATCAAACACAAGGCCTTGTACATGTCAAGCAAGGGCTCTACCACTGGGCTCTGTCCCCAGGCCCCTCATGCTGTTTTTGCTCTCTGGGATTGAACCCTGCGGTGCTCAACCATTGAGCCACATCCTCAGCCCTTTTTATTTTTAATTTTGAGACTGGGTCTCCCTAAATTGTTTAGGACCTTGGTAAATGGCTGAGTCTGACTTTGAACTTGCAATCCTCCTGCCTCAGCCTCCTGGGCTGCTGGGATTACAGGTGTGTGCCACCACTCTTGGCTCCCTAACCCTTTTTTAAAATTTTATTTTATATAATGTATGTTGCCCAGATTGGTCTCGAGCTTGTGACCCTCCTGTCTTTGCCTCCCAAGTAGTCCAGGCTTGCCTTGTTTCTTTTCTTTTCTTTTCTTTTCTTTTTTTTTTTTTTTTTTGTGGGGGGTGTAGTTTGCTGCAGTTGGAACACAGAGCCTTCAAGTGCTCTACCACCCTGGCCTTGTTATTTTTATTTTTTTATTTTTTGGAACTGAGGATTGAACTCAGGGGCACTTGGCCACTGAGCCACATCCCCAGCCCTATTTTGTATTTTATTTAGAGACAGGGTGTCACTGAGTTGCTTAGGGCCTCGCTAAGTTGCTGAGGCTGGCTTTGAACTCTCCATCCTCCTGCCTCAGCCTCCCAAGTGCTGGGATTACAGGCATGGGCCACCACACCCGGCTTTGTTATTTTTAAATAAAGTTTTCTTGTGGCTTTCATTGACCAGTGAAGCCCAATGTGCTTGTTCCTGACTGCCCTGCCATATTCTCCTTTGATCCTCTTTCAATGGTCATTTATTACAGTCATCTTCAACTCAGGGGGTTCCATCTTGTCTGCAAGGGAGGGGTCAGGTAGTCTCACCTAGGGACAGTACTGCTTCAGATATGTTGGCTAATATTTAGTTGTCATAGAGACTGCCAGTGTTCCTGATACTTGGTGCTCATGAGCCAGGTATGTGATGTCTTCGCCTCACTTGGGAGAGTCCCACCCAGGCCAGTTAAGCACCTATTGAAAAGTACTTTTGGAAGAACATCAGAAAGGCAGAGCTTTCCCGCTTGTCTGGATTCCTTGACTGGGGAAGATTGAGAAGAGGCTGTGTGACAGTCAGCCTCCTGCCCTTCACAGCTTGATGGTCCAGGTTCTTCTGGCTGAATTCCTGTAACAGGGGAGGCCAGTGAACTTATTTGTACAAGACTTACCTTGCTATATATAGCAGAGTGAAAGAACTTACAGGAAAAATGAGGAGGCTATTTCAATTTCTTCCTTTTTTAGGATACTCTTAGCTTGGCTTTCTATGTTTACTTGTTTTGCATTTTCCCGAGTGCAGTTTCTATGTATTATCCTGAACATACCCTCTGGTTATTTTTCCACTGGGGATACTGGATTTTGGATTATTTTGCCTAGCAAACTTTTTAAAGGTAAGAAGGAATTCTTTTGCCTATTTTAAGTTAACCAGGGATAATTAAAATCCCTTCAATAAGGTAGAACCCTTGCCAGCAGGTAGATGCTGGCAGATGCTTCTCTTTTCAGCCCAGTCTCCTCATTTAAACTGGAGGCAGGATATTATTAAAGCAGGAGGTAGAAAAAAGCCTCTGGATGTTCTGTAAGGAATAAGGGATGTAATGCACCCAAAGGCTAGGGTGCAGCACCTGATAGGCAGGTGAGCATTTGAAAAGATTAGGTGGGTCTCATTGTTATTATTGATATTACCACTGTTGTCATTATTGTTCAGATTTTTGGTCAAAATGTTTGTCTACATTGTTAGGACACTGATGTGGTGGTGTAGATGTACTCTCAGCCAAAACGGCACTTAGTGCTGGGGATGTTGCTTAATGAAAGACCTCTTGCCTAGCATGCATGAGACTCTGGGTTCCATCCGCAGTACCACAAAAATAAAATAAACAAAAACAAAGCTCTTTAGGTGTTATTTAGACTGTTTAGTTTTAGCATGAGTATGTGTATAGTTTTTGAAAAGCATTTTGAAATATTGAAAATAGCTGATTGCTAAATCTTATGGATTGCCAAGGATCCAGGGATAACCTTGGGTGACTCAAATATTTTCTTTTGAAATATACCTCACTAGAAGAAAACACTGAGGAAATGGTAACATTAGGCTTTAGTTGCTTAATAATTGCAAAGACAATGTGTTACGTACTACTAATCCAAAAGGATTTAGAAATAATCTTTTGGGGAGATTTTGTTGAAAAAAAGTTAGTTTTAGTTCACTGACTTCATATTGTCTTTGAAATTGTTTTTTGTTTTTGTTTTTTTTTTGGTACCAAGGATTGAGCCCAGGGATGATTAACCACTGAGCCATGTCCTCAGCCCGTTTTTATATTTTATTTAGAGATAGGGTCTCACTGAGTTGCTGAGGGCCTCTCTAAGTTGCTGAGGCTGGCTTTGAATTTGTAATCCTGCTGTCTCAGTCTCCCAAACCGCTGGGATTACAGGCATCTGCCACTGCATCAGGCTTGAAATCATCATTTTTGTCTACTAACAGTTGTAAAAATGAAAAACCTAAAGTAAGTTTCTGGTTTTCAAAAAAGGAAATAAACCTGGACCCGCAATAGAGAGCTTCCTTCCAAAGTGGTGCCATCATCCAGACCTCTAGAAGAGGCCTACCAGGGCTCTGGAGACCTGTTACTTTTCCAGTAGTGAGACACTGCAGGTCATTCAGGGTCCTGCCTTATTTGTCCTTCAGCATCAGATTTGCTACATGTTGGAGCTATAGAAATTTCCTAGAAAGGCCTTAGGGTGGGCTGGGCACGGTGGGCACACGCCTGTAATCCCAGCACTTGGGAGTCTGAGACAGGAGGATCACGAGTTCAAAGCCAGCCTCAGCAACTACGAGGCCCTAAGCAACTCAGTGAGACCCTGTCTCTAAATAAAATACAAAATAGGGCTGGGGATGTGGCTCAGTGGTCAAGTGCCCCTGGGTTCAATCCCCGGTACCATTTTTTTTTTTTTTTTTTTTTTTTTTTTTTTTTCCCCAGGGTGGGAACAAACCTGAGTATATGCTGGTCTGACAGGACTGGCTCCCTACCTCCAAGGCTCTGTGGAGTTCACGCTCCACTCTCCAGCATCCATGTCTGCTTGTCATCTCTCACTGTGCTATCCTGCATGGAAACCTCTGACCCTAAAGGAATTCTGTATGTGAGGGGTGATGGGATGGCATGAAACCCAGCGCGTCACCAGATATTTGAACTATTTCAAGGCTCTACTCTCTACTCTGACCCAATTTCACTACTGTTCTGCCTGTGTGTGTGTGTGTGTGTGTGTGTGTGTGTATTTGTAATAACAGTTAAAAAAAACTCAAGTTCAAGACAGTTACATTGTGGTTCCAAGTTCTGTCCTTTGTCATGCTGTGGCCTTGGGGGTCTTGGTGATAAACGTGGAATGTGTCAGCTGTGAGTGAGAGGTGAGCATGGCAGATGCACCCTGGTTGTCTGGGTTCTTCTTTCCACATTCCTTTCCTGCAGCCTCCTGGACCAGGGAGAGCTGACCTAGTGAGTCACAGCAGCTGAGAGGGACTGAAGGCACAGCCCTCAGGTCAGCTCTGGCTCAAACGCCCACTCACCAGCTCACCACTTACGCCTGGGTGGCTCCTGGCCTGATGCCAACCCAGAGGGTGTGGCCACATCCTTTTTCTGGGCTTTTCTTTCCAGGGCCTAGCCAGAGATCATACCAGACACAGCTGGGGCCTCTCCCTGTTGCTCTTTGCCAAGTTGGAAATCAATTTTGTTTCAATGACAGAATCCATCCTTGTTCTCTGTCTTGGCCACCTCTGATGCACAGTGCCTCAGAAAAATCTATCGACTCAGAAAACTCAGAACAATCTGAGGGGAAAAGACAACACAGGAAGTGAGTGAGTTATTAGGAGGTGGCTTCTGTTTCTGGAGGTCTCTTCCTGAATAAAGAAACCTGTCCCCTACTCTTAATGGGGATTGAACCCAGGGCCTAGTACATGGTAGACAAGTATTCTACCAGTGAACTACATCTCTAACCCAATTATTATTATTCTCCTTTTTTTTTTTTGAACCAGGGATTGAACTCAGGGACACTCGGCCACTGAGCCACATCCCCAGCCCTATTTTGTATTTTATTTAGAGACAGGGTCTCACTGAGTTGCTTAGGGCCTCACTAAGTTGCTGAGGCTTGGCTTAGAACTCGCGATCCTCCTGATTCAGCCTCCCGAGTAGCTTGGATTACAGGCGTGCACCACCACACCCAGCGTAACCCTATTATTATTATTATTATTATTATTATTTTTATTTATTTATTTATTTATTTATTTGGTACTGGGGATTGAACTCAGGGACACTCCAGCACTGAGCCACATCCCCAGCCCTATATTGTATTTTATTTAGAGACAGGGTCTCACTGAGTTGCTTAGGGCCTTGCTAAGTTGCTGAGGCTGGCTTTGAACTCGTGATCCTCTTGCCTCAGCCTCCCAAGTGCTGGGATTACAGGTGTGCACCACCACGCCTGGCTTATTATTTTTATTTTCATACTGAGGATAGAACCCAGAGCTTTACCTTTGAGCTACATCTCCCGCCCGTTTTATTTTTTTATTTTGAGACAGAGTCTCCCTAAGTTGTCCAGGCTGGCCTCGAACTTGAGATCCTTCTGCCTCAGCCTCCCAAATAGCTGGGATTACAGTCACGTACCACTACACCTGGTGATCTTTTTGGCATTAAACTTTTATTGCAACTTGCATCATGACAGTTTCAATTTTTAATCCTCTCATGTGTCTTTTTGTTTTAGTTTTAGTTTTTTTGGTTCTGGTGCTGGGGATGGAACCCAGCATTGTACAGCTGAACTACATTCCCAGTCTTATTTTTTTTTCTCTCTTTTGCTTTAAATAGGTTAAAAAGTTGATTCATTCCCTTGTACTCTGGTGGCTGCATTGCAGGTTGTAGCATCAGTAACATGTGCTGTGGGCCAGAGGAACTCTTGCAGAGGCCCCACAGGTCTCTCACACAGGAGGCTGAGCTGAGTCCCTGAGTTGTGGCTATGCTCACCATCCATCACTGTTAACTTCTTCCCTCTTTCTGGTCTGTCTTCCCTCTTTTTTCCCTCTTCAGTTTCCCATCCTGTTAATTCCTCTGTGAAGTATCTGCAAGGACTTATGGGAATTCCTCCTCTTTTGGGGGGGACCTTAGATTGAACTCAGGGGCACTCAACCACTGAGCCACATCCCCAGCCCTATTTTGTATTTTATTTAGAGACAGTGTCACACTGAGTTGCTTAGTGTCTTGCTTTTGCTGAAGCTGGCTTTGAGCTCATATCCTCCTGCCTCAGCCTCTGGAGCTGCTGGGATTACAGGTGTGCACCACCACACCCAGCTAATGAAAATTCCTTCTTAACACCCTTGAGACTTGGAAAAGGGACTCTGAGGTGTGGAGGAAGCATGGCGTCTGTAATGCTTGGCTCTGTTCCCAACTCCTGCATGCAGTGACATCTTAAATCAGTTCCTGCTTATTTAATCCTTTATTAGCTGTGTCTTCATTTTGTGTGTGCTGATATTTAGATGCGGTCAACCTTGCTGACTAGAGGGACTGCCCCTTCCAGGGCTCACTAATCCCTAGAGGTATACAGCTCTTCCCTAGCAGTGTGCCATCTATGCGGAGGCCAACTAGTCCCAGCCCATACCCCCATCTCCTCCTTTATCTGGCTGTCTTCATTACCATAATCAGGTCTAGGTACCAGACACCTAGGGACAACTCCTACACCCAGAGCCTGCTGAGATTATTCATGCAAGCCAATAAGCTTTCTTGCCCTGCCTTCCTTATTCGTTTTTATAGAAACCATAAAAAAGCTCTCCCATCTGTCCCTCACTCCCATGTGTCTCCTGCCCCACATGGTGTATTGTGCCCACTCCTCTTGAAGATTATATATCCCTACTTTTTGCCCCCCACCACTTCCTTTTCTTTTGTCTTTTTGGCAGGGCTGGGGGCTGGGGATTAGGCTTGGGTCCTCACATGCTAGGCAAGTACTCTGCTACTGAGCTATGCCCAGAGCCCCAACAAACCATCTTTTCAAAGGCAATTGTTTCCTTGATCTGTGGGCTTTGCCATCCATACTTGAATAATAACAAAATTTGCATTTTAAAAGCAGTCCTGCTGGAGGGAATTCCCCAGATGCTCTTAACCCTTTTTATTTGACTTTACCTATTAATTTATCAACTCCTGCCTTTGCCAGACCCTCACCAATGGCACACCCCCCTCATCACCTGATTTTTTTCAGTTTATAAATATTATGTCTTTGAATCTTGGAATCTCCTAGTGAATCCAGATTTCCTGCACACTGGACTGAAGCCCTGGACCTTCCTGGGACATATGCTCCATGCCACTGTGCACACACCTGTATACACCCTCTGCTTTCCATGCCACTCTCACCCCATCTCTGGTCCTTGTCTCAAAGGCCAGGAACCACAGCTCCCAGCCACTGCCCTTTCCTTGCTCTAGCAATTTCCAGGGGTGGAATCTCTTTCCCGACTCTCTGGGCCACTATAGGAGCTGCAGATGTCACTGTCCCTGTGGTTCCTGTCATGGAGTAGGTACTCAGCATCTCAGATTGAATGAGCTGACTAATCTTCATTCTATGTGAGTCATGGCATGGTGGACATTGTGTAGTAGGCAGAATAAATTCCATTAATGCCCCTTCCCCAGCTGTCCACGTCCTCATCCTTAGAACCTGTGACAATGCTAGGTTACATGACAAGGGGAATTAAAGTCGGCTGCAGCTGCAGTTCAGTTTACTGACATCAACCAAGAGTAAAATTGAAGTAGTCAAGAGCAAAGAGGGGGGTGCACTTGGGGCTGCTGATTTGGATTGCAATCCTGGAAACCCAGATTCAAGCAGTCTTGAAAATGGGCTCTGAGGTTTTTTGTTTTTTTTTTTGGAACCAGGGATTGAACTCAGGGACACTCCACTCAGCCACTGAGCCACATCCCCAGCCCTATTTTGTATTTTATTTAGAGACAGGGTCTCACTGAGTTGCTTAGAGCCTCGCTGAGTTGCTTAGAGCCTCGCTAAGTTGCTGAGGCTGGCTTTGAACTCGCGATCCTCCTGACTCAGCCTCCCAAGTCGCTTGGATTACAGGCGTGCACCACCGTGCCCGGCGGCTCTGAGGTTTTACAAAGTGGTGGTTGTATTTATAGCTTTCCACCGCAAGGGGATTGGAAATTGTATGACTCATTAGTCAAAAATTATTATCTGTGCTGGCAAAAGTTAAGGTGTTTTGTCAGAAAGGGATTAGGTGTGGTCTCAGTCTCTGGGTAGTCTGGGGGAAGATGTTACTTTTACAGAGGGTCAATAGAAGTTAACAATATTTAAAGGTTAGGTCTCATCTAGGGATGGGTGTGTCTTCAGCCCAGTTCAGAGGTTTAGCTCCTGCAGGACATGTCTGAGATCTGATTAACACTGGCCTCCCCACTACATTTTAAGTACCCCAACCAGTGCTACTCCATTTTGATTTTTCTCTTTCATACTAATCTGCTGACTTTTAAATGGGGAGTTATCTTGGAGTATCCTGGTGAGCACAATGTAATTAGAAGGTAGAGGAAGAAGAGGAGTAAGAGGCAGAGAGATGCAATGTAAGAAGGACCCAGTTTGCCATTGTTGCTTTGAAGGAGGAGGAATGTAAGTAGCTGGAAGAGGCAAAGAAATGGATTCTCTCCTAGAGTCTCCACAAGGATCAGAGCCCCGCTGGAACCTTGACTTTTACCACAGTGAGGCCCATGTCAAAACTTTTGACCTCCAGAACTATAACAAATATGCTTCAAGCTATTGAATAGGGATGATTTGTTACAGAAGCAAAAGAAAAGTAATACATTCTGCATTCATGGGAGGGTCTAACAAACAGATACCAACTTCTTGAACTATAGCATTTTTTGTGTGTACGTAAATATTGATTCCAACCATTTTAGTTTAAAATTACTGTAGTATTTGCATTAGCTGAGAATACATGGATGCTCCAGTTTGCACCGTGGGATTGTGAAGACATGATAGGGGAGAAAAAAAGCTACCCTTTGTTCCATTGAAATAGTGGTAAAACATCACACATTTCTCTAGTACAGTATACTTTTTTTTTTTTTTTTTTTGGTACTGGGGATTGAACTCAGGGACACTCCACCACTGAGCCACATCCCCAGCCCTATTTTGTATTTTATTTAGAGACAGGGTCTCACTGAGTTGCTTAGGGCCTTGCTAAATTCCTGAGGTTGGCTTTGAACTCGCGATCCTCCTGCCTCAGCCTCCCAAGTGCTGGGATTACAGGCGTGCACCACCGCACCCGGCTACAGTATACTTTCTAGAATTTTTGTGGACTTGTGTAATACAGCTCTTAGCCAGTTCTGTTAGGTACATGAAACTACTTTGTCCCTTTGAGGAGGTGTCAGCCCAGAAAGAGAGGTCTTGGCCCATAGGAGACTGAACTAGAGAGCAGGACAGGAGTTCATGGGAGTCTGATGGTTCAGGTGACATTACCCAGAGCTGCTGTGTGTTACCCAACCTGAGCACTTCTCCCCTTTAGATCTTGGAAGGGTGTAGATGTGACCAAGCTGTTAAAGATTTCTGGCTTCTGAGCAAGTGTTCAAAGCCCAATAGTTACCCTGATGAATGCCAGGACCCATAATTTAACAAGCATAATTGACAAAGAAACTGTATGTTTGCTTTACAGAAAAGTTTAAATGTCACAGATTCTTCAATGTAGCTGGTCATAATAGCTTTGGTCTCTAAATGTTTTTGTTTTTGGCATGGAGGTTGAATCCAGGGGTGCTCTCCCAGTGGGCTACATCCCCAGCCCTTTTTGTTTTTAATTTTTAGATAGGTTCTCTCTAGGTTGCTCAGGCTGGCCTTGAACTTGTGATCTTCCTGCCTCAGCCTCCTGAGTAGCTGGAATTTCAGGCATGGAACACCACACTTGGTTCCAAATGTTGTTGCTCCTATACTCTATCAGTAAAAAAGTATTTGTGCTTAGGTACTCACTTCGTTTTTTTTTTTGAAACCAGGGATTGAACTCAGGGACACTTGGCCACTGAGCCACATCCCCAGCCCTATTTTGTATTTTATTTAGAGACAGGGTCTCACTGAGTTGCTTAGGGCCTCGCTAGGTTGCTGAGGCTGGCTTTGAACTCGCGATCCTCCTGACTCAGCCTCCCGAGTCGCTTGGATTACAGGCATGCGCCACCACGCCCGGTTCAGGTACTCACTTCGTTCATATTTATTTATAAATTACAGACATATAATGCATTTATATGTGTGTGTATGTCTCTGTGTGTATTATTTCCATTAAAACATTTACATACCCAAGTACCATCAAAAAAGAAGATATTTACAAAGATATAAATGAAAGAGTAAGATACGTGTCAGTTACAGACAAAATTTGTAGTATTTCGCTGCACCCCAGTGATGGCGTGTACTTTGAGTCTGGCATCATTTCAGGGACCACTGCCCTAGAGCATCCTCAAATAGCTTCATGATGTGATCATTTTATTTTATTTTATTTTATTTCATTTTATTTTATTTTTATTGGAACCAGGGATTAAACTCAGGGACACTCGGCCACTGAACCACATTCCCAGCCCTTTTTTGTATTTTATTTAGAGACAGGGTCTCACTGAGTTGCTTAGGGCCTCGTTAGGTTGCTGAGGCTGGCTTTGAACTCGCGATCCTCCTGACTCAGCCTCCCGAGTTGCTTGGATTATAGGCGTGCGCCTCCACGCCCGGCTGATGTGATCATTTTAGGTCACACTGTTTGTTATTTCTCTCTTATCCAGGGATACTTATGAAGTTTAAAGAACCCCAGGCACTCTGGGGCCACCTTGAATGTCCACCTGCGTGCACAGGGACAGCTCTTCTGTGTGCTGTGGGTGTCGGTTCTGAGAGTGGAGGCATGAGAAGTGGACGCTGACTCCCTTCCATCCCAAAGTGAACAACATGCTCATGGGGGACTTGTCATTGTCTCACTGAGCTCATGATCTGTGCTCCACAGGCACCCCCCCACCATGCTCTTTATTGTACTTTTCTTTTTTAACAGTTTGTTTTTATTGTTGTAGAATATACATAACATTTGCCGTTCTTGCTGTTTTTAGTGTTCAGCGCAGTGGCATTAGCGATACTCATTGCTGTGCAACCATTACCATCCTCCATCTCCAGAATTTTTTCATCTTTTTTTTTTTTTTGCAGTGCTGGGGATTGAACTCAGGGCCTTGTGCTTGCAAGGCAGGCACTCTACCAACTGAGCTATATCCCCAGCCCAGAATTTTTTCATCTTTTGCAAATGAAACCCTGTACCCATTAGATGTGAACTCCCCTCCCACCTTACCCAGGTCCTGGTACCCACCACTCTACTTTCTGTCTCTATGAATATTTAACTTTTGTAATATCTCACACAAGTGGAATCATACAGTATTTATCTTTGTGTGATTGGCTTATTTCACTTAACATAGTGCCCTCAAGATTCATCCATGTTGTAGCTTGTGTTAGAATTTCCTTTGTAAGGCTTGAATATTCCATTGTGTGAAAATACCACATTCAGTTTATGTCCTCAGCCATCAGAGTCCCCTTGGGTTGCTTCCATGTGTTTTTGGCTTTGTGGTCAGAGCTGCTGTGTGCATGGATATACAGGTCTCTGCCTGAGTATCTTGTGCTTTTCATGTTTGGAGGTATTTTGCATGGATTTGGTTTGGCTGCCCTTTTCTGGATCCTTATCCTCAATTGCATAATCAGGGTAGTGACCAGAACAGCAAATCTTTTCCTGACTTACCTTGTGGGTTGTTCTCATGTAGTCTAAGATTGCTTTGGCCCCTTAACTCAAGGTGGTTCAGGTATCCAGGGGCATTGGCCAGGTGTTTGCTTACATCACTCCATGAACAGGTGCACACAATGAGCTCAGGAGAGTTGCTATCAACTGAGTGCAGGTCAAGTGCTCCGTTTGTGATTTTGTTGCCTAGATACTATCCTTACCTTTATCTTCTGACATTGAGACTCCTTTTGAGTCTAGAGTAAGAGTCCTGTTTTACTGGCAGCAGGGGCATGGCTTTGAACTTGGGGCAGTGTTAGACACAATGCTAGGGAGGATCAGTGTGTGCTGGTGGTGGCAGTGGCAGGCACCATCATCCATCACAGACATGGCCTCTGATGCGTGCATACACACACACACACACACACACACACGAAAAGAATTTACTGGTTTCTTGATTTTGAAGCTTGACTTTATCTTTTTGGCCTTTCTTTGTCAAATATTTCACCTCCATCTTCCCTTAATATTATGCATAGCCTATCCTCTTTGTTCATGCTTTGATTCTCTGTAGTCACAGAATGAGAAGCTGCTTGCTGAGACTTGCTGGCAAAAGAGCACAAGAGTAGCAGTCTTACTCCTCATGTGTTAACCACATCACACACAGGTGTCACCTTCTCCCTGAATTTGGGTTTTTTCTCATGGAAACTTTGCATTCATTGGTTTCATGTGTTCCCCTTCTGGTAAAATCAGAGACGTGCAGTGACTTATGATTAGAGTGACTGGAGGAATCGGCAGATTAGCCAGACTTAAAATTCATCATTTAAGACAAAGAGTGGTTAAAATCATGTGTCTCTAAGGTGGTTGTGCAGGCTGCCGCCTTTGCTAAGCATCTCATTTTGAAGACAGGGGATAAGCATGTCAACAGACAAGTTCGGAGGGTCCCTAGTACCTGACTCTGCTGCAGCTGGCTCAGAGCTGTGTCTGCCCTGAAGTGTGGTCAAGGTGTGGACAGGCAGGGAGCCCTCCTGCCCTCTGCCACTCAGGGTGAATGGGACAGTAGGAAGGGCCTGTAAGGGACAGGGTGGGGCTGCACTATTATAAGTCTTGCTCTGTCTTTTTTGTTTGTTTTTGCGGTGTTGGGGATTGAACCCATGGCCTTGTGCTTGACAGGCAAGTACTCTATGAACTGAGCTATATTTTCAGCTCCTCTCTACATTTTAAAAGCCCACGGGAAGATGGAAATTATTTTTAAAGGAAAGAAGTTTGAATTATTTGGTTCGCTTTTGATTTCTCAAGAAATTAATAATCTTTTTTGAAAGTAGGACATCATAAAAATTAATATATTAGGAACATGGCATAAGTAGGAAAAATTCTCTTCAATTTCATTACCCTAAGCAAGATCCACAGTTTAGGAATACCCTATAAAATTTCCTTTTACTTGCATCATAATTTAACTTGAGGTCACATTTTATGAATCCTCCCTTTCGTGTGAATACTAGCTGGCTGAAAGATGTGCTATGGAGAGAGAAAAACTTGGGGCCTGTTTTTTCAATGTCTTTTCTATTCAGTGGCCAATTCTCCCTCCTCTTTATGAAAATGTTGAAATGCAATGGTGTTGTAGCCAATTATAAATAATAAATATGTAATCAAAGTGCACAACAAAGGTGTTTTTTGATCCCTAATATGTATTTTGTGGCCTTGTGTCTGTCATTTGTTTCTGACATTTTGTCTTCTTCATATTATGTGAGATGATGATAATAAGGTGTATCTACCTTTGGTTTGGCTTAAACCAAAGGTGAACATTGTCATTTTCAGCAAAGGGTGATTTTATTCATTTATTTATTTTTTGATTTATTGACGTGCTGAGATTGGAACTTGTAGCCTGTACATATCAGGCAAGCTCTCTACCACTGAACTACACCCCTGACTGCAGTATTGTTTTTGTAGACAAATCCTCCAAACTCATGTCTCCAGACCAAGAGAAGGAGCAGATAGGTAAAAAGGAGATTCCAGTCCTTTATATCAGGGCCTAAGTATTCTTGAACACTTGTACCAACTAGAAGGACCATCCAGAAATAGCTTCCAGAATTCCTGGGGTGTCTGGCACTATCTGTAGGTATGGCATGATTTTCTCAGGGAGCTCAAAGGTGGGACTTTCATGTCTGTAGCCTTGCGTCAGTCTTTATGTAAGGGAAGTTCTCCCTGAATATCCTCAAAAAAATCTGTCCTATTCTGGATGTTTTGAATGATCTCTGAAGAGAGGGGAATCAGGGAGGTTAGGACTCAGGGAGGGATGTTGCAGAAAGTTGTGTCCATTCAAAGATGTCTAGGATTATGTGCATGTATGTGCTCGTGTGTGTGTATGTGTGTGTGTGTGTGTGTGTGTGTGTGCACCCACATTTGCGGTAATGCAGGATGCCAATGATAAATCTCTGCACAGAGAAGAGTAACTCTTTTCAGCACCAAATCTGGGATCTGGTTTGGGAGAAATCATCATACTGTGTATCCAGAGGCAAAGTCCAGCCAAGTTCTTAAGTTTCTTATGTCCCCCTTCCCATCTAAGTTGTGTCTGTCTCCCTCCACTTATTCCTTCCATTGTCTGAACTTCAGCATCTATAGAACTGTGTTCCCTGGAAGCCTCAGCACTCGCAGATGTGTGTTTGGGTGCTGATGTTTGGAATGCTGCTGGCACATCTCTGGGTGAGAGGTGTGGGATTCTGGAGGAAGACCTGCTGCTTCTAAGGTTCATGTCAGCCCTCTGGTCCCAGGGAAGAGGCACATGAAAGTGACCATGTTGGACATGAGTTTGCACAATTTAATTTTGTGCCTGCTTTCCCAACTGTTAGAACCCTCTGCCTACCAATTAGAACATAGGTTTTGAGCTGGCTCGTGGAGTGAAGTCATTTTGATATTTAAATGACTGCTTGATTATAGCATCAAAGCCTTTTTTAAAAAAATATTTTTAGTTGTAGATGGACACAATACCTTTATTTTATTTAGTTTTTTTTTTTTTTTTTTTTAAATGTGGTGCTGGGGATTGAACCCAGTGCCTCATGCATGCTCGGCAAGATGTCTACCCTGAGCCGCAATCCCAGCCCATAGTATCAAAGACTTTTAACTAGAAAAGAGACCTTATAAAATCAGGGATGGTGTTTATGACTGAGGTGTAAGAGACTGTTGATATTAATCATATACATAGGGGGTGTAAATTTTGTTCAGCACAGTATGAAAATGTTTCTGCTCCCATGAAACTATCACAAAAAATGCACATGCATGCATAAAAAGAAGAACTAGAACAGTAGTCTTGTTTTCTAAGCAGTTCATGGAAACATGCTGGAAAAATGTAAAAACAAGGACTTTTGGTTCTAGAACAAGATGGTATCGATTCACTTTATCCTGTTCCTCCCCTGTAAATTAAACTCGATCCTGGAAGTAATTCAACACACAATAAAAGAACACTGCAAACTGAAGGAATAAGGCAGCCTGACTGGGACCGAAGAAACAAGGAGCAGCAAAAATACTGTGAGTCCTGGGCTTCAGTTTTGTCTTCCCTGTGTGCCCAGACTGGACAGAGGAGGCCTATAACCAGAACCACCAATAGGCAGAGATGAAAGCAAAACAAAACAGATCTAAAAAAAGATCTGTCTTCCCAAGGGGAAGCCAGAAGGAAACCTAGTGGGAGCTCCAAGTCCTGCTCCACACCCAGGTTCCACTGGGCAGTCTGACAGTCCCACCCACCCACCCTCTGTGCTTACTTGCCACCTGTATATCTTCTTCAGTGAACTGTTTCATGTCACCCATTTTCAATTTGGATTCTTTTTCTTTTTAAGTTTTACTTGGAGAGTTCTGGTTTTGTTTGTTGGTTCATTTTTTGTTGTTCGTTTTTTGCAGGGTAGGGATGGGACCCAGGGCCTGGTGCATGTAGGTGTACTCTACCACTGAGTCACAGCTTTTGAGAGTTCTTTATGTATCCTGGATATAAGTGTTTTGTCTGATATGTGATGTTCAAATGTCCTTTTCTAGTCTGTAATTTGTCTCTTCTTTTTAAAAAAAAAAAAATTGTTCTAAGCCGGGCGTGGTGGCGCACACCTGTAATCCCAGCACTTGGGAGGCTGAGGCAGGAGGATCACGAGTTCAAAGCCAGCCTCAGCAATTTAGCAAGGCCCTAAGCAACTCTGTGAGACCCTGTCTCTAAATAA
>JAJEJO010004472.1:41994-121114 GCA_020662805.1 Glaucomys volans
CTTTTATTTTATTTATTTTATTTTTATGTGGTGCTGAGGATCGAACCCAGTGCCTCACACAGGCTAGGCAAGTGCTTTACCACTGAGCCACAACCCCAGCCCCGTTGTGGAAGTTTTATAGTTTTACATTTCAAGCTGTGATCCTTTTCAAATTAATTTTTATATGCAGTCTGTAAAATTTAGGACTTTTTCTCTTCTTTCTCTCTGTCTTTATGACTTAAGGATGTTCAATTGTTCCCGTACCATTTATTGAAAAGCAAAATTTCTTTGATTGAATTGATTGATTCTGCTTATTTGTCAAAAATCAATGTCAGTTTCCTAGTTTGGATATTGTACTTGTGTTGTGTAGCATGGTAACACTAAGGGAGGCGAGGTGGAGGTACGTGGGACCTCTCCGTCCATTTCTTTGCAACTTCCTGTGGATATTTAAAAATAAAGAGCACACAAAATAAGTATTTTATTATCCAGAACTATAGTTATTCAGGATAATAAGGAGACACAAAAGTTCAGTTTGCCTAAATTTCATGTGCCTCACAGACACGCTGCCCATTGACCCAAGAGCAGTGGGAACGTGAGGCTGCCAGGTCCCTGGCCTCAGGAGGGAGGTCTTGAGAGGCTCCACCTAACACGCACCACACATCAGAGTTGGAGAAAAGTTGAAGCGTCACTTTCCTAAGTGCTCGGTTAGCAAATCTCTTGCGGGTGTGTGGATGGGCATATAAGATTTATGAATAACTAATTGAGGACAAACAGAAGAATCTTGCTCTTCAGGTCTAGGCCTGACCTCTGAGGGTACTTGGTTCTGTTGTTATAGGAGATACATAAAACATCCAGGATTATTAACTTAAAATTAATGCCTGGAGATGTTCACCAGTGTTTTATTTGAATGTACTTGTATCTTATTGTTGTGAGTAATTCAGATAGCTACAATCAGAAGATATGTGCAATTAATGTACACACCCAGTATTATTAATTATTGCTGTCTTACTCCTAGGAATGTCATAACTCTTCACCTTAGAAATCAGAGTTGTAACTGGAGATGAGGGCTAGCCAATATCTTCTAGAAAGAATGGGTATTGGATAAATACATTGGTATGTCATAGTTGATACCTAGGTAAATGTTGCCAAGAAATGGATTCCATAGAGAAATATTGTACTGCTATGGGATGTTCCTTCCACTCTGTGAGCCAGAGAGACACTGAACATGGGCAGGTGTCCCATAATCTCATAGAAAGGTGAGGAAGCTCTTGGTAAGAAACACTTCTGCATACAGCACTTATTGCTGACTGTAAGGAAAGCTGTTTCTAAAACTGAAATAGTTTCCTGGAGTAATGCCTGTGCTTTCCCTGTTTCCTCACGGGAAACACATTTTAAGGAAATGCCACCTGTAATATTATTATCAAGAGCCATAGCTCTCAAAGGGATGTTTCACTTAAAAAGCCACAAGAGACTCCATTGCATAGTGAGAGTCAGGATGTAGAAAATCCAAACTTGATCTGCAGTTGAGTAATAGCACTCAGTTGTTGAGTTAATAAAATATGATCTATCTTAGGAAAGAGATTAGAGAGTGACTGTTGAGCACTGAACCCAGCTCTAGGTTGTAACAATTTAAATGCTGTGTAGAGTCTAAGCAGGGAGAGGTGGCTTTGCTGGGTGTTGTGAGTGTGTCACTATCACATTGCTGGGTGTATAGCACATTCCGTCACAGTGCAGATAGGCTGGCTTGGAATTGACAATCCTGGGTCCTTGCTCTTTTTTTTTTTTTTTTGAACTGAGGATTGAGCCTAGAGGCACTTTACCACATCTCCAGCGCTTTTCATTTTTTATTTTGAGATAAGTTCTGCCTAAGTTGCCAAGTCTCATTAAGTTCCTGAGACTGCAACTTAGTGAGACCTTAAATCCTGACCCTCCTGCTTCAGCCTCCCCACTCTCTGGGGTCACAGGTGTGTGCCACTGTTTCCAGTCAGGGTCCTCACTCTTGTCTCCCTGAAGGAAACTAAGAGCTAGGTGGGCATCTAGTGTGCTGGGTGTCTTGTGCCTGTGTTTGCAGGCAGGTAACTTAGGAGATGAGGAGTGTATTCAAAGTGTGTTAGACCTCCTGGATTCTTGTTTCTAAGTGATAAGCACTTTATTTCTTTGAGCATGTTGACTTTGCATTGAAAAATCAAAGTATATGTTGGATATCCATAACCGAATATTCAGCATCTGAAATTCTGCAAAATTGAAGTCTATTTTTTTTTTTTTTTCTTTTTGAATGGGATCCTATTCTGTTGCCCAGGCTGGTCTTGAACTCCTGGAAACAAGTGATTCTCCCATCTCCACCTCCCTAGTGCTAGGACCGCCATAAGAACTTTTTGATGCCATAAGTGGAAAATTCCACACCTGACCTCATGAGACAGGTCAAAGTCAAAAGGAAGGTGCACTAAACATATTGTGTAAAATTACTTTTAGGGTACTTGTGCAAGAGGAATTATAAATGAATTTCATGTTTATGTCCCATTCCCAAGATAAGTCTGTATATATATGCAAATATTTCAAAATAATAAAAAAAAAGAAATCTCAGATACTTCTGGTCCCAAGCACTTTGGATAAGGGATGCTCAATTGTATCAAACTTTCTATTGTGTTTGAATCAGATTAAATGAATGCCTGCTGAACCTCAAGAAAAAATCTGGAGAATGTGCTGAAAGGACTTTTCCATGTGACTAACCACTAGGATGTGTGAGGAAGACTTCTGGTAGACCTAGATGAGGCACACTATCAGTCTGCACACTTCTTTTACACCTGCAAATAAGAACTAAATGATTGACTGAAGCCTTTGATATCTTCTCTTTGGTTTTCTTCTCTTTCGTTGGTTACCCCCATAGCATCTTAGTCTTTTTACATGTTTTTCTACATGTAGTTCAAGACAGTTTCATAGTTCATGTTTTAAAGTCTCAGTAGTCCCATCTAGTAAAATGATGAAACTTGTAATCATATACATATATATATTTAAATAAGCTTTCTCAACAGAAAGGGTGAGCAAGCCCTCTCAGGGAACCCTTATCAGAATCACTGAAAGAGTGGGACTGGGGTTGTGGCCCACTGACAGAACACTTGCCCAGCATGTGCGAGGCACTGGGTTTGATTCCCAGCACCACATATAAATGAATGAATAAAATAAAGTTCTATCAACATCTAAAAAAACATTAAAAAACAAAAGTCTAGTCTATAAAAACAAACAAAAAAACCAAAAAAACAAAAAGAAAGGGCTAGGGATATAGCTCAGTTGGTAGAGTGCCTGCCTTGCAAGCACAAGGCGCTGGGTTCAATCCCCAGCACTGAAAAAAAAAAAAACCCACTGAAATAGGTGCTTTTTCAAAGTGTATTTGTTTCCCTGTGTGTATATTCCCTCTTAGTGACCTCATCTGTCAACACCCTGGGTTAGCAGCCAATTGCAAAGACTGGGCTCTTCAAAGGATCTACAGTGAAAAACTTGCTTGCTTCCTGCTGATTTATTTTGCTTACAATGAAAGAGAATAAGGTCTATCAAAGAAGGAAGGCAGGGTGGCTCAGGTCTGTAATCCCAGCTATTGAAGCTGAAGCAGGAGTATCACAAGTTCAAGGTCAACCTGAGCAACTTAGCCAGACACTGTCTTAATAGCAAATCAAAGGGGCTGGGAATGTAGCTCAGTGGTAGAGGGCCCCTGGGTCCAATCCCCAAAACCAGAAAGAAAGGTGGGGCAAAGGAAAGCACGCAGCAGTAGGGAAACAGGGAGTGCACACCTTCTTCATGAAGTAGTTCTCTTTGTACTGTCTGCACTCAAACCTAAGCAGGCACAGCTTAAATTTGGCTAAATTTGGTGTAATGGTGGAAACTTGGTATGGAGTTTCCAGGAAATGTCTGCAACTTCTGCCAAAGTTATGACTAGAAACCTAAGAGCAGTGTCTTTCAAAGTGTGGTCCCTGGACCAACATCATTGATGTCACCTGGGAACTTGTTTGAGGTATATATTCTAAGGCCCTGTCCCAGACCAGCTTAATCAGAGAGTCTGAAGTAGGTTCAGTAAATCTTTATTTGGTACTAACATGTGCTAGAGTTGGAACACATTGACACACAGAGCATAGGTGCCCTTCTCTCTTGTCCCTTCTCTTGTCTTCCACACTGCCAGGAGTGCTATGACCTCCCAGCCAACATCTTATCCAAGGGCATCATTACTGTTCTTTCAAGCCCATTTACCTCCCTGCCTAGATTCCTTTTTAACTGATAGTACTTTGTGTTATGGAGCACTGTGTCCCCTTTAGTTGGCTCAAAGCCTGCCACATGCCCTCAACTGTTCTCTAGGACCCTACCTGCCAATGAGAAGCAGGCAGGTGATTCACTCTTTGTGAATATGCATGTTTTCTGGTTGTCTTAGTCCATTTTATGTTGCTATAACATAATACTTGAGACTGGGTGATTTATAAAGAATAGAGGTTTATTCTCACTTATGAGTCTGGAGTCTGGGATGTCCAACATCATGGTGCTGACCTCTGCTCAGCTTCTAGTGAGGGCCTCATACTACTTTAGCTGATGGTGGTGGAGAGAAGAAGAGAAGTGGGCACAGGCAAGAGAGAAAAGGGTGCCAACCTCTTGAGCATTTCCCTGATAACTAACCCATTTCTATGAAGAAATTAATAATCCATTCATGAAGGTTTCAGTCCCCTACCCACACACTTCCCCCTAGGTCTTACCTCCCACACTGCCCCACTGAAGAATTAAGGGTCCTGCACAAGAAATTTTGGAGGAAACACTCAAACCACAAACCAGTCTATTAGCAGTTGTTGCCTATTGGTTTCATAGAGATACAAGACTGGTTCAGGGTATGCCTTTCGGCTTTGATCTTCAAGCCAGGATGAGTCGGCATCAGCATCCGCTGCATAGAAAGCCCTGGGCTCACTCACCCCTGAGACTTACACCCTGGAACTCCATTGCCCCTTCCTTACCCCTGTCCCTGGTAACCACCTTTCTACTCTATTCTTCTATGAATTTAAATTTGTTGTTTGTTTTTTAAAGACTCCACTAGAATGAGATGATGCTGTTTGTGTCTTTCTGTGCCTTATTTCACTTAGCAAACTGTCCCCCAGGTTTACACATATTTTCATGAACTCTGTCCCCCAGGTTTACACATATTTTCATGATTGGCAAGATTTTCTCCTCCTCCTCCTCTTCCTCCTCCTCCTCCTCCTCCCCCTCCCCCTCTCCCTCCCCGTCCCCCTTCTCCCCCCTCCTCTTTTTTTTTTTTAAGCCAGGGATCGAACCCAGGGATCACCAGCCCTTTTTTATATTTTATCTAGAGATAGGGTCTCCCTGAGTTGGTTAGCGCCTCACTAAATTGCTGAGGCTGACTTTGAAGTTGTGATCCTCCTGCTTCAACCTCCTGAGCTGCTGCAATTACAGGCATGTGCCACCAGTCCTGTCTTCTTTTTCTTTTGTGGTGCTGAGAATCAAACCCAGGACCTCGCACATGCTAGACAAGTGCTCTACCATTGGACTATGTTCCTAGCACCCCCTCCTTTTGAAGTTTTATTTTGAGACAGGCTTTCATTGAGTTTTGAGACTGGTTTCTAACTTGTAATTCTCCTGCCCCCACCTCCTGAGTAACTGGGGTTACAGGTGGTACCACACTTCTTTTCTTTTAAATGGCACATAAAATTCACACATATTTATAGGGTACTCTGATGTTTTGATACCTAGATCTTTTTGAAGGCTGAATAGTGCTACATTGTGCATGTGTACCAAATTTTCTTTATTCATACACTTGCTGACTGGAACTTAGGTTGATTCCCTATCTTAGCTATCGCAGTGAACATGGTGGAGAGCAGGATAAAGAAGACTAAAGATTTAAAAGGTAGGTGAGGATTATAGTATTGTAGTAATATGGGAAATTTTCTAAGACAGTAGATTTTGTGTACTTTGACCAAAAATATAACAAAAATAAATAAGATGGTGGATATGTTAATTTGCTTAACCTATAGCAAAATCATTTCACTTTGTATATCAGAACATCATATTGTATACCTTAAATATATACAATTTTTAAGAATGGAAAAGAAATCCCCATGCCAAATGCTGTGTGGACACAAAGTGAGTCACTGACCTTTGCCTTCGAAGGTCTTTTAGCACAGAGAGATGAACCGATACGCATAGAAGGTCTTGCTAGATGTCTCTTTGCAGGTGACTTGTGCCCTCACTCTCCCGTGAAATGAAGGTCATGATGGTACCACTTCCCAGGGTTGCCATGGAGACTAGCACACAGGAGCTGATGCCTGGAAAGTGCTGAAGACAGTTCCTGGCACATAGTTAGCATTATGTGCGTATTTTCTCAGCTAGATAGCTACACTGCCCAGGAAGATGTCCTGGAGAAGCTGGGTTCATGCTGGGTCTTGGAGAAGTCTTATGCTTGAATAGGTAGACAGGAGTTTAATGAAATACCTATACACATGATTCCCTGGCTTCTGTTCAGTCCATACTATTAGCCTTAAATGCCTCAGTTATGGTTTAGTTATGAGGTATACCTTGAAAACTCATGTGTGAGACAATGCAAGAATTTTCACAGGTGAAACAATTAGATTATGAGAGGTGTAACCTAATCATCCACTGATATAGATTAACTGGGTGGCAACTGCAGGCAGATAAGGTGTGGCTGGAGGAAGGAGGTCACTTGGGGTGTGCCTTTGGGGTTTATATTTTGTCCCTGGTGAGCAGAGCTCTCTCTCGACTCTAAGCAAAAATAAACTTTTTTCCTCTTCTACATAGTGCTTGATGGGTAATTTGGTCACAGTGATAAATAGCTGACTAAAACAACCTCTGGCTATGAGTTTAGCCACTTCTGTGCTTAGGAAGTGTTTCTTTGCCAAGCTAGATCTTTGGGGTAGATAGTTCACACAACCCAAGGAAAGGAAGTTCAGAAGGGAAGACAATCACCCAAGAGAAAGAGATGAAGAGGTAGACCTGGTTAAAGTGGAGGAGGAATAGCATAAACTGAAGGGAAGAAAACATGAAGTACAGATAAGCCCTCCCCTTAGCTGCAGGGGATACATCCCAAGACCCCGGAGGATTCTGAAACCACAGATAGTACTGAATCCTATTAATATTGTGCTTTTCTATATGTAGTCTTTGATAAGCTCATCTTCTCCCTTGAAGGACTTTACACCTCCTCTTTGGCATATCCAAACTGCCAGCATCACTACTCTTGTACTTTGGGGGTATTAGTAAGTAAAATGTGGGTTATATGAACACAGGCACTGCAATACTGCACAGTTGATCTGAAAACTGACAGCTATTAAGTGACTAAGGGGCAGATAGAGTATATGGCACGGACATGCTGGACAAAGGAATGATTCATGCCCTGGGGAGGATGGAGCTGGATGGTGTGAGATTTCACCACACTGCTCAGAATTGTGCATAGTTTAAAACTTACAAATTATTTCTGGAATTTCCCATTTAGTATTTTTGGAGCACAGTTGACCATGAGTAACAGAAGTCACTGAAATTCAAATCACAGATAAAGACAGACTGCTGTGTGCATTGGGAGGGAGGATGGGATGTGCCCAGGGATGAAGCTTCTTATGACTGGCCTTGGTAGTATGCAAAGGCCAAACCCTGGATACTATTCAGGGCAAGAAGTAAAGACTTAACTGGCTCCTGGAGCCAGGAAAGCATCTGTGCATGCTGCTGAATAAATGCCTGTGTCTCTGGCCTCACCATAATGAGGAAGGGAGCCACTTCTGTGGTCTGTTGCCCGGTGAAATCAAGGTCACAAATTCTTTTTTTTTTTTGTCACTGGGGATTGAACCCAGAGGCAGTCGACCACTGAGCCACATCCCAGCCCTATTTTGTATTTTATTTAGAGACAGAGTCTCACTGAGTTGCTCAGGGCCTCGCTAAGTTGCTGAGGCTGGCTTTGAACTCACGATCCTCCTGCCTCAGCCTCCCAGGTGCTGGGATTACAGGCGTGCGCCACCATCCCCAGCACAAATTCTTGTTTAATGGATTTTCAATTATTGTCTCCCTGCCCAATCTTTCTCGTATTGGGGATTAAACCCATGGGCATCTTACCACTGAGCTATGTCCCCAGTCTTTTTAATTTTGAGACATGTTCTCCCTAACTTGCTGAGGGTTTGCTAAGATGCTAAGACTGGCCTTGAACTTGCAATCTTCCTGCCTCAGCCTTCTGAGTCACTGGGATTGTAGGTGAATGTCACCATACCTAGCTTGTTTTGTGTGTGTGTGTGTGTGTGTGTGTGTGTGTGTGTGTGTGTTTTGTTTTTGTTTATTTTTAAATTGGAGCATAGTAGTTAAACACAGAGGTTGGGTTCATCTCAACAAATTTGTACATGCGTGGAATTTCAGTTCCTGTCCCCGCTCCTTTTCCTCTTTCCTCCTCCCTCCCCTTTCCCTCCTTCCTCTACTTCACTGATCTTTCTTTTGCTCATCTATTTATTAATTTTTGATTGATTCTGTCTAATTATACATAAAGGTAAATTCCTTGTGGTATATTTACATAGCATGGCTTTTAAAATTAATTTTGCATTTCCTTTCCTTTCCCATGCTTCCTACTTCTCAATCTTCATCTTTTTTTTTTTTTTTTGGTACTGGGGATTGAACCCAGGGGCACTCCACCACTGAGCCACATCCCCAGCCCTATTTTGTATTTTATTTAGAGACAGAGTCTCACTGACTTGCTTAGGGCCTCACTAAGTTGCTGAGGCTGGCTTTGAACTCGCAATCCTCCTGTCTCAGCCTCCTGAGCCGCTGGGATTACAGGCGTGCACCACCTTGCCCGTCTTTAATCTCTACTGATCTTCCCTACATCTTTATGATATCCAATCCTACTCTTCTTCTTTCCTTTATTTTGCTCTAGCTTCCTCACATGAAAGAAAATTTTCAACCCTTGATTTTCAAGACTGACTTATTTCACTTTGCATGATGTTCTTCAGTTTCCATTCATTTACTAGCTAATGCCATAATTTCATTCTTCTATATGACTAAAACTCCATTATGTAGGTATATCATAATTTTTTAATCCATTCATTTATTGATGGGCATCTAGGTTGGATCCATAATTTGGCTTTTGTGAGTTGTGCTGCTGTAGTCATTGAGGTGCCTGTGTCAGTAGAGTTTGCTGATTTTAGTTCTTTTGGAAAGAAAACAAGGAGTGGCATAACTGGGTCATATGGTCCCAGCTGGTCCATTCCCAGTTTTTTGAAGAATCTCCATACTGCTTTCCAGAGTGGTTGCACTAATCTGCAGTCCCACCAACAGTGTAGAAGGGTACTTTTTCCCCTACATCCTTGCCGGCTTTTATTTTTGTTTGTGTTCTTAAGAATTGTCCTTCTGACTGAAGTGAGATGAAATCTTAGTGTAGTTTTGATTTGCATTTCCCTGATTGTTGCCAGCATTGAACATTTTTTTCACGTATTTGTTGGCCATTTGTGTTTCTTCTTTTGAAAAATGTCTGCCTAGTTCTTTTTGATTGGGTTATTATTATTATTACTTTTGGTGTTAAATGTTTTGAATTCTTCATATTTTTGAGGGTTTTTTTGAGTACACACACACACACATAGTTGTTTCTTTCCTTTCTTTTTTGCCATGCTGGCAATTCAGCCATTCCCAGCCTTGTTTTGTGAAATGTTAAAAATAGCTTTCTCTTTTCTTTGCTTTTTTAAAAATTTAAATTTGTTCTAATTAGTTATACATGAAAGCAGAGTGCATTTTGACACATTGCACACAAATGGAGCACAACTTCTCATTTTCTGACTGTACATGGTGTAGAGTCACACCACTAGTGTAATCACACATATATATAGGGTATACATATATACATGTATATGGGAGTGGACCACCTTTTTTGTGGGGGAGGGTGCTGGGGATTGAACTCAGGGGCACTTGACCACTGAGCCACATCCTCAGCCCTATTTTTTATTTTATTTAGAGACGGGGTCTCACTGAGTTGCTTAGCACCTCATTTTTGCTGAAGCTGGCTTTGAACTTGGATCCTCCTGCCTCAACCTCCCAAGCCACTGGGATTACAGGTGTGTGCCACTGTGCCCAGCAACTGAAACCACCATTTGACCCAGCTATCCCACTCCTCAGTTTATACCCAAAAGACAAAATCAGCATACTACAGTGACACAGCCACATCAATATTTATAGCAGCCAAATTCACAATAGCTAAACTATGGAACCAACAGATGTCCTTCAACAGATGCATGGATAAAGAAAATGTAGTAGATATACACAGTGAAATATTGGCCTGAAAGAATGAAATTATGGCACTTGCCCGTCAGTGGATGGAGCTGGAGAATATCACACTAAGTGAAATAAGCCAAACTCAGAAAACCAAAGGTCAAATGTTTTCTCTGATAAGTGGATGCTGACCCATAATGGGGATGGGGTAGAGAAGAATGAAGGAACTTTGGGTGGTGCAGAGGGGAGTGAGGGGCGGCAATGTGGAGATGGGAAGGATGGTGGAATGAGATGGACATTAAAAATAACTTCCTTATAGTTAGAGCATTTCATCACCCTACTAATAAACCCCGTATTCCTTAGCTATCTCCCTCAAATCCTCTTCCTACCCACATCCTGAGGCAATTACCACTTGTTTTTCTGTCTCTATAGATTTGCCCATTTTGGGCATTGCACATAAATGAAGTCACATGACATGTGGTCCTTTGCGACTGACTTTTTTCACTTAGCATAATTCTTTCAAGTTTCATCCATGTTTTGTAGCATGTACCAGTCCTACATTTCTCTTTGTTATTAAATAGTATTCCACCTTTTGTTTATCTATTCCTCAGCTGATGGACATTTGGGTTGTTTCTACTTTTGAGCTATTGAATAATGCAGCTGTGAACATTTGTGTACAAGTTAGTGTGTGGAGATATGTTGTTATTCTCTTTGGTATTTACCTGGGAATAGAACTGCTGGACAGGATAGTAGCTATGTGTTTAACCAAAGAAACATTTTGCATTGCTACCAGCAGTATATGAGGTTTTCAATTTCTCCACATCTTTGCCCATACTTTGTTCTTTTGATTCTAGCCATCCTATAAGGTGTGAGGGGCTATTTCCTTGTGACTTGATTTTCATTTCCTGGATGGCTTTGAAGTTGAGCATCTTTTCATGTGTATTTGACCATTTTTTTTCCACATCATTGGAAAAATGTCTATTCAGATTCTTTGCCCATTTAAAAATTGTCTATTCAGATTCTTTGCCCATTTAAAAATCGAATTGCTTATAATTAGTAGATAAAAGTTCCAATCAGATACATGACTTGGAAAACTATTTTATTATTCCATGTTGTTTTTTCACTTACTTGAAAAGCACTTTTTTGGCAGGGGGGCAGTACTCAGGATTGAACTCAGGAGCACTCAACCACTGAGCCACATCCCCAGCCCTATTTTATATTTTATTTAGAGATAGGGTCTCACTGAGTTGCTTAGCACCTCGCTTTTGCTGTGGCTGGCTATGAACTCATGCTTCTTCTGCCTCAGCCTTGGAGCTGCTGGGATTGTAAGTGTATGCCACCACTCCCAGTTTAAAGCACAATTTTTTAATATTATTTATTTTTCAATTGACATATGGTTTATAAATGATGCTTTGAAATAGGTGCACATTGTGGAATAGCTAATAGTTAATATCATAAATAACAGTGTATTGTATATGTGAAAATTACTGAAAGAGTAGATTTTAAGTGTTTTCTTCACACAGAATGAGTATGTAAGGGATTGCATGTATTAATTAGCTTGATTGAGCCATTCCACAATACACTTATTTTCTTTTTGACCTCAAAGTGAAGAGAACTGTTTGGTAGAGGTACTCTACTGTCAAATGACTCTTCAACAAAAATAAAAACGAAGGTTATAAAAAATTCAGCATGAACTGGCCTCTGTCCAATCCTCTGTGGCTCTAGAGAACTAGGCCTCATTAACTGGTTGCCTAGAGACACCAATGCTGCATTTCACTGAGGCTTTTGGGGAGCATGACCAACATGCATGTAATTTTGGTTATTTTACTTCCATTCTTTAGGCAGATGGCTAGATCTTGCTTGTTTTTGTTTTACCTTTCTCCTTTAGTACACGGTATGAAAGAAGAGTGTGCTCTGATGCAAAGGGGATGTATTTGGAAAAAGTCAAGCAAGTTTTCAATAGGACCACACCTCAAGGGTGACAGCCCAAATGGTTCCTTGTGTCTGCACAGGAAAGAGGCGCACTCAGATTTTCCACCCGTTGCTTATGGGTTTCCTAGGGCTGCTGTAACAAATTGCCACAAACTGGATGCCTAACAACAGCAGAAATTTGTTCTTTCAAAAGTTTGGAGGCTGGAAGTCTGGATTCCATTTGTTGGCAGGGCCACGCTCCCTCTGAAAGCTCTAGGGGAGAGTCCTTCCATGTCTCTCTCTTTAGCGTCTGGGTGTTCCTGGAAATCCTTGGTGTTCCTTGGCCTATAGATGAATGACTGTTTCTGTTTTTGTCTTCACATGGCTGTGCTCTGTCCATAGGATTGTCTGTATCTCTGTTCTCTTTTCTCATAAGGACACCAATTATTAGATTAGGGCCCCACCTAATTCCTGATTGTATCTGTGAGGACCCTGTTTCCAAATAAGGTCATGTTCTGAGGTTCCAGATGGGCATGGATTTTTGAGGGGCAGTACACAGCATAGTATAAATACCATAGTCACTTATTGACACTTGCAAATCTCTGTAGGAAGTTTTTAATATTTCTTTTAAAGAATTCCATTTTGTTAGTGAATAATGAGGAGTCGTTGACAGCAGAAGTTTGGCAGGCTCTTTGGAAATGCATGGCAATAATATATTCAAGACCTCTTTACCTGGGGCAGGCAGGGAGGTGGTTACACATAGAAGCTCTAAGCTAAGCTCTTTAGCACAGCACCTAGCCCATTATGTGAGCTCCATATCGATGGATAAACAGAAACTCAGAAAGCACAGTGAATTTATCCGTATGGTATTTGAAAAATCTGTGAAGATCATCATTGATTGCCAAGTATTTCAAGGCTACTGCTAAGTCAGCATCAGTTGTTTCTCGTCCGTGGAAAACTTGACTTCCACATCTCTACACTTGGACGTGCATTTTAAGAGAATGCCATCCCCTATTAGGAATTCCCCTCCCACACCATTCCCCTGGAAATTGTTATCAAGGAGATTAACTGTCCTCATGGATGAATTCAGCATTTTTCTGAGGGAGCATAAACACACCGAACCCATTACAGTTACAGTAATTGTCCAACAATGTGTAATTGCAGTGTGGAGAACCTTGTATGGGAGGAGTCCCTGAAGGCCTCCGAACCACACACAGCTTTGGAATGAACTGGGTTTCTTAGAAGGGGGAGGGTGTGGGCAGTAGATCCAGACGTCCAGACAGAGTGGAGGGGCTGCTGGGTCCAGCCCTGGGTCCAGCCTGTCTGCTGAGGGTCAGGCAGCATGTAGTGGGGAAAATGGGGTGGGTGGCTGGGGGCTTTGTTTGCATTTCATTGCAGATTCGTCACTTACCCCAAATATAATTTTGGTTTTGAATAATGCAGACAGGCTGCCAGATGAAGGAAAATCTGGCACATCTTTGAGCTGGAAAACCAAGGAAATATTGAGGCTCCCTCTGAGAGCGCTGTTGGCTCAGCTAACTGCTTTTCTAGTTTCCTTTGAAAGTCTGAGGAAGTGAACTTCTTAAATTTGAAATATCAATTCCTATGAGCAGTTAGGTTCTGAAGGTCTATTCGGGTGACCCATTTACTAAAACTGCCTGTTTCTTTTTAAAAGAGGATTAATAAGCAGTTGGGTGTGGTGCGTACCTGTAATTCCAGTGACTGGAGAGGCTGAAGCAGGAGGGTCGTGCAAGTTTGAGAAGTCAATTTCCAGGGGAATGCTGTGGGAGGGGAATTCCTAATTAGGGGATGGCATTCCTAAAAATACACGTCCGATGTGTAGAGATGTGAAAATAAAGCTTCCCACACAGCAGAAATGACTGAAGCTGACTTAGCAATAGTCTCAAAATACTTGGCAATCGATAATGGTCTAGATAGATTTAAAAAAGGGGGTGGTGTGCTGGGTTATAGCTCAATTGGTAGAGTGCTTCCCTCACAGGTAAAAGGCACTGGGTTCAATCCCCAACATTGCAAAAAAATAAAAAATAAAAAAGTAAAAATAAAAAAAATAAAGAAGGGCCGGGTGCAGTGGTGCATGCCTGTAATCCCAGTGGCTCAGGAGGCTGAGGCAGGAGGATTGCAAGTTCGAAGCCAGCTTTAGCAACTTAGCAAGGCCCTAAGCAACTCAGTGAAACCCTGTTTCTAAATAAAATACAAAATAGGGCTGGGGATGTGGCTCAGTGGTGGAGTGCCCCTGGGTTCAATCCCCAGTACCAAAAAATTAAAAAAATAAAAATACAAAAATAAAAAAGGGGTGGGAGTGTAGCTTAATGATAGAGTGCCCCTGTGTTCAATCCCCAGTACTGCAGAAAAGAGCAGGGAAGTCTAATAGCAAAAATGAAAAGAAATAGAGCATCCTCAAGTATCATTCTTTCATTGGGAGAGTGTGGATGTAGGAAAATAATTTCTAATCTTAGAGTTTGGGGCAAAAGACTGCAGGATTACAGTGGGGGAGGGAGGGATCATGCGGAAGCCTTCCTTAGAGGTAATGGCTGGGGTTGCAGGGAGTCCCAGGCCTCACCACAGGAGTCTGAGTCTCTTCTTTTTGAGAGCTGGTTCTGGAATCTCTAAATCTTTGAACCGGTGGTATGGTTTCCTCTCAATTATAAATAATTGGGCCCAGTTTAATTTCTCACATGAGAAATGGCATAGCAAGGGATGGTACACTGAGAATGTTAACCTTTGCCACTTTCTACAGCACAACCATGTAGTTTTGGAAGGTCTGGCAACACTCAAGGTTTTGGGCACACTCAAAGGGCATTTCCACCTTAGGATCTTCCCAAAATCATCCTGTCGAAGAGCAGAGGAAGGTGAGGATGCTAGGTGCTGCACACCCTTACTGCACATAACCCTATGGCCTCCCAGCTGGCTTCCCTGCCTTTGGTCTCACCAGCCCCTGCCTGCACCTGGCCACCAGCACACACCTGAATATCCTGATCCCCGCAGCCAGAGCAGAACCTTAAAACAAAAGCAGATCAGAGCACTCCTTGGAACCTCCCGTGCCTCCCCACCTCCTGGGAGTAAGACCCAAAGCCCTTTGCTTCTTGACTGGCTGCCCATATCTTCTCCCCAGAGTCCTCACTCCTCACCTCACATTCCACCACACCTTGTCCTGCTGGCTGTGCCAAGAATACTCCACGGCAGGCAAGCTCTGCCTTAGAGTTCTGGGCGGCGGCTCTTTCTGGAACCTTCCCCCAGCTCTCCCATGGCTCCCACCTTACTTCATTCACAATGTCATATACTCACAGGGTTCTTCTCGGCATACGTAATCTGTCCTTACTCTGTTCTATTTATCGTGTCACCACATACCACAATCCAACCCTCCTGGGGATTTGTTCGTGTGGCTGTTTCCCAGCCCTCCCTCCCCAGTAGAATGTAAACTCCTGGGTGCAAGTTTAGGGATGCTGTCAGAGGTTAGCATCGTTGGTGACATCACTTCTGGGCCATGAAGACAGGTGAGATGACATCTCTTTTCCTCCAGACAGATTTGACCAAGCTTTATGATTTTTCTTTTCTGTGAAAAGGGCAACTTTTCACCGTTTTCTTTGGATATGAGAAAATTGGGAAAGAAGGGAATACAGTTGGCTTCAACTTCCCACCTTTCACCATGTCCATTCTCTTAAGATGATTTGGAATTGTGCATCTACTACTCCATCCTTCCTGCACAGATTTCCAGCATTCTGTATATCAAAAATAGCTTTGCGGATAGGTTGCCAGATGTCACCAACCGCAGAAAGATTCACCTGTTGAGCAGACAATTCCATTTCTAATCTATCCTGGGAAAATAATGTTTAAGGCAGTCAAAGATTGAAGTGCCTGGAGATACTCAGTGTTTGCAAGGACAAAAGTAGAACACAATATAAAGGCTGCTACATCAATAGAATAGATATTATGGTATGTTCATTTGTTGGTATGTGCTTATTAAACTATATTTAAAAGCTGGGCATGGTGGCACACACCTGTAATCCCAGCGACTCTCAGGAGGCTGAGGCAGGAGGATCGCGAGTTCAAAGCCAGCCTGAGCAACTTACTGAGGCCCTAAGCAACTCAGTGAGACCCTGTCTCTAAATAAAATACAAAATAGGGCTGGGGATGTGGCTCAGTGACCGAGTGCCCCTGAGTTCAATCCCCGGTTCCAAAATAAATAAATAGATAAATAAATAATATTTAAAATATTTTTAATTACATGGAAATGCTTAAAATAGGATAAAATAATTCAAATGGCATTAAATATATAAGATGTTAGATTTCCCACTAGGCACTACTTTAGCTGTATCCCATTATTTTTGGTTTGTTATGTTTTTGTTTGCATTCACCTATTATTTCCTTTGTGATTTCCTCTTCGATGCATTGGTACTTAAGAATATATTATTTAGTGTCCATATTTTGTGCTTTCTAAGATTGCTTCTGTTGTCGATTTCTTTTAGAAATTCATTAGAAAGTGTTGGTATGATATTGATCCTTTAAACTTCCTCAGGTGGTTTTAGGGTGTGACCTACACTACAGAGCATTCAGAATGCACTTAAGAAGAAAGTATATCTTCCGTGGTTGATCGGAGTATTCTGTGTAGCTGTTTGTTAGGTCTAACTTGTTTATGAAATTGTTCAAGTCTTTCGTTTCCTTGTTGGTTGTCTGCTTGTTATATATTTATCACGGAAGTAGGGTTCTGGAGTTTCCAGTTATTATTTTTGCATTATTTTATCTTTCAATTCTGTCACTTTCTGCTTCATGTGTTTTGGGAGTCTGTTTTTTGGTGCATTTATATATGTAACTGTTAGAACTTCCTGATGGATTTACCCCTTTCTTATTATACAGCATCCTTCTTTATCTATGGTATCATTTTTGTTTGTTTGTTTGTTTTAAAGTCTACTTTTTCAAATAACAAAAATAGCCAATCCAGGTCTCTTGTTGATTTTTGCATGTTATGTCTTTTTCCTTTCTTTTACTCTCAACCTATTTATGTTTTTAAATGTGAAGTCTTTTATTGTTAGCATATAGGCAATGAATATTTTTTTATCAGCTCCGTCAGCTTCTGCCTTTTTATTGTTGAGTCTGATCCATTTATACTAAATGTGCTTGCTGAGAAGGTAAAATTTAAGTCTGCTCTTTTGCTATTTGTCTTGTGTAATTTTTGTTGTTGTTTCTCTATTCCTCCATTGCTGCCCTCTTTTCTTGTTAAATAGATATTTTCTGCCCTCTTTTCTTGTTAAATAGATATACCACTTTTATCCATTTGTCATTTTAAAAATTATTTTTAGAGTCATTTTCTTGGGTGGTGGCCTTAAGGATTTTAAGTAGCATTTTAATATGTAGTAATCTAGTTCAGATAAACATTGCCTTAATTAGATTGCTATGAAAAAAAACTTTGCTTTGATAGAGCTTCGTTTGCAGTCCTCCCCCATTGTATTGGTGTTGTCATTCAAATTACGTATTTATACTTCATAAGTCCGTTGCCATAGATTTGTGAGTATTGTTTTATGCTTTTGTCAAAGTGACGGGGAAAAGAGTTTCGTTCATATATTTAAATTTTCTGTGTAGATATTTTTCTCTTTATTTCTTCAGGTGTCTTCAAGTTACTGTCAAGTGTGTTTCATTTCAACCTGAAAGATCTCCCTTTTTTATTTCTTGGGGAGTTCTACTGGTGGTGAATTTGCTTAGTTTTTGTTTATCTTGGAATGCCAATTTTGCCTTTATGTTTTAAAGTTTTTGTTGGATATAGAATTAGTGATTAACTGTCTTTCTTTCAGCACCTTGAAGCTGCCTCTCAACTCTGTTTTGTCCGCCATGATTTCTGATCAGAATTTAGCTATTAAGCTTATTGAACCTCCCCTTACACGATGATGAGTCACTTCTGTCTTGATTCTTTCAAGGTTCTCCCTATTCATTACTGGAAGTAGGAGTTGAACGTGTGGCATTTGGATTATTATGTACATAAGTTTAGATCTTTTTAAATTTATCTTACTTGGAGTTATTCCGAAATAGATTACTATATGTTAAAATGCTTTTTTAGATGTCGAAATTAATGATTTTCATTAAATTTGGGACTTTTTTAGTCATTATTTCTTGTAATGGATTTTCTTTTATCTCCTTCCTGGAACTATAGTTATTCAGACATCTGTATGCTTAATGGGTCCTTAAGGTTCTTTGGATGTTTCTTCATTTGTTTTTCCTGTTTCTCATTTGATTTATTTTCAAATTCGCTGATTTTTTTTCTTCTCTCTGCTCAGAAATCTATTGCTGAGTTTTTAGTTTATCATTTTGGTTATTGTACTTTTCAACTCCAGAATTTTTACTTGGTTCCTTTTTGTACTTCTGCCTCTTTATTGATATTCTGATTTCATGGGACATTACTGGGCTTCCCTTTAGCTCTTTAGACGTGGTTTCCTTTAGTTCTTTGAGTGAATTGTCTTGTCTAATAAGTCCAACATCTGAGCTTCTTTGAGGAAAGTCTTCTTCTGTGTACAGGCAGCCTTTTCTTGTTTATTTTTATGTCTCACTTTTTTATTTTGGTAAAAATGACATTAAGCAGAGCGCGTTGGCGCACATCTGTAATACCAGCACTTGGGAGGCTGAGGCAGGAGGATCATGAGTTCAAAGCCAGCCTCAGCAACTTAGCTAGGCCCTCAGCAACTCAGTGAGACCCTGTCTCTAAATAAAATACGAAATAGGGCTGGGGATGTGGCTCAGTGGTGGAGTGCCCCTGGGCTCTGAGGCCCCAACCCCCAAAAAGAAAAAAAAAAAAGACATTCAAACAAAAAAAGACATCAAATTCTGAAAATCTTATTTGTCCCCTTCCCCAAAATTTGCTACTGCCTTTTGTTGCCATTATTGTTTATTGATTTTTCTGAACCAGTTCTCTGACATCTGTGTTCTTTGTGCTGTAATAAGCCCTGAAGACTGCTTGATTACCTTAATGGTCAGATAATGATTATAAAAAGTCTCCTTGTCTTTGCTGATGGACTTTGTGAGACCTTCAACGTCCAGCCAGGTAGCCCACCTCTCTGTCTTAGCCTTCCCTTCTTGCTTATGCAGAACCTCATGGTCTGTCAAAGGTGAGGGCGTAAGGCCTTCTCAGGTCTCCCGAGCATGTGCACAGTTCTGAGCATACCTGCAATCCCACATGGGAGGGTTTGTGAATTTCCAGGAATATGATGGGATTTCAGAGTTCTCTGTTACTATCTCAATCCCCAGGTTTTCTGTTTGAGCTTCTGGGTGGCCATTTGTTTGTCCCACTTTTTATCCACTATCTCAGGCATCCTAGAAAATTGCCTCTAATTGTTATCACCTTCTGGGTGAAAAGACTTCATGCTGGGTGAACTCCAAATTAGATCACATGTAGAGAAATGTGTGAATGAGATTTTTCAGGAACAGACAGACTGGTCCAAAATGGATAGTTCCCTGGAATGGGGCTTTGAAGGAACTCCAACCCCATATGGTCCTCTCCAGTGAGTGGCCACCGCCTTTTTTTTTTTTTTTTTTGTGGTGCTGGGGATTGAACCAGGGCCTTGTGCCTGTGAGGCAAGCACTCTACCAACTGAGTTATATCCCCAGCCCCTTTTAGCCATTTTTCTTAAATAAATATTCCTGGATTTTTATTAGGCTTTGCTTAGTTTCAGATCTAAAAAGATAGGTTTCAACAATTGTGTGTGTGTGTGTGTGTGTGTGTAAGTGCTCTTATTGCTTTCAAAGAGGAGGGAATTTTTAGAGTTCCTTAAAGACTCCATTTTCATTGACTCTAAACACAAAGAAACCACATTTTGTTAAAATATAAAAAAGGAATGTTAAAAATGTAAAAAGAACAAGTTAAGAGATTTTTTTCTTTCAATCTCTTTGCTTAGTGAACTTTCTTTCTTTGAAAGTAGCATGTGCTATCTATAAATATTATTACACAAGTCAGTTTACCTAGTAGCAAATTTTTTGGTAACTGGGGTTGTCAGCACAGTATAGCTCTGGTTTTTTGTTTTGTTTTGGTTATAGATGGGCACAATACCTTTCTTTTATTTATTTATTTATTTATTTATTTATTTATTTATTTATTTATATGTGGTGCTGAGGATCAAACCCAGTGGTAGGCAAGTGCTCTATGACCCACAACCACAGCCCCAGCCCCTGTTTTTATAAATAAAATTTTGTTGAAATAGAACTATACCATTCATTGACACATAGTCTGTGGCTGCTTCTTTACTTAGGTGGCAGTGCTGAGTAGGTACAAAAGAGATCTTAAGGCCTAATCTTATTTACTCTTTGGCCCCTTACAAAACAAGTTTGCTGACCCCTCAGGCACAGTGAAGTAAGCTGATAGTTTGAATTTGTTTTGTTTGTTTTGTATAATAATGAATTGGGAAATGTGTTAACTTAATTTGCATATTACCACGTGGCTATTTTCAAAGCTCTAATGTCAAGAATGAATTTGTGAGAACCTTTCCATCGTGAGCAATGTAATGCTATGGGAATTTTTTGCTTTTCTTTTGGAAATTAAAGATCAACAATGGTTGAATTAATTAGAGTAACATTTTATGTGCTTTAAATAAATTGCATAGTAACTTCATTGGAAAATGTAAATGTAAAGCAATTCAGTTCAACCCCTTAAGTTGAAGTACAATGTAGTGGATGTTTGCCCTCAAAGTAGGAGAAATATCAGGCAAGGGCATTAACCCCACAGAATGGCACCTGGGGAGAAAAAGTTCTTAAGTTTTCAGTGACCAGTTGTGTGAACTTGGGAAGGTGGTTTTAATTTCTGGCTTCAGTTATGTCCTCTCTCTTCTTTATTTTTGGTACTAGGGATTGTACCCAGGGTCACTTTACCACTGAGCCATATTTCCAGCTCTTTTTATTTTCTTCTACTTTATTTTGAGATCGGGTCTCACTAAGTTGCTTAGGGCCTTGCTAAGTTGCTGAGGTTGGCCTTGAACTTGTAGTCCTCCTGCCTCAGCCTCCTGAGCCACTGGGATTGTAGGTGTACACCTCTTTATCTGGCCAGTTCTGTCATTTCTTAAATGGGTATAACAATTCTTATGAAAATGTGTGAATGAAGTGAGATTAAGTGTGTGAATGTTCCTCATAAATTCAACAATCTTTCATAATTTAATGAGTTTAACAATCATCTGTTATGATCATTATTATTAATATTGTTACCAATGTTTAATAGAGATACAAGAGGTTTTTCCTGTTGTCAGTGCATACCACTGAAGCAAGATTTTTTCCTTTCTTTAAAAATGTTATTAACAGGTATTAATTGTACATATTAGTGGGATTCAGTGAGATATTTCCATATATGCATATGGTATGCACTGATTAAATCCAATCTCCCCCTTCCCACCCCCCCCCCCCATACCATTCCCAATCTCTAGTAATTGTCATTCTACTTTTAGGGTGACTTGTTTTTAGCTTCCATAAATGAGAGAAACATGAGGTACATGTCTTTCTGTGTCTGGCTTTTTTCTCCCATGTAACATAAGGTTCTTCCAGTTTTATCCATTTTGCTGCAGATAAAAGGACTTCGTTCTTTATGGTTGAGTGATACTCCATTGTGTATATATACAGCACATTTTCTTTTTCCATTCCCCTGTTGATGGACACCAAGGTTGATTCTATATCTTAGGTATTGTGAAGAGTGCCACAATAAACATGGGCACACAGGTATCTCTTTGTTCTGCTGAACTCATTTCCTTTTGGACATATATCCAGCTGGGTCGTATGGTAAATCTACTTTTAGGTTTTTGAGTAACCTTCACACTGTTCTCCATAGTGACAGCTAATTTACATGCCCACTAATAGTGTGTAAGAGTTCCTTTCCCTTCACGTCCTCTCCAACATGTGTTATTTTTTTGGTTTTGATAACAGGGATTCTAACTAGGGTGTCATGCTATTTCATTGTAGGTTTTTTTTTTTTTAACTTTTTCTTTCTTTATTAATTTTTATGTGGTGCTGCTGAGGATGGAACCCAGTGCCTCACACATGCTAGGCAAGTGCTCTGCCACTGAGATACAGCCCCAGCCCCCTAATTGTAGTTTTGACTTGCATTTCCTTGATAACTACTGCTATTATTTTTCATGTTTGTTGACCGTGTATGTTAACTTCTTGTGAGAAATTTCTACTCAGATCATTTGCTTACTTTAAATTGAATTATTTATGGGGGGGTTTTTCTGCTGTTGGGTTTTTAAAAGTTTTTTAATTTTTATTTTTTTAGTTTATTATCTATTCTGATACAATACATCTATAGATTCTCTCTTTACACTCTTGATTGTTTCCTTTGCGGTGCAGAAGCTTTTTAGTTGTATACAATTCCACTTGTTAATTTTTTCTTTTGTTTCCTCTATTTTTGGGAATCTCATCCATAAAAGCATTGCCCATTCCAATGTCCTGAAGTGTTTTCCCTGTTTTCATCTAGACGTTTAAGTTCAGATCTTGCATTTGGGTCTTTGAATCATCTTGAAGCCAGATTTTTAAAAATTAAGTCCTTCATTAATTTAAAAACATGAAAGGATTTTCAAAACTCAAGCACCATTTTCTTTTTCACTTTTTAAGAATTTTTTTTTAGTTGTGGGTGGCTACAATACTTTTATTTATTTATTTTCATGTGACGCTGAGGATGGAACCCAGTGCCTCACATGTGCTAGGCAAGCGCTGTACCACCGAGTTATAAACCCAGTCCTCTCTTTCACTTTTGAAATTTCTGAATTCAAACATCTAGTAGAAAAAATTTTAGGAGTTGTTTCCTTAATTATTTGGTTAACTTTTGAAAGTTTATACATTGCAAGGTATCAAGAGTTCTTATATAGGTTCAATGGATCATAACAGTGGAGGTGAAATTTATTAGCTTAGATGGAGAGTCTAATGTAAGAAAAGCATTGCATGGAAATGAATTTGTTTTCATTTTTGGTTGAATTAGTAATTCAGTTTGATTTAGGTTTTGATTTACCATAGTTAAACATTTATTCAGCTGTGAATTGATGATATACTGCTTTATGTAGGTATAAGAAGTGAGGGGAAATAATTAACTGAAAGTCATTTTTCTCTAATGGTGTTATTTTTCTAAACTGTAGGTTCTATGGTTCTCTGTGTGTGTCTGTGTGTATGTGTTCCTCTGTAAAATGGGAAGATTATGTGCCTCATATAGCCTGATTGTGAGATAGGCAGGGGTGTATCACGTCCTTGTGAACTGCCTGGCACTCTGAGCATTAGGTCAACAGGGATCGGAGGAGAGTCCAGGTCAGATAAATAAACTTCATAGGCTATTACACATCCAAGTCAAAATTGTAATATGATATTGAAGTAAACAAATAATTATTTATCATTACTTGTATTTTCAGAAGGTACTGTATAACTTAGCAATTAACACATTTTTATGATTATTGTATCCCCCCCCCCCAGGGATCTAACCCAGGATCTCACACACATATTAAGCAAGTATTCGTTCTAACAATGAGCTACATAGTTTTGTATCCTATGTCTGTCACATCATTATTAATGCTTTCCATATCATAAATGATTCTGCAAAAATGGTGATTTTTTTTTTTTTTTTTTTTTTCCGTACTGGGGATTGAACTCAGGGGCACTCAACCACTGAGCCACATCCCCAGCCCTATTTTGTATTTTATTTAGAGACAGGGTCTCACTGAGTTGCTTAGCACCCACTTTTGCTGAGGCTGGCTTTGAACTCTCGATCCTCCTGCTTCAACCTTCCAAGCCAATGGGATTACAGGTTTGTGCCACTGCGCCCCACAAAAATGTGATTTTTAAAAACTACAAAGTTCTGCTTACCAGATCCTCACTGTTCACCAATTTGAACACTGTGGTCATCCATCCTTGATGACAGATCTTGGTGCATTTGTCTGGCTTATACTAGCCAAGTTCTCTCCAATAATAAATGTCACTGTCAAAATGCTCACCCACAGAGAGCTTCCCAACCCCTTAAATTTAGTTTTTGGCTTATGACAGGCCAAGGAATCTCCTTGTATTTAATTTGTATCTCTGAAGGCTAGTAAAATTCAACATTGTTTCTTTAAGTTTACTAACCATAGGTGCTTATACTTTTAAAATCACTTTGTCAGTTTAAAGTTTTTTTCATGCTCCACCACTGAGCTACAACTCCAGCACCATTAAAATATAAATATAAATATATATATAGTGTTTATTTTTCTTTAAATATATTTATACATACACATAGTGTTTATTTAAGTATTTGGTATGTACGTACATGACTACAATATATATTAATTGTAATCTGTCAAATCTTTCTACTTTAACATTACTGTCACTTTTTTTTTTTTCCTTTTCCTTCTTTTCAGTACTGGGGATGGGACCCAGGGCCTCACATATTTCTCTCTATAATATGGCTTAATTCCTTAAATGAGTTTGAACTAAAAATATTTGTTTCATATAAATATAAATTGCTATTTTCAATTTTTTTCATATATTTGTCCTATGATGTATTTTTTCAAATTAAAAAAAGTTGTTTTTAATTTGCTTTTTTAGGTACTGAAGAGGAAATATTTTTACTTTTAAAAATTGCATCCAATAGAGTTAAATTGGCTATTTAAAATTATCGTTAAAGATTGTTTTCATAGGATTTAAGATGAAATAAGTGATACGAATTGTCTTCCAAGATGTGTATGTATGGACACATACACACGTTTGCACACATTCACACGACTTGTGAATTTATCTTCAAGTGTTTCAAACAAATTTTTATGAAAATTCAGCTAACTGAAATATTTAAAACTTATTTCTAGTGAAAAAGCAAAGTAAGTACAGCTTTGTATATTTATCTACAGGAATATATTCTACAAATAGAATTTTAGTTTGAATACTCATTACAACACACTACGAGTTGGAGGAAGTATCCCTTCGAATTCTTTGGCACATCTAGTCTTTTCAAGAGCCCTCTGTGGCATCGTTCCCATTTTAAAGACATGAAACCTGACCCCAGGAAAGGTTAAATAGTGTGTACAGCTGATATCCCTGTTTTTAAGAGTTGATCTGATTCTTAAACCACATTATTTCTTTTAACCCCTTGTGACTAGTGTCTTTCCGGTTGTACCCTGACTGGATTTAGAGAGTGTGGAGTAGAAAGAGTAAGCAGCTTATGTACATTTGGGCAGCTGTTCCCACTGTAAGTTATTTAGACACTTATTTAGACACTTGTAAGATTAAGTGTGCTGAGTGAAATTTGTTCCCAATATTGGTAGTTTAGTTTAATGTTCTTTCCCTTTCCTTCTTTCTTTCTCTCATTCATAATAATAGTGTTTTCCTGTTCATAGTTTTTCTACTATTGGAAATTGATTTTTTTCCCAATTTTAACCGATACATAAAAACATAAAAATAGTACATATTAATGGATACTATGTAATGTTTTGATATATGTATACATTGTGTAATGTGGAATTTTTAAATTGTTCTATTTAACTAACAGTTTTACTTTCCAATTGTATAGTTTTTGTATAGTTAAAAAAAATGTGTGAGAAGAAAAATTGCATTGTAAGTAGTAGATTATTTACAGTACCTAAATTGTTAAATTCTGAGAGGATTTTTTTCCCCTTATACATTACCAAATTCTAAATTAGGGACCCCTGTCTTGTGTAGCCAGCAACTTACGTGATAGCAGAAATTGTAACACCTGTTTGTTTGTTTTGTTGTTGTTTTGTTTTGATTTTAGATGCAGTTGGGGGGAATGTGATTTCTTTTTCTTTTCTTTTTTTTTGGTTCTTTTTAGTTATATAAAACATTAAGGTTCATTCTGACAAAATTTTAAAAGCTTGGAATATAATTTGTTCTAATTTAGTCCCCAGTACTTCCCCTTTCCCTCTCCTCCTCCCTCTCTTTGGGTCCTTTCCTCTACTCTACTGATCTTTTTGCTATTATGTGTGTGTGTGTGTATGTGTGTAATGTGGATATATGTAATGGTGAGATTTATTGTGATATATTCATGTAATAATATCCATTCTTAAACCAGCCTTTTTGGGGGAAGTTTCTTCCTAAATAGGAGAGTAATGCTTTAAACATGGAGATCTTAGATCTTTTCACTTTGTACATAGGACACAACTCAAAAATAAGTGTAATGCTGGGGATGTAGCTCAGTGGTGGAGTACTTACCTAACACTCAGGAGGCTCTGGATTGAATTCCCAGCACTGCAAACACAGTCAACCATGGACTGGAGTGTTAGAGTGCTTGTTTAGCATTCACAAGGCCCCGGGTTCAGTCCCCAGTACCACAACAAAACAAACAACAACAAATCCACAAAAATTAATGTAGGTAAGAAAAAGCAGAGCACAATCTTTCCTCATTTGTTAGTTTTGAGCACTATCACACAATCTTCAAACCTGTACATCGTGATTGTGGATGTTCAGGGATCAGAGAAAGAAGTAGCCAAAATCTTTAAGCATGGTTGTCATACCTTTTCAAGAGATATTAAAGGACTGACAACACTTTTGAAAATGTTAAATAAATTTCTACTCTTAAAAAAAGCTGTAGCATTTTGAATTTTATGTATTTTTACTGTGGCTATCAGCAGAAATCTGAATTTTTCTCTTCTGTAAAACCAATTTTATAATTCAAGTGCAGCCAGAAAGGGGAAAAAATAAAAAAACAAAAACTTTGAGTTTATTTATTTATTGAGTTTATTTAGTTTTACGTATGTTTCCACTATTTTCCCACCAGACTCATGATCGCAGCCACCAGACTCATGATCGCAAGCAAGCACTCTGTCACTGAGCTCCGTCCCAGCTCCCCCACTTTTGTTTTGGAAGCTGTCAGAAAAGCAGCATAAAAGCTTTCATTTCATTCGTCATAGTTTTCACTTTGCAAGTTCTACTCTCCCAACTTCAAATACTTTAAATTTTAAATTTTCAATATTAGGGATAGTAAAGCAAAAGGTATATCTCACTTATAAAAGAATTCCTAATTTTCTTGTAAGTTAATTATTATAGGCATCCTTGTCAAACTACCATGGAAATCTTCAAGCAAGAAACATTTCATTAATTTTCCTTCTCCTTTAAAACTCTTTCATAATAAACATCTGTTATGTTAACTCTTAAGATTATCAGTCTTGAATTGGGAAGGCACATTTTATTTACATTTGCAAGAATGGAAACTAAAAAAAAAAAATTACAGCACAGAGATATCTTATTTAAAGCAAAAATGTGTTATCCGAGGCTGGCCAGCCAGATGCTTTGTAAAGTTACCATTTCCCCTAAATAGCTAATAAATAAAGCCCATCTCTTGTTTAACATGTCTGACACTTTTTATTTTCTTGGGAAGAGCCATTTTTTACATGTGTAGGAAATATAATCATTTAAAATAAGCTTAATAAATTTCTTTCTCTTTGTGGGCAGGGCGGCATTCATTTCTTAGTTTGCTTTCAGCAAGTGTTCCTGAAATAACCAGGATATAATGTGAAATATTTAGGTAAGAGTTGGAAAAGATAAACTCAGATGTTCTTTGGGTTTTATATTCTACAAATTGAAGAATATCTGCTGATATATAGCAATGCTGATATATATATGTTTTCTTTCTTTCTTTCTTTCTTTCTTTCTTTCTTTCTTCCTTCCTTCCTTCCTTCCTTCCTTCCTTCCTTCCTTCCTTCCTTCCTTTCTTTCTTTCTTTCTTTCTTTCTTTCTTTCTTTCTTTCTTTCTTGGTGGTGCTGGGGATCGATTCTAGGGTATGTCCTACCTCTAGTTACATTCCCATCCCTGATTTTCTGTTTTCTCGCTGCTGGTCATGTCTGGCATGGAAAGTCCAGAAGAGCTGGCAGGAGGGACTAAGGGACATTGGTGCTCAGGAGAAGGGTGTGTCCACCCTGAGCTGCCAGCCAGTGGTACAGCTCTGAGGCACCCTGATGAGGGAGGCACTGCGTGGCTGCAGAAGCCAGCTCAGCCCATGCAGCAAGGGATATGCTGGCTGCATTTTACCACAAACTAGACATTGAGATTTTCATAAATGTCTTCTTTATGTGTCTCTTTTTTCTCCCAAGTATTTTCATCACTGGTTGCCAACCCCAGCACCTCCATGGAACAGACCTTCATGGTCTCTATAGATACTACCTTGGATGTATGGAAATAAAACCTTGAGACTGTTGAGGCACAATACTCCCTCCTTTTGGCAATGGGAAATCTGTGCACATAGGAAAAGAGATAACAGGTCTAGAGCATGTGAGAAAAAGAGAGAGAGGCCTGCCCGTGGTCATGTCATGAGAAGGCTGCACATACTTGCCTGTTCTGAGACTTGAAGTCATAGTAATCATTTTGAATATTGGTTATCTCAACTGAGTAATTACCTCGTCTAATTGGATTGTTCAAGTAGGGATCTCTTTCTGCTGGCTTTCTTTTTGTTGTGATGGACAATAGCAGTTGTCTTTTATGAAATTGAACTTCCGAATGCCCAGTGGTTTGGTATAAATTTGCTTAGAGGGCACAGAGGGCAGAGAGAGTCCAGTCTAATCAAGTCAGTTTTGTTTTTTTGTTTTGTTTTGTTTGCGGTGCTGGGGATGGAACCCAAGGCCTTGTGCTTGCAAGGCAAACACTCTACCAACTGAGCAATAGCCCCAGCCCTCAAGTCAGTTTTAACAACCAGCAGGAACTCGACTGTAGCATCATTTTCCTTAAAAGCACATTCTGGTCCCTTGAGAGAACCTTCCTACGTACATGTTGCTCATAAGCCAGATGAACATTTTCTGTTTATAAGAACTGCACATGCATGTACACACACGTACATGCACGTACACGTGCACAAACGCACAAGCATCTACTTGTGTGTTTTCCCATTTATTTCTCAACATTAGTCCCAGATCTAACACACTTCAGAGTACTAAGTAATATGGCTGGTTCTGCCTTTGTCTTCTTCCACATCTTCTCAGTTTGAAAGTAAGATTTTCTGTGTTTAAACACCAAATGAGTTCCCCAGCTGGAAAGAATAGTTCCACAGGCAATCCATGCTGGTGTCATTTAAGAAGGCTTATTCAGTTACCTTTTGAAGTAACTGGCTTCCATTAGCCCAGCTTTGTTGAGACTCTGGTTTTCCATAACAACTTCAAAGAAACACAGGTAAGTAAGGTCCCAGTTATCTTGGACAGTGCTGAGGAAAAAGTATAAATGGGATTTGGACCCCGGTTTCAGTGGTGTTGACCTACAGGTATCACTGGTGAAACTAGGCAGATGACACCTTTGCCATTCCGGTACCTCCCAAGCCTTGTGTACCTGGCAGTTTTCTCAGGCTCCACTTTTCTTCTGCTTGAAGGAGTTCCATGATGCAGGAGTGCCTGTGATGAAATCTCTTCCTCTCAGTTTGGAAAAGTCTTTATTTCTTCTTTGTTTTTAAAATATATTTTCCCTAGGTGTAGAATTGCAGGTTAACAATTATCATTCAGTTCTTGTTTAAAAAGAAGTATTTTTTTTTTTTTTGGTAGTTGTAAATGGACAGCATGCCTTTATTTTACTGTTTTTCGCGGTGCTAGGATTGAACCCAGGGCCTTAAGTGCTTGCACGGCAGGCACACTACCAACTGAGCTATCTCCCCAGCCCTATTTTACTGTTTTTATGTGGTAGTAAGGATTGAACCTGGTGCCTCAGCGTGCGATCTGCCACTGAGCTACAGCCCCAGCCCTATCATTCAGTTCTTTAAACAAGTTCTTTTAGTTTTATCTTTTCGCTTCATTGCAAAATAATTCTTTTTCCATGAGACTTTATCATGTTTATTGTCTCTGCACATCATTTATCCTTTTAATTCTGTTTTTCTGATTTTTACCTATCATCAATTTTGATCATTTTGAATATGATGAGCTTGGGTGTAGTTTCCTTCTTGTTTCTTACATTTGGACTTTACTGAACATTTACAAGCTGTAGTTGTGTTCATCACATTTGGAAAATTTTCAGTAATAATTTCCTCAATCATTTTTCTGTGCTCCATTCCTTTGAGCTTTAATTACAGATATCTTAGGGTACTAGAGGTTAGCTCCCAGCTTAATGATGCTCTTTGCATCCCCCCCTCCTTTTTCTTTTTTGGAACCAGGGATTGAACTCAGGGACCCTCGGCCACTGAACCACATCCCCAGCCCTATTTTGTATTTTATTTAGAGACAGGGTCTCACTGAGTTGCTTAGGGCCTCACTAAGTTGCTGAGGCTGGCTTTGAACTCGTGATTCTCCTGATTCAGCCTCCCAAGTTGCTTTTTTTTTTTTTTTTTAATCTGGGTTTTATGTGGAATAACTTCTATTGCTGTGTCCTCAAGTTCAGTAATGTTTCATATTGTCTAATCTGCCATTAATCTCATCCAGTGTGTTTTTCAACTCTGGAAGTTTGATTTCAGTTTTTAAATTAAAAAAAAAATTCACTTGAGGTCTGCACTTAATCTTTCCTGTAGCTTCTTGGCTATATGGATACATCACTGTTTTTTTGGTGGCCTTGTCTATTCATTTTATCATTGGTGTCATTTCTGGATCTCTATCCATTGATTTTCATCTTCATTACAGGTTGTATTTTCTTGCTTCTTTGCACGCCTGCACATTTTTTTTTTAGAAGCTTAACATAGTGAATTTTATATTTCAGAGTGCTGGTCATTTTTGTTCATAAAAATGAACAAAATTTTCATTGAGCATAAATGTTCTTGAGCTTTCTTTTACAATGCAGTTAAATTACTTAAAGCAGTTTGGTCCTAGGGAAGCTTACTTTTTAACCTTTTTAAGGTCAGATCAGAGCAGATTTTGGCCACGGGTTCTTTTCTCCCCACTGTTGAGATAATAACCATTGAATTACTCTGTCTGGTATCCTGTGAATTGAGGGTTTTTCTTCCCTGGCTGGTGAGAGGGAGGACTGCAGTAAACCCCAGGGATTGTTTCCTTGGCTTTTCGATGGTGGCTCTTTATCCAGCTGTGGGTAATTTCCTCACCTGCATGCACAGATAAAGACTTAGCCAGAAACTTCTGCCTACACCCAGAACTCTCTTTCTGGGCATAGTCTAGCTGCTTCTGTCTACCTGGGTGCTCAGCTCTGTCCCCTCTACATGAGGAGAGACCAGAGACTCCTTGCACCCTGTCTTGTGTGGTAGACTGGGGACTTTCTATAGATAATAAACTAGGGCAACAGAGCCTCCCTTGCTCATCACCGCCTCACAGGATCATTGCCCTTCAATTCCTGCTGTCCAGTGTCCTAAAACCATTTTTAAAAAATTTTTCGTTGTTGATGGACCTTTATTTTATTCATTTATTTATAAGTGGTGCTGAGAATCGAACCCAATGGCTCACACATGCTAGGCAAGTGCTCTACCACTGAGCCACACCCCCAGCCCCCCAGAACCATTTTTTAAAGGAGCATTGCTTACTTGTTTGGTAGGAGAAGGTAAATTCCACACTTAAAGGAGCAAAAGTTTCGTATGCAATCATTTTTAAAAATAAAGTTACACTTTACCTCTTCTAAAAAAAATCTGGCTTAGAAATTAATAATGTGTTTGGTTGCCTTTCCACAATCAAGAGAATAATAGTGCAATGTTTCCGAATAGGGTATATTCCCTTGTGTTCAAAGAAAAATCAAGACAGCCCCCAAAACAAAAACAAATAGCCTGCTTTAGTTTAAATTGGAACAAAATGAGTATTTTTTCCTCTGTTTAAGTCAGGTTGATCGGAGATAAATTAAAGGGCTTTGATATCATCAGCAAAGCATTCTTACCGGCTTAAGAACAAATGCAAGTGTTCTTGGAAAAGGTTTGTGGGTGTGCTTAGGGCGTCCTTGTTATTTTCCCTCGCTTTGAATGAGAAAAGAAGCTTATTTATTTTCATAGTAGTGTTTCCTCAAAGTGATTGTATAGCAACTGTAGAACATAATACTCTACATTACAAAGCTGAAACAAACAGACCTTTGTACTGGGCACAGGGCATGATATCCAAACTACAAAAGTGTTCTTTAACAGGGTAAGAATCTGAGTGCGGTTCCTGTTTCCTGACTTGTTATTTTTAAGTGTGATTGATACCGTGCTCTTCACCAGAGGATGGTTAGAACTTAAGGGAACTGTTTAAAAAAAAAAAAAAGCACTAAAAGGAAAATGAGAAAAACAATCACTAAAATTTGGTTTTAACTCCTATTTTAAGATCTTAGATGGCAAACTTAGACCACAATTGTCATCTTTGCTCTTAGAAATATGTTCACTGTCTCCTGATTGTATTTTGGTCAATTTCAGAGGAGGCATGTGAGGACAGGCAGGAGTATATACTGAGACTCAGTCGTCCTGCATGACACTGTGCACTGGCTGGCCCCAGCACTGCACTCTCAGAGGGTGCCTCAGTTTATCACAGCACTGAGGCAGGTATTAGCAGTGGCCAGGCACAGGCAGACGCTTAATGGTTTAAGGAGGCACCAGGAGGCCACTTGGGGCTTGGTCTCTGTGTGTCAGTTAAACCACAGAGTGCTCTCCCCATACTCCTGAAACTCCTAGTGTCTCTGACTGCGCATTGTTTTCTCCCCACATCTCACAAGCGCTTTTTCATTTCCTCTCTTGTGTATTTTCAGATCATTTTCCACTTGTATGTTGGACTTGCCACAAGCATTTAAAAAGTTATTAATTATGTTGATATAAATTTATTGTGGTAGCTGATTCCTCAGGGAATTTAAAAAATTACATATTAAAATTAGAAATAATAAATATTTAAATTAAAAAAAAAAAGGAGCATGCATTGTTTTTGAGAGAATTTCATTCTCTGCTGTGTTGGATGGACCCACTCTGGAAAGCTGGGGTAGACACTCCAGTGTGGGGCTTCCCCATGGCACTCCGTGGAGGCCTTGTTGCACCCCACACTGTTCATTTTTTGTCTCTTCTTCTTTGTCATCATCTCAAGTACCTCTCTTCTTCCTCTCCCTTCTTCTCCCAACTCTTGCCTTAGGCTTCGAGGAATCCATCCCTCTCTTGACCAATATCTGGCCATAAGCAAAGTTGGCCTCTGGGCGTCTTCCTCTTGCTCACCCCAGGTCTCGAAGTGTGAAGAGCCAGCAGCAGCCCTGGGCTACCCCTGTCTGCCTGCACCCTGGCAGCTCCCTTCTGGACCTGAGCAGTGTTCCCACTGCCAACCACCACCCCCACCTTTAGGTTCCAACCACGTTGAATTTTTTAGGATCTATGTTTTGCTGGGTCCTGTTATCTTAAAGGTAGCTTAAAGGTGTTGTGAACTTGAGTAAATCTCATGAAGGTAAAATTCCTGCTAAGGTGCCTTCAAGTTTGTCTGTATGTGACTCCTGCTTGATACCATGACTTCTCTGCCTCATTAAAATTCACAACTTGTGGGGCTGAGGGTATAGGTCAGTGAGAGAGCTCTTGCCCAACAGGTTCAAGATCCTGGGTTTAATTCCCAGCACCTCTGGCCCCCTCACAAAATAATAAAGTAATAAAAATAAATGTTGAAAATGAACAGCATAGTTATGGTAGAGCTGGGAGGCTTCTGCTCATTCAAATTGGACTGCCATTGCTCTCTTTGCTTTCCTAAGGTTTGAGGGGAAAGCTGTAGGATGCCTTCCAGTTAGCTCTTAGGTGTAATTTATGGTGTTTGGGTCTTTGCAGTGCCTCACCTTCCTGGCCACCCACTGGACTCCCAAGGATCATGATTCCTGTGAAAGGCTTTGCTTTAGACCCTGGACAGCCTGTGCCTCATCATCCTGCCCAGGGCTGTGTTTGTCCAGTTTTCAGACTGTGGTACACACACATCTTGTCGATATAAGCAAATATCAGGCAAAGCCCTGTTGGACATAAAATCTGAGTTCAGTTTGGCTACTGGTTTCCTTGGCCAGTTTTCATCATCATGTGTTTTTAATGTTTGCAAAATAGTCCATGTACCCAGCACCCTGTAGGCATTTCTATATAGATGCCCATTTCCTGGAACACCCTCAGATTTAAGGGACCCATAAAATTTACAGGCCTGAGCATCAGACTGAGCTTGAACTGCCAATTCACAGTGTGAATGCTGGCAATGTTGCCACCTCAGGTTCCAATCCTGGTGGGAAACTCACTTGAGCCGACCTCCTGTCTTCCCTGTAGGCTCTGCCTCACCAACCACACTGTTTTTATTTTTTGTCACTGTTTATTGTAACAACCGCACTGTCTGGTGACCAGGATGCAGGAAAACTTGGTTGTTGGCCTTTCTGCCAGCAGATTGTATTAGAAGGTTTGGGGGAGATAGGGACCTCAAAGATGGTTTTCCTACTCTGACTATATTCATTGCCTCCTCCCTCATCATTGCCATGGATCTGCATGGAGTAGATGTCATCATCGCCACAGAGTTATCTGCAAGTGATGGGGGAAATTCAGTCATCCTTCCTCTCTAGTGGATGACCCTGACTCTTAAAAAGGAGGCTCCAAAATAAATGTCTTGTGACTATTTTTGGTTCTGATTAAAAAAAAAAATTCTTGCAACTAGTTTCTTGCTCCAATAGCTTGTCACAAGTGTCCTAGATCTACCTGAAGTGCTGATAGTTCTACACTGTGGATGACTGACAACTTGCTATGGCTGAGGCAAGCCACTTCCCTTTTGGGTGACCAGCCCTCATTTAACCACCCCAGCGGCTGCCGTGCAGAAGTGGAACTGAGAGTAAAGGCCATGGGAAGGAGGGCTCCTGGTTTCTGATTCCTTTGTCACTGGTTCCCTATATTGGGATTTTTAACAGTAAATCCATGCTTAAGTTACAGTGTGTTGTTCCAGAGCAAAGCTTAAATGTGGTTCTGGAATTACCTTCCCATCTGCCAGCCCAGGCACGGTGAAGTAAGCTCATGCTGCACGTGTGGAAGTCTGAGCGAGTTGAGGTTTTACCAAGAAGGAAAGGGAAATGAATAAGAATGACACATTTATTGAAGAAATGTAATTCATGTGTGACTTTGAAGATAGACTTTGCCAAAACATAATTCTTGTATAAAGTAAAACTTCCCTGTTTTTATTCTTCAAAGCTCATAGCAAATTTTTGATGAAATGGGTGGATTTCTTAAATTAAGATTTTTGTTTTTTGCTTGTCACTTTTTAAAGAAAATTCATTCCTGAGAGAAATAAGAGTGAATCAATGACTGACATTCCTTTACCATGTATTACCCCTGAATATTTGGGGAGCATACCTCACTCCCCACCACCAGTCATATAATCCCTCCTGTACTTTATCTCCAGGAGACATTTTTTGGGACCTGCACCATCGAACACTTAGCTGGGGTTTTCCCATGGACAGCCTCCTCTCTGCCCTCGCCTCCCCGCAGCCACAGGGAGATGCTGACTCAGAGCATAGACAGGGAGCTCCTGCAGGGCCGATGCCTGAGGACACAAGAGAGACACTCTCATCCAGCCAGCATGTCTCCTCACAGTGTACCATGTTCTGTGATGACATAATTGCTCCAGCTTCACCAGGACCTTATTGCCCACGTGTGGCTTCTCCATACTCTGGCCACATCCAGTGATCTGGTCCCTCAGTGAGAGCTTCTTGTCCTCCTAACTGCTTTGAGTCCTCCTTCAAAGCCCAGTAAAGCCTGCTTTCGCTTTAACGCTGGTGAATCCTTTCCCCTCTAATCCTAAACTTAAATCCCCCCTTGTTCAAGAAATGCTTCCAGGTCTGAAAGTGTTGCTCAGTGGTAGAGCACTTGCCTCACATGTGCAAGTCCTGGATTCAATGACCAGTACAGAAGGAAAGAAGGAAAGAAGGAAGGAACCAATTGAAACTTTTCCAGGTTCCCCAAAAGAGTGTACAGCATTTGGCATAACATTGGCATACAGATATCATAGATCCAGGCTGGTCACTTACCAGGGGGAAAGTAGTGATGAAAAATTTACTAGTTGAGAATTGGAAGTGACTTACATGAACTCTTTTCACACCTGTGAAACAAAGGTAAACTGGAGACTTTCAATGAGAGCTGTCATCGATTGTGTTGAGACAATCCTTTGTTGCTCATTTGAGCATTAATTTACCGCTATCTGCTTAATCCAGAATATCCTTCAGGACAATATAACCATCATGAAACCTTAATGAAAAGCAAAGGCAACCATGAGAACAAGTCTTAGAACTAGAAAATAACCTCGATAGTCAGGGTATTAATGACAATGTTATTTTCTTTTGCAAAATTAAGGACCTTGCTTTTTATGCTTGGAAACAAAGCATTAAATACTCTTGGAAAGCTCTTCCAAATAAATACAGATGTGCCTCCCATCTTAATTCTAAAATGCCTATTCCTCACATCTCTATTTGGAAATTAGGGTAATGATAAATGTTTAGTCAGCGTTTGTGTTGCTATGACCAAAAGACCCAACAAGAACAACGGAGAGGAGGAAAAGTTTATTTGGCTCACAGTTTCAGAGATTCAGACCATGGTCAGCCAACTCCCTATCTCTGAGCCTGAGATGAGGCAGAACATCATGGAAGAAGGTCAAGGAAGAGGAAGGCATCTCAGGATGTGGTGAGCTCTCCCTCACCAAGGACAAAATATAAACCCCGAAGCCACACCCCAATGCCCTACTTTCTCCAGCCATACCCTCCTGGCCTACAGTTACTGCCCAGTTAATTCATCAGTGGATTAATCCACTGATTAGGTGACACCTCTTATAATCTAATTGTTTCACTTGTGAAATTCTTGCATTGTATCACACATGAGTTTTGGGGGGACGCCTCATATCTAAATTGTAATAATAGGTTTTATTTTCTCTCTCTTTTAAAGTAAAGGTTGGACCTTGTTTTCATCAAGCAAATTATGAAATATTCTATAATTCCTAGATGTAAGACTGGAAAGGAAAATAGCTAGACCTTTTTGTTTTGTATTGTTTTATATATAGATTCAGCATTTCCTTATGTTTTTCCCTTAGAGAGAAATATAATTGTCCCTTTGTATCTGCCCAGGATTGGTTTCCTGATTCACCATAGATAACAGCCATAAATGCTCAAATCACTTACGTAAAATGGCATAGCATTTCCATATAATCTGTGCACATCCTCTTGAACATTTTGAATCATCTCTAGGTGATTTATGATACCTAATACAACAGAAATACTACATAGGCAAAAGGTGGAAACTGAGTTTGGACATAGCCATTAAAACAGCACACCTCAGTGAGTATTGACCACATCCTCCTCATTTGTAAAATGCAGTTTCACCTGCGTTCTGTTCATGATTTGTTTTAAACAGAATAATGACCCCACAAAGGTGTGCACACTCCAATCCTCAGAACCTGTGAATAGTTTAGTTTACATAGCAAAGGGAATTAAAGTGATAGTCAGATGACCTTACAGTAAAAAGATTATTTTGGTTATCAGGTTAGGCCCAATATAGTCACAGGGGTCCTTAAGGCGGAAGCACAAGATAGAAGAGAACCACAGCAATAGCAGCTCAATGAAAGAGACTCCTGCCTGCCTGCCATCACTGGCTTGAAGATGGAGGAAGGGACCACAAGCCAGGGAAAACAAGTCACCTCCAGAAGGTGGAAATGCCAGGGAAATGAATTCTCTCCTAGAACCCCCAGAGGGGAATGCAGCCCTGCTGAGACCCTGATTTTAGCTCGGTGGGAACCTCTGCTGGAATTCTGACCCACAGAACTATGAGGAAATAAATTTGTGTGGCTTTAAGCCATTAAGTTTGTGGTCATCTGTTACAGCAGCCTCAGGATACTAACTCATGATTCTAGTGATCTCAAAGACTACTTCACAGCCCAACCAGCCACACGGGATCTTTACAGGCCCGAAAGAACCTGCCTCACATTTTTCAACAGAAAGTTAGCAGTGGGTGTTGATGAAGAACAAGGTCATCTACAATTTCAAAGAAGAAAGCTCAGAGCACCGCAGCCCAGCAGCACAGTGTTCTGGATGTTCAGAACAGCTCAGTCTGTACTTTGGGGTGGGCAGGCAAACCCATGTGTTTCTACATTCTGCATTTTGCCCAATTGCTGTTCTTTTTCAAATAGAAAAGCATTCAGACCTAGAGGCCCCAGCAATATTTTACTCATCTAATACAGGAAAATAATTTAAAAAATCTCCTGGGCAAACAAAGATGGCTTTGTATTTCAAGTGGAACCTAAGCAGGTCACATGCTCTCATCATGTGGAACACATGTTCCTCACCTTAACGTGAAAATGTTGATGAGAACCTCAGCTTTGGAATAGAGGGGGGGTGATGCAGGTGACAAGCTGCTTACCAACCTGGATCTTTTATCAGGCAATCAATCATTTACCAGGGAGCTTTACTGACTCGTGGCTCTTGTATGCTGTCAGATACATCCATCAGGGTTCAGAGACTAGCACATTCCTGCCCAGGGGTGACCAGCTAAATTGTAGATGCAACGGTGCCAGAGTGCTTTAGAGAGCTGGAAGGTGTATTTTCCCTAAAAGCAACCTGTTAACACAGACTGGAAAATCTTACAGGTTGAGCAAATTGAGGCCTGATAAATAGGAACTCTGGTGATATTTTTGCTACCTGAAAGTTAAATTGGAGTGAATGTGTGCAGAGTGAGTGTTTGCACACATCTCCAGAGCTTCACACTCACTACTGGTCTACAGTGCTCTTGCATACTGCATACACAGTGTCAAGAGGAACATGCACCTTACCACAGCCACTGCACCCACCTGGGATGCAGGCACCACACTGTCTTTATTTCCACTTTGCACACAAGAATGCTGAGGCTCAAGAGATGTTAGGGTTTGTGCAGCTTCTAATTTTTGCTTCTGGGGTTTAACCCAGGAGACACTTGGGTACAGTGCCTTCATCTTCTCCCTTGGTGTCCAGCCCACCTTGGGGATGAATGACCTGATCTTTCAGAACACACCTTAAATTCATTTGTGCATAGGAAGTGTGCAGTACACATTGGGATGAAGACTTCACATCCAGCCCTGCTTTCCTGGGAGCCCCCCGTGTGCACCTGTTTTCTGCATAGAGGATAAACTGTCAGCCCAGAGGTTGCTCCCTCTAAGATTAATTTCTTAAAAAATAAAAATTTCCATTCACCCAGGCAGACTTACCAATTTCAAGGATCCCTTTGTACAAATTTCTGCCCCCTAAGTAGGCAGCCCTCATAACTCACTGTCTTCCTCACTGGCCAGAGCTACTGCAGGAGCATGCTGTCCCTCATCAGCCTGTCTTCCCTTTCACCATCAGCTTATATTGCCAGCTGAATGCAGACTGTATCCTTCATTCAGTGTGCGCTTGTGGAATCCTTGTATGCTGTTGGTGGGAATGTAAATTAATGCAGCCATTATGGAAAACAGCATGGAAGTTCCTCAAAAACTTAAAAATAGTGCTCCTTTTGGCAGCACATATACTAAAATTGGAACGATACGGGAAAGATTAGTATGGCCCCTGTGCAAAGATGACATGCAAATTTGTGAGGCATTCCATATTTTTAAAAGATGTACAAATATTGTGTCTCAATTACAAAAACAAGAATAAAAACAATTAAAAATAGAACTACCATATGATCCAGCAATCCCACTTCTGGGTATATATCCAAAGGAAATGTAATCAGTATGTTGAAGAGACATCTGCACTCCATGTTCACTGCAGTGCTATTTGTAATAGTCAAGTTATGGGATCAGTTCATCAGTGCATGAATGAATAAAGAGAACCCGGAAAATATACACAATGGAATGCTGTCCCGCTTTACAGAAGAAGAAAAGCCTGTCATTTGTGACAATATAGATGGGATTGGAGAACAAAGTGCTAAGTGAAATGAGCCAGTCACAGAAAGACAGATATCTCACTTATATGATATCCCTAATATGTGGAATCAAAAACAACTGAACACATAGCAGCAGAGAGTAGAATGGTAGTTTGCAGAGGCTGAGGGGTTGTGGGGACTGGAAGGGGTTTGTTAAGGGGCATAAAATCATAGTTAAATAGAACAAATGCATGATCAGTGTTTAAGGTGGTGGATATGTTAATTCACTCCATTCATTTTACAAGGTACATATATAATATCACTGCATACCCTGTAATTATAAATGATTATAATTTATCAAAAAGAAAAGGGGACTAGGGATATAGCTCAGTTGGTTGAGTGTTTGCCTAGCATGCACAAGGTCCTGGGTTCAATCTCCAGTACCCCCCCAACCCCCAAATAAAAAGAAAGGAAGGGAGGAAGAGGTGTGATGGAGTGGGAAGTAGGAACAGGAGGCAGGAAGGTCCCAGTGGAGGGTGGAAACAGTTATTAGGTACAGAGTTGTTGGGCAGTTCCAGGAGGGCCCAGGTGGGAATAGGAAGGTGCTCATGTGTCTAGGACTCTGAAAACCTGGTAAAGCTTACTTGAACCAGAGGCCAAAGGAAAACTCAGTAGTGGTCATTCCTTCTTTCTTTAAAATGTCAAACTTTTCTTCCTCAGATATACTTTTGCTTTTTGTATTAAATATTCACCATATTTACTGAGTTTTTGTCTGTTTAGTTTGTTTTGGTTTGGTAACCTCCCTTGAAGATGTTGCTTAAGATGGGCACCTCTCCCACCTTACCTACCCCCATCCAGGTGTCATAGCATAATGATAAGAGTTTTTTTTAAAAAAATTATGGTAAGTAGCCAGGTGTGGTTTTGCACAAGTACAATCTCAGCAACTCAGGAGGCTGTGGCAGGAGGATTGAAAGATGGAGGCCAACCTTGACAACTTAGCAAGATCCTCCTTCAAAATAAAAATAAAAAGGATTGGGGCTGTAGCTCTGTGGTAGTGCACCTCTGTGTTCAATCCCCAGGACCCTCAATAAGTAAATAATGTGAGACAATGAATTTAACCAGCTTGGTTTAATCACTCCATAATGTGTTTATTAAACATTACATTGTGCCCCATAAATATATACAATTATTTCTATCAACTAAAAATTTTAAAAAAGAAACAAGATGCTTAAAGGCATTGCCTCCATTGTTAAAATTCCTTAGGCTGTGGAGATAATCAATTAATAATTTTTTTCTTTGCTTTTATTGGTGCACTATAGTTATACATAATAGTATGGTTCATTTTGACATATTCATACATGCATATAGTATAATTTGCCCCATTTCATTCCCCAGTATTTCCCCTTTCCATTTCTCCTCCCTCTCCCATCCCCTTACTTTTCCCCATTGGTCTTCCTTCTATTTATTTATCATTTTTTTAAAAAGTTGATGCATTATAGATATGCATAAAGGTGGAATTCATTGTATATATTCATACTTATCAATATATTCTTTGTGTATATTCACACAGATACACCAATAGGTGCATTACTATCTTGGTAAAATTTGTTACAGTGTAGAGGAACTTGGAGGACATACATAAGGTGAAATAGCCTTACCAGAAAGATAAATATCACAAGATCCCATATACAGGTTGAGTATCTCTTATTTAAAATTCCGATCTGGGATCAGAAGTGTTTTGGATTTATTTTCATACTTTGGAATATTTACATATGGATAATGAGATATGTTAGGAATAGGACCCAAGTCTAAACACAGAATTTATTTTTATTTCATATACACCTTACACATAGCCAAAAGGTAATTTTATATTGTATTTTTAGTGAAGCTGTGTTTTGAATGAAACGTATCACATGAGATCTGGTGTGGAATTTTTCACATGAGGCATCACATAGGCACTCAGAAAGTTTATGGTTTTGAAGCATTTTAGATTTTCAAATTAAGGGTACTCAACATGTATGTGGAATCTAAAAACATCTCTTAGAAGCAGAGTAGATTACTGCAAGGGGTTGGAGAGTAGGAGAGTGTAAAGGCTAGATGTTGGTCAGAGGATACAGGTTTCAGATGGACTGGAGGAGTAAGTTCTAGGGATCTGTTGCACAACCTGGTGACTGTAGTTAATGATAATGTATATTTCAAAATTGAAAAGAATAGACTTTAAATGTTCACACACACACCCCCCAATATGTGGAGTGTTGGATATGTTAAATAGCTTGATTGAATCATTCCATACCATGTATATATATCAAAACATCACTTTGTGTTCCATCCATAGAGACAATTATTAATTTGTCAATTAAATTTATATATAAATTTTTTTAGGTGTCAATGGACCTATTTATTTATTTATTTATTTATTTATTTATTTATTTATTTATATGTGGTACTGAGAATTGAATCCAGTGCCTCAAATATGCTAAGCAAGTGCTCTACCATTGAGCCACAACTCTGGTCCTGACAATTAAAATTTTAAGAAATAAATTTTTATAAAGTTCCCAAAGCTGCAGAAGAAGTGAGACCTCTTCAGTGGGAGCTTGGAATACTACTGCCACTACCTGCTGCCCAGTGACACAGTGAGTTAACTGCTCCCTGATGACTCATCAGCACTCAGTTTGTGCATGGATAAAGGCATCTTTTTGGGCCCCCTACACCCACCCTTCCAGCATCCTCCTGTGGGAACTCCACGTGCCTAGGATTTTCTTTGTGAGTGCACACAGGGTCATGACCTGAACCATAACTGCCACTGAAGGGATAGATGCTCCACCCATGTTTATGAACCATCTTCATATGCCCATTTTCCCCCTGAGTACGATTACACAGTGAAGGAATAAAATAACACCAAAGAAATATTTCCAGGTGGAAGTGGTAGTGGGGAAATATTACTGCTGCTAGTAATAAGGAAAAGAATCATAACACATTGCTAAAAACAAAACCAAAAATTGAATCCAGTGTTTTTCAGCAGTTAAAAACATAATTAGAAATCTAGCCGGGCGCGGTGGCGCACGCCTGTAATCCCAGCACTTGGGAGGCTGAGGCAGGAGGATCACGAGTTCAAAGCCAGCCTCAGCAACTTACTGAGGCCCTAAGCAACTCAGTGAGACCCTGTCTCTAAATAAAATACAAAATAGGGCTGGGGATGTGGCTCAGTGGCCCAGTGGCCACTGAGTTCTATCCCCGATTCCAAAAAAAAAAAACCAAAAAAACCATAATTAGAAATCCAAACACATTCAAGCTATTTTTGTTCCCATTTATAAACCTTCAACCCAAAGTCACTGGGAAGAATTTTGGGAAAAACATGCTTTTCTGCCTTTTCAGGCTGCAACGAAGTCCCCAAATTCTCATTAATTATGTGTTTAAAATTGTTTTTGTGGGCAGAGTAAGGAGGAGGATGGTCAACAGGTACTAAGTTCCATTTTGATAGGAAAAATGTTTTTTGTTTTTGAAAAACAATTATTTTTCAGTACTGCTGATTGAACCCAGAGGAACTCTATCACTGAGCTACATCCTCAGTACTTTTTAGCTTTTATTTTGAGACAAGATCTTGTTTAGTTGCCCATTCTGGCCTCAAACTTGTGACCTGCGTGTCTGAGATTACAGGTGTATGCCACTGTGGCTGGCTTAGTTCTTGGGTTGTATTGCAAAATAGGGTGGCTACAGCTAACATTATGCATTATGTATCTCAAAATAGCTAGAAGAGAGGACTTTGAAGTTCTTACCTTAAAGAAATAATAATTTCAGTGTGATGATTTTGCTAATTACTATGATTTGATCATGACTCAAATCAAAGCATTCCTTTGTACCCCACAAAGTGGATGAATATTATGTCAATGAAAATAATAAAATTAATAAAATAGAAAGTTGGAGCAGAAGATAACTGGGCCCTTGTCTTCCCATGGTGGACCTATGTAACAGTCAGAATGGCAGGCATTGTCCTGGGTGGCACGCAAGGCCCTGTGGGTGAACTTTGCTCTGTTGAGGTAGTTGGTAACCTCTGGCTGATTCAGTCCTTCAGAAAAGGGTCGTTGCTTATCTGTGCATGTTTGCACAGTAACCGAAAGCACCAGTTTGTGAGCCACTTATAACCTGTGTAGTTCTTAAAGAAGAAAAATATTTTTTTTTTCCTAAATAGAGACAAGAAATTCTACAACTTAGCAATGCCCATTTCTCAGCATTCTCCCCACTAGAGTAATCTAAAATCAGAAAGCATGAGTTGGTTAAGTTTGGGGCCTTCCTTCTATTCATGATTTGGAGCTGCCATCCAGCTTCTAGCAGTGAGTCTTTGGGCATTGACTCAATCCCCTCTGATCTTCAGTGTCTTTATCTGTAACATGGGAACAACGTGGCCCACAGGAGCACAGTGAAGACGGTGTGGAAACACTGTGCCTGTGTTGGTCATTGCAGGATCCTGTGCACGTGGCCGGCAGGAGAAAGTGACCATCAGTACAACCCTTGTCACCATGTTTTTACCCAAAGATGAAAACAAAAAGTCCATCCCCATCACCCCCAAATTCCCTCATCAGTGCTCATTCTCAGACTACCTTGGGTGAAAGCAATTTCCCCCGGTTACCGCTGCCATCATTGCTTTAGTGCGAAGGATTGAGATTTGGCTTGCAAGCTGTGAACCCTGAAGGTGCCTTTCGTCACCATGCAGACTGCATCAGAAGAAATCACATCACAAGAGTACATTTTGATCCATCTGTTATTGTCCCTTTTATTCTCGAAGCTGATTCTGCTGAGATGGGGAAGTGTTTGTTTAAGGTCCCTTAATAATCATACTATGTCGGCTGGCATGATTTAGGAACATTTGCAATAAATATGTCACAGGGAAGTATTGCTGTGGTGATAGCTTTTGGGATGTGTTTTGAAAAATAGGTCGCTTTCATGATGTCTTATTTTGCACAGTGAGAAGAAACTAGCACCCAGGCTCAGGAAGGTCAGAAGGCGAGTGTTTTCAATAAATCATCTCAAGAGAAGCCCCAGGGAAAGGCATATTGTAGGGCTTTGACTCAGTCTGAACTCCTGAGCATGTGAGAAATCAGACCGACTTTCTGGCTCAGTCCTCTCAGACTGTAAAATAAAGGGGAGGGACCTTATAATCAATGAAGCCCTTTCACTTTTCAAAGTTCTGATTCAGAAGATGCAGGGGGCTCCGGGGAAAAGGTGACCTGGATTTAATACCCTTCTTTCCCATCCACATCCTGAATGAAGTGACTGCTGGGTTTCTGGGCCTTTGGGGCAGACTTTGATTTTATGCAGGGCTGTGGGCAGCCTCAGTAGGTTCCTCCATGGGCCACAGGCGCTTGGGGCACAAGCGCTGGAGAGCCCTGGATTGAATCCCAGGAAGCAGAACATCCTGAAAGGCCTATGCCTGCAGTGAGGAAGATGCATGGAAGGGTGACTGATGCTCTGCTCCCCTGGGCTTATTTCCTTTGCTCTTGTGGCTGAAGAGCTTGCCAGGGAGACTCTGGGGAAGCCCTCTGCTCCCCACTGACCTGGGAAGCCACTTCACCTTCCCTATGGAAGGGACCTGCCATCATGTTAGAGAGCAGACCAGTGCCCAAGTGTGTGAACTCAGAATAGTAACCATTCACCCACAGGTGCCTGGCAACAAGGCAGAGGAGGATAATATAAACAAAAACTCATGCCCAGCAAAATAGAGCTGCTGGGGAAGACCTGTGGCCACTTAAGAAAGAACTAGTTATAATAATTTGGGGAGCAATGAGCACTTAGAAGAGGAAGCAGGGAAGATGCTCCCCCAAAATAGGAACAGAAACTACTATATTTAGGAATAAGTTTAATAAGAAAGGTTCAGGAGTTCCATGAAGACAACTTCATAGAAGTATTTCTGTTTGCTTGTCTTGGTTAGGTTGTCATGGGGATTGAGCCCAGGGCCTCCTGTATGCTAGGCGAGTGTTCTACCACTGAGCTACACCCCCAGTCCCAAATGCACTGTGTTTTTGAAGGGTGTGAGCAGGCCTGAGGCAACCCATAGTTTCCCACTGCGTTGAACAGAAGAAGCAGATGTTGCTCAATGCCCGTATTCTCAAGAGCCGTGTGCATGTGTGTGGGGGCATTTCCACCGAGGGTTCTCTTGGAATTGGATAAAGTGGTCTTACAGTTTATAATGCCTCAGTGTAGTCAAGACATTTTTAAAAAGATTGAAAAGCAGCAGTTTTTCATACAAAACATTGGAACCAGGTCTGCAGCAGGAATTTGTGCATGACTTGGGCCCCACAGAGAGCTGAGTAGGAACCCCATCCAGCATGCAACCATTGTGTTGAGCCAGATCCCTGCCTCCAGGCTTCTTCTGCTAGAGAGGATGCCTTTGTCAATTTGCAGGAAACCACCTTTCAATATTCAGGCTAGTGGTGGAACTGATCAGACATACTGTGATCCAGCGGACATGTAGATTTCTGGAATCTATAAATAAAGCTCAAATACAAATGTTATTACATATGATGATGATGATGATGATGATGATGATGATGATGATGATTTGGTGGTACTGGGGATTGAACCCAGGGCACTTTACTACTGAGGCACACCCCTAGCCCTTTTTACTTATTTTTTTATTTTAATACAGTGTCTTGCTAAGTTGTCAAGCTGGCCTCCAACTTGTGATTCTCCTACCTCAGCTTGCCAAATAACTGAAATTACTGTCGTGGGCCACTACACGTGGCTATCCGTGAAAATTTTATAAAAAGTGGGTATTTCGCTGGGGGAAGGATGATTTAGAAAGCAGCGTTGATACAACTGGCTGTTTGGGGTCCAACAGCATCAATCCCTTAGGTTGCAACATAAAAATTAGTATCAGCAGGTTTTCCAGAAATTACTGTGCAGTCCCCAACAAACGAACAAACAAGCAAACAAAAATTAGCAACTATTATGTACAGTGAAGGGACATCGAAATTTCCTTAGCCAGTCCTGGAAAAATCAGGTATTTTTTAACTATATAAAAATTTAAAACAAGTGCATGATAAAATTACACCATGAGCAAAAATCGAAAACAAACAAACCAGAACTCTAGGAGAAAAGCATTTGTAAAGCAAAAGACAGGAGAGGTGGGGCTGGGGCTGTGGCTCAGTGGTAGAGCACTTGCCTAGCATGTGTGAGGCACTGGGTTCGATCCTCAGCACCACATATAAGTAAGTAAAATAAAGGTATTGTGTCCATCTACAACTAAAAATGTTTAAAAAAAGAAGAGGTGTTAATTTTTTAAAAAAATATTTTTTAGATGTTGATAGACCTTTTTTTTATTCATTTATTCATTTTATTCATTTATTCATCATATGTGGTGCTGAGGATCCAACCCAGTGCCTCACACATGCTAGTCAAGCACTCTACCACTGAGCCACAACCTGAGCCCCAATATTTTTAATAAAAATACTCTTGCAGGGTAAACTGTCAAGAAGGGATCAAAGAACACACTGGAAAGAACAAGAAGGAAATATGCAGAATTAATGCACAGGAGGGCAAAGCCCAGTGGTCTGGGGGTCAGGGAGATGCAGATAAAAAGAACAGTAAGGATAGTGTCCTGTCCTGTCCAGCCCATCAGACTTGCAGGGAAGTTTTATTTTTTTATCTTTTGGAAATGGGGTCTGGTCAGGTTGCCCATGGTGGTCCAGCCATCCTCCTGCCTCAGCCTCCCAAGTAGCTGAGACTATAGGATGTATCACTGTGCCTGCCTAGGGAGGTTTTGAAAAGAAAGAAAGAAACACCTATGGCTTATAGAAAGGAGGATGTAGGTACTCTTAGATGGAGAAATACGAATGATCACAGTGTCTCGGGAAAATTTATTAAAATCACAGAACTCCACAATAAGAACTGGGATTTTACTTCTGCTCATTTTTGTGGGGATGTCATACCACCACATTAATGGATGTATAAAAAGTTACTCAGGAAATTCTTTAGAAGTGTCCCCACAGTGCTTTACATGCTTTATATTGGGTAGTGTCATTAAGACATCCTGAAGTCTGCTGAGATACAGTTTGTGCTCCAAGTCTGTGGGTTGCACATCTGTGAATTCAACCAACCTTGGAACAGGGGGTGGTAGGGACACAGTGTCTGAACAGAACATGCACAGACTTTTTTCATGTCATTATTCCACAGACAATACAGCATTTGCATTCTGTTAAGTATTGTGAGTTTTCTAGAGATGATTTTTTTTAAAGAGAAAATGTCTTCCATTTCCACATTTCCAGTGTGTTCCAGTATGTTGCCCAGGATGGCCTTGAACTCTTGGTCTCAAGTAATCCTCTCGCCTTAGCATCCAGAGTAGCTAGGACTCTAGGTGTGTGACACTTTTACCAGCAAGAAGTGAGTTAAGGTATGCAGGAGGATATGGGCAGGTCATATGCAAACACTACACTGTTTTACAGAGGCACTTGAGCATCTAAGGAGGGTCCTGGAACCAGTGACTTTCCAGAGAAAACATTTTTCCAAAAATAAAAATAGTTTAATGTTAAAACTCACTAAGTTGTATTACTAAGGGATTTCAGGTATAATTTTGCTCTAGCTTATTTCCTGGGGAAAATTCATGTATCCTGGGTTATTTGGTGTTGCACTGTAGTGAATAACTGGGCTGTTAGAGCACAGTGCAGCATGTCCCTGTCTGGCCTGAGAAACTCAGCATCCTTTTTTCCTTCTGAAGAAGCCTGAGGCCCTCATTCTCTGGGTAAGAGTTCTGCCAGGACAATGCATCATTCCTTCTGATTTCGTTTCAGAACAGCCAATACTTCCCAATCATCTTGACCCATTTGAACAGTCTCCTCCCTGCACACCTGTGCTTCCACACACATCTGGGACATTTCTTAAAGTTCATGTCACTTTTAGGAGACATATATAAAGGAAAGTATTTTAGGAAATATTTCATCCCTCTAAGTTTTCATATTTATTTGTAATTGCACATAAAATTGTACCTATTTATAGGGTAGCATGTGATATTTTGATAAAGTGTACATTGTGTGATGTTTAAATTAGGATAAACATCTCCTCAAACATCATTTTGTTGTGGTGAAAACATTCACAGTCTTCTAGCTTTTTTGAAGTATACAATACATTATCATTACCTATCATTACCCCATTGTGCAATAGAATACCCAAACCTATTTCTCCTCTCTCTCTGTAACTTAGTACTCATTAATCAACTTCTCCCATCTCCTCTACTCTTGGCAGCCTCTGGTAACCATTATTCTACTCTTTACTTTATGAGATGAACATTTTAAGATTCCATATATGAGTGAGATCAGAAAATCCTTTTTATGCTAGTAGTTTAACCTACTGTATTTTGGGTAATTTTGTGATTGGAAGATTCACTCCAGAAAAAAATCACTACACGTGTCATCCATCACTGCCTCTGAGTTTTAGTCTTGGATTCAGAATCCATTAGCACATCCCACTGAAGGAGCAGATGTTTCAGTTTATGGTAGAAGGAAGATACATTCTGGATGTTACGCAACACATTTGGCTCAAGTTCCCACTTCGAATTTTGCTGTTTCTGTTTCAGTGATGACTTCTCACCTCATGGTTTTTAAAATATGTTGGTCCTATAAACATTTACTTAATAATCCATTATCCAAAATGTTTGTCCTGGACTTTGATGCAGGAGTTTTCGACAGGGGCAGGGGGATGTGATTCTGAACCCCAGGAGGCATTTGGCACTTGTCTGGAGTAATTTTTGATAGTCACGGTGGCATCTGTTGGGTGCAGGAGGGGATGTTGCTCAACATCCTACAATGAACAGTAAGCTCTCTATAGTAAATTACCTGGCTCAGAAATTACCTGGCTCAGAATGTCAGTAGTACTGAGGTTGAGAAACACTTTAAAGCAATTGTCTCTCATTCCAATTCTCTGTTGTGTAATGAGTGTATATTAAATTTTGGGTAGTTGTATGGTCTTATTGAATCTTTTTAAAGTGATGTTAGAATTCTCTCCCCCCCCCCCCCCGTGCCCGTGTGTATGCACATGAATGCACACTCCTTTATTTGTTCAACATCCAAAAAAATACATTCCTTAAAGGGATTTCTTATTTCTAATGTATCAGCCCTTGATACTAATGATTATCCCAGGAGAGTCTGTCAATCAAGAAATCATCCACGAGGTTAAAATAAGTGAAGGCAATCTTATTTGGGTGCAAAATAGATTTGCAAATCAGGACCTCAGGCTCAACTAGACCAAACCAACATTCATCTAAAGAAAGTGGGCAGTGACACACACCTGTGATCCCAGATGCTCAGGAGGTTGAAGCAGGAGAATTGCAAGTAAGGCCAGCCTCAGCAACTTAGCCAGACACTGTCTCAAAATAAGAAGTACAGAGGACCAGGGATGTAACTCACTGGCAGAATGTCCATGGGTTCAATTTCTAGTACAGAAAAAAAAATGTTTTTAAAAAGAAAGTGTGTTCTGTTAAGGGTGGTTGTAAATTTTGTAGGTCTCTTGGAATGTTCAGGTCAAAAGGACAAACCTGGTCACTCCAGTGCTTCTCAAATCTTGCAAGGTACTTTAAAGTTTTGGAAAAGTTTTTCCTGGTGTGGACTCAGTTCCTGACATGATGTGTCCATGCATGGCAATATTCTTCTTTTCAGTAAATCTCTAAGGCTCAGGAAAGGATTTTTTGCCCCCCCCCCCAATTCTTTAGCCATTTTGCCTTTTATTTTTATAAATTTTTTGGTGTCTTGCCCTGAACCTCCCAAACCTCCTATTTAGTGTTTGCCTCACTACATCCTACTTTCTTGTTTGTTCTGTTTGTTTAAAAAGGGGTGTGCAGCCAGATGCAGTGGCACATACCTGTAATCCCAGCCACTCAGGGAGGCTAAGGCAGAAGGATTGCAAGTTTGAGGCCAATCTGGACAATTTGTCAAGACCTTATCTTAAAATTTAAAAGTTTTTTAAAATAAAAAACATTAAAAGAGGGGTGCCGAGGGAGTTGCTTAGTGGTAAAGCACACCTGGGTTCAATCCCAAGTACTTAAAAAATATATGTGTGCATTTCTCCCCTTAGCAAACCAAAAGACTCCTCCAGTCTCATTTTGCTTAGAGGTCCTCACTCCAGCTGATTTGCATGTTAGGTTACTGTTAGTTCACACGTGCTTTCCTTTTTCTTAGATGAATCCCTGTAGATCTTTTTAGATACTTTACATTCGAACCTACCTATGTTAGTTAGCTTTTCGTTGCTTATACCAGATTACCTGACAAGAACAACTTAGAGGAAGAAGGATGAATTTTGGCTCACAGTTTCAGAGGGTTCTGTCTGTGGTTGTCTGGCTTCATTACTTTGGACTTGAAGTGAGGCAGAATATCATGGCGGAAGGGCATGGCACAGGAAAGCTGTTCAGCACTTGATAGCCCTGAAAGGGAGAAAGACAGAGAAAGTGAGAAAGGACCAGGGGCCAATAAGGTCCCTAAGGCCACACCCCCAGTGATTTATTCTTCTAGCCATGCCTCCTCACCTGCCTATAGATTTTACCATCTCCCAGTAAGTTCATTCAAATGATTAATCCATTAAATGGATTAATTCATCGATGAGGTCAGAGCTCTTATGAGCGATTGATTTTACCTCTGAACATTGCTGAATTATCTAACAAATGTCCAACTTTGAAAAATTCAAGGGAAATACAATTGCTTTGTCTATAAGATGCAAATTATGCAGATATTTCTGGCCAATTGTATTTTTGTTGGTTTAGAAAATGTAACATGATTTTATGTTGGAATATGATGTTTTATCAATAGGAAATGTACTAAATTGACAAGGAAGTCGGAAGAAGTCTGATGTTTGGGAAGACATTTGCCTTTATATTATTGTTCCACATCAGCAAAATAGTATAATATAAAATGATGCCAACCATGTAATCATATTTTATGTGATTATACTTAAGTAGTACCTATTCTTGTGCTCTTTATCATTGAAATCCTATGAACAATTATACTCTTTCTAATAAAAAAAAACACCTTTTATTTTAATTCCAAACCACAAATCAAATATAAGAGGTCTCTTGCTGTGCATTTGTACTATTTCTGATTTTATTAGTCCAAATTAAGCACTTGGTGCTGGAGTTTAGGCTCCGTGGCAGAGGGATTGCCGAGCAAGTTCGAGGCCCTGGGTTTGATCCCCAGCATCATCATCATGATCCTCTCTCTTTCTCTCTCACACACAGACACACACAGTCATCACTTGCTTCATAAGTGTAGTGGGAAAAATTGCACGCACGCACACACACACCCACGCTCGCACGCACACACGCACAAATTACGAAAGGCAAGTCAAATAGTGGCCGTGGCCACACCCAATTAGCAGTCATTGTTTGATCATCTGGTGCTAGTTGGGAGAGCTTAAAGTCTAAAGGACAGATTCAAAGAGCTATGAAGGAGGATGAGTACAGAGCCTCAGTTTTCTTTGGGAGCCTCAACTTTAGAGATGGTTGAAAGTCCCTGTTTGCAGGTCAGGAACCTAAGGCACCCAGAGTCCAAGGCTCCTGGGCCCTGAGCCCTCTGTACTGGAGATGAGTCATCAAGTCAGATCAGACTACGTGCACTGGGGCTTTGTGACCCTAAATGAAAGCACTGGCCAGATGTGAGGCATTATCATTAATTATTCATCATTCCAAAACCAGCAATTTAGAACTGTTTGTAAATACTTTCTGTAGGAAGGGTTTTGTGAGAAAGGGTGGGGCAATTTTGTGCAGAAGCAACCTGTAAGCCAGTCCAGCTGCTGCACTGGACACAGGCTCCTTGGTCTATTCTTTGCTTTCAGAAATGCCAGGTGTGCCCTGCTCATTTTGGGAGCACTTCTTAGAGCTACCAAGTCAGCCTGGCCAAGAGAATAAGCAACTCATGAAGCTGACCTTTTAGTGCTGATGGAGGTTCCCAAGGTGAGCAGAGCTGTATCCCCCTGAAGTTGCAGCTCAAATGGTCCTGGCTGCATTTAGTCCTAGTGAATGAACTCATTTCTCAATCTACTGGGGCTGCCTTGGAGCACATGTCCTAGTTTTTATGAAAAACAGCAATTTGATGACTTTTGACCTTGAACAAATCCCCCTACCCCCTGGTTGTTTGCAAATAGCCAGGAGTTTTGGCAAATGGACTGAAATTTGTTAATTCTGTGTCTCAAACACTGACACAGGTCTGGAACTGGCAGCCTTCCCAGGCGTTTTCAAGCATAGTGATGTTTATTCTCAGATCACATTAGTCTCTGGCTACAAGATTTACAAGGGGTGGGGGAGAAGAGGTTTTTGCTTAGTATATGGAAGTCTTCATGGTAGCCTGTAGAGTACCAGATCAGATATGCTTTCAAAACCAGATCTCAGACTGGAGTTGTAGCTCAGTGGTAGAGCGCTTGCCTACCATGTGAGGCACTGGGTTCAATCCTCAGCACCACATAAAAACAAACAAACATATTGTATCTATCTACAACTAAAAAAAAATCTATTAATAAAAAACCCCAGATCTCCCCATGGCATCACAACCCTGGAGCTACGGGTTAGTTTCAACATCTCTAAGTGGGAATGTACTATTAGGACCAGGTGAGGACTCTTTGAGGTAAAGAATATGAAGTGCCATGCAGTGCCTGGTTCCTAATGAGTGGCACTGAGGGAAGACCTGCTTAATTTTTTCCATTGTGATTACTAATATTATTAAGATTAAAATGGTGTCTCAGTGCTGAGATTTATCATCTAGACCTCCAGCTGACATTGGCTGAAAGACCCTAACTGAAAGCACTGGCCATTTTTAATCGCCTGTGACCCTCCTATGGAGGTCCACTGCTGAAGAAGTTCTGTCTTTCAAGAGGCTGAACAGTCTGATGTGAACTGGATGAGAGATGAGCTTGAGTAGTGGATAGGTTGGGGAAGAGATGAATAAGTCCCGGAATGTTTGGAAAGATGACCCCTCTATCTTCATGAGTGTGCCATTGGAAGTACAGTTTCCAAAAATATGGTGATTACACCCACACATTCCTTGACTGTTTTTCCAGCTGCGTTCACTTGGCCGTAGAAGGGTGAAGGCAGAGGTGTTGAGGAAGGGGGTGTGATGCCCTGTGCTTTTGCCCGTGGCTGCCCATGGGGCATGCTTGGGCACCATGGAGCCTGTGCTCTTCTTCCAAATGTGGGGCCATCCCTCAACCACCCTGGCTCCCTGTGATGGCACAGTGCTTCCACTAGTCACAGTCCTGCCCTGGGTGTAAGCCCAATCTCCCCTCCTCCATTACCCCACTTTGATGGCATCCCAGCCCCCCAATACTCCTGTATCCTTCATAGTAAGTGCTCAGCTCTCATCTCTGCCTTTCTTCTTCTCATATTCCTTCCTGTTTGATCTCAGCAAGGGCACCCCCTAATAAGTGGTCCTGTCACCTCTTTTCTCAGGACCCCCCAGTGTGTTATCTCTATTTGTCTTTGTCCTCAAATCTGCCATGTCTCCTGCCAGACCACCCCACTGGACCCCACCAGCTCCTGGAACTCAAAAGTCGCTCACAGTTGGATTCTCTGTCCCCTCTTCAAGCAGATCTGGCTCCTGGGTGAGGGGGGTGGTGCCCTGCATTCTAGCCACCAGGGTGAGGCTGAAGTCCTAGATACCTCTGTTCCCATCTCCTCATCTGATCATTGATGCTGTCTGTCACATAGATGGTACAGCTGAACTTCCAGACCCATGCTTTCTCTCCTATTTCTATTTCAGAGGTCCATGACAGTGAACTTGCTGGTGGAGGATGGTTTTTGAAATTTGACTGCTCCTGTCTCTGATTTGGGCACCTCCCTGCCAGTCTCCCCAAATCAAATTCTCTTTGGTTGAAGTAGTCCCCTTGGATTGGGTGGGATTTGGGTTAGCCAAAGATTCTTGGCATCCTTCAGAGTCTAGTTCAGATGCCCCCTCTTCAGGAAACATTTCCTGGTGGCTTAGTCAAAATAAGTGTCCTTTCTCTCAGAGTGGTCCTCAAAAGAGGTTCATGTTCAGACCTTACAAACCTCCATCTCCTTTTCTTTCTCTTCCGCATTATCTTTCCTACTAGTCCTAACTCAAGACATATTCTTTTTGTTGCTTGATTTTGATGGAGGAAGGACAAGTTTAAAGGGGAAGAAATCAAGGGAGTTAAGTGAGATGTATCCTCTCATCACCCCATTCTACTGCCGTCCTCCTCGCCTCCTCAGCACCTCAGCCTGGGTGTGCATGTGGCGGACTGTGGGCTGATGGAGGTGGGAGGGCGGTCCCATATGTTATCATGGAAATAATCTGCAACTACATCAAAGTTGTCATTTTTGGAACATGGGAAAGTGTACAGTGAAACATGACCGTATATAAAGTTGTTAGATCATGTAAGGGCAGAAAAATAAAATGTGAGTGCATATTAGAAATATCTTAAACTTCTGATTCATCGGCTAAATTGCCAAAAAGTAGATGAAGCAAGTGCTCTGATTGTAGGATGCCCTGGGAATTGTGGTGGACGGTAGCTCCTGTCTGTGTCTGGTGCAGTGTTTCACGGACAGCCTCAGACGTGTGGGCAGCCTGCCATTGAAGATGTTCTCTACTGCTTTGAGTTGATAGCAGTGTCACTAAACTTAAACGATCATGTCACATTACAAATGAAAAATAATTTGCTGTATGTGCAGTCAGGAATGAGAGTGCTCTTTCTTTTTACTTCTCCCCATCCAGCCCAGAAAGTCTGTTACAGACCGAAGACCTCTATGAACTCATAGACCAGGCTGGGAGGTGGGGATAATGAGACTTGGAATGATTACTGTTCTGACACATGAAGGGCATCAGGTCACATGGCTGTTAACTAGTTGTGGGTAATGTTGGAGTCTGTTGTCATCTTTAATAAGAACAACAACAACAACAACACTACTTTGTCTCTTCACTTTTAGAGAAAACCATAGCCAAATAACCTAAAGGCAAATCCACTTGAAAACAATACGCTACAGGTGGAAGTATAATTCTCTCATTTCCTGTATTTTCTTCTTTTTCTCCTGTGTTTTTTAAACCTCGAGTTCAGTTTTAGGCACTAGATCCCACCTTCTCTACTTTGGAGGGATTTGTAAATACAGAGTACAGACCCCTTAGCCATTGTAGAGACACAGAAGATACCAGGAGTCTTAGGCCATGACGATTCTTGCATTTTAATGCATAAAACATTGACAAGACATTTCCAACCATTAGTTCTTAAACTTTGCATTAATAAGAAACAACAACAAAAAAAGTAATAGCACTTTCTAATTTTCTGGGCCAAAAAATAAAAATAAAAGAGATTTTTTTCAGCTGCTTAAAGCAAGCCCTTTAAATTCCATAGTTCAGCCACTACCTCCTTTTATGAAATTACTTAATAGCCTTAAAAACATAACTAATAAAATTAATAGTTTAGCTCAACCTAGATCAGAGATAAAAAATGCTAAGCGGTCTTAATTTATTTATTTTTTTAACTGATTGTCTTTTTTTGTGTGTGTGTGATACTAGAGATTGAACCCAAGGCCTTGTGCTTTCAGAGTAGACACTCTACCAACTGAGCTATATCCCAGGCCTAACTGATTGTCTTTTAAATAGAATTTGTTACCAGTCATCCTAACTCTAACGTTTCCCTACTCTTTCTGCCCTGGATTGTTTTTTATTGGACAAGTAAGGTTCAGATGAAAACTTCACAGCTCATGGTGCCTAATTATAAAATGTTAGCAAATTTCTCCAGAAGAGACAAACTGGTCATAGAAGCCTCACCTTGTCCTACCAGCTGAAGTCATCTATTTAACAACTTTGCGTTATCACTAAGTAAACACCAGGCAGAGAGGCGATGTGACAGTCACAGAGACACCAGCCAACCAATGGTCAGTTCTGCCTCCAGTTCTGAGGGAAGCTGGGCAGTGACATTTCTAGAAAAGACTTGCTTTTTCCTGTGACCTTGAATTGGTTCTTTTAAACATTAAAATAGTTTTTCACTACTACTTTCGTCTTTTTTTTTTAAATAATGGGATGCGGTTTCAGAAAAACCACCTACCTTTTCTGCTAAGGCTCTGTAAATTCTTGGATCAATCTCCAAGTTTAGTCCCTCTAGGAATCTTGAGCAGGGAATTGCGGGTGATAGAAGAGCAGGTGGTCATTCCTATGGAATAACCAGGCAGGCACCTTATTTGTAACAGTCAGGAAACAGCTCATGTTCCAGCCCTGCACATTTTCAGCATTTCCTCCCATTTGTATACCTCTTTTGTACCCTTTGATGGGCTCTCACTTTGTGGGGAGAGAAGCTTCATCTGGTTTTTAAGCATCCTCTCCCTGCACTCTTTTCTCTTGGATTAGTTCTCTTTGCAGTTGTGGATAGCACAAAGCTAAGTGCTAGTGGCATTTCTCATTTGCTGCTCAGTATAGAAGCTGAGCTGCCAGGGAGGGGGAGCTCCTGGCTTCTGTATGGCCAGTCCACATCATCATAATACCATAGACTGAGTGCTTTATAAAAAAAACACAGGTTTATTCGGCTCACAGTGTGGAGGCTGAGAGGTTCAAGGTCCTGGGCAGCGGCTTGTGAAGGCCTTGCTTGCTGGTGGGGACTCTCTGCAGAGCCCTGAGGTAGCTGAGGACATCACATGGCAAGGGGGCACAAGATGGGTATAGTTTGATCTGTTTTCTATGGTTGCATAACAAATTGCTACAAACCTAGTAGATATAAACCACACCAATGTGATCTCAGATTTCCCCAGGTCAACATGGATTAGCTGGGCTCCTCACTCAGGCGGAGGTCAAGGCATAGGCTGGGTCTGTGGTCTCATAGGAGGCCCTGGGTCTTCTTACTCCTTTTTTTTGGCGGGGGGCGGGGGGAGGGCATGTCTTCTCATGAACTCATGCAGATTCTTGGCAGAATTCAGTTTATGCTATAGTTTGGTGTCTCTACCAAATGCATGTTGAAATTTGATCCTCTTGTGAGATATTAAGAGGTGAGAGCAGGTTGGACCTTTAAGGGGGCAGAGCACTCTATGAGTAGATTAGTCCATTCATGAATTAATGAGTTGATGTGTTATCTCAGGAGTGGGTCTATTATAAAAACCAACTTGGTTCTGACTCTTAACTACCCTCTTTTCATGTGACAGTCTCTGTCGAGAGTTTCCACTAGCAAGAAGGCTTTCGCAAGATGCTGCCTGGGACCTTGGACCTCTCAGCCTCTAGAACTGAGTGAAATAAATCTTTGTTATTTATAAATTATCCAGTTGGTAATATTCAATTAAAAACAGCAGAAAATGAACTAAGAGTACGAGATATTCCTTTCTTTGGCTGGCTGATGTCTGGGGGCTGCCCCATCATCCCCTGATCATATGGCCCCTTTTTTTCCCGCTTACATTTCCCTGTCTCTGAAATCAGACTCACATTATCAGGGCTTATGTGGCTAAGTCAGGCTTACCAGGGTGGTCTACTTGCGGTTCAGTTTGTAGTTGCATGTTGGTCACTTTGGTTCCATCTTCAGGATTGATTGTGACTCTGCTACGTTCGCAGGCCCCACCTCGCCCAAGGGAGCTCTGCACAGGCCTGTGTACCAAGAATGGGGGTCTTGGGGTCATCTCAGAATACTGTTCCCATATGAAGTACCTGTTCTTAGAAGGAATACCATGTGGACAAACTATTTCAGTAGTGTTAATTCCTAAAATTGCAGTAAACTCATCTATTGTATTAAAAAATGACTGTTGTAAACTCCATTAATTAATTTATTCTATTGATTGACTGATTGATTACAGTGCTGGGTGTCAAATTCAGGGCCCCATGCATGCTAGGCAAGTGCTCTATCACTGAGCTACAACCCAGTCCAACTCTATCACTTCAGAAAGTACAACCTGTGCATCTCAGGATGGCCTCTGGTTCCTGGAAACACACAGTCATTTGCTTGGGTAGCGTTAGACAAAGGACATTTGCAGATGAAACACTGCAGTTGGGGCCTCTCTACAATTGGGAGCAATTCCTCATGCTGCGAGTAAAGGCCAGAGGGGTTGTCTTCTTGTGGACTAACTGAAGCCAAGAAAGCCTAGAGTGGAGATTGTCCCCTGCCCTGCCTGTCTAGCACAGGCTAACTTAATCTGCCTTTAGTCTCACTTTGCCACTTCTCCTTTAAAAATGTTGCTCATCCTCCCAGATGGATTTTTTTGGAATAAGTTTCTTCTGTCTTGCTTCAAAACTGGCTTTGAATAAAATTGATATTCCTACCATTTTGACTCTGATTCTTTGTGAAGCAGTAATAGTGCAGCCTAGCCTCTCCTGGCCGGTATTAGTGCCTCCTGGAATCACAGGGAGGCCTGGGAGAACTGCACAGCTCTGGGACTTTTGCACTGGAGCAGAAACATGCTGCTCCATGACCTGAAGAAAGAGGAGGTGGCCCCAAATCCTCCACCCTGACTTGAAGCCTCAAAAGAGAGTTACTAGGAGGCCCCTGGACTGTGCCAGTGAGATCTATTTCTGTCTTCTCTGTGGTGCTTTCCCCATGCACAGATGTGGAGGGGCACAGTATGGAGAATGCAAGCACACGGATAAGTCACATGGCATGTGCCCCTCTCACCACCCCCTTCCTCTGCCCACCCCTCCTTTTCTGTGACTGCAGCCTGTGAGCAGTTCCCTCTATCTGGAATCATGGGAAACAAAGTTATTAGGTGTGTAGACATGTGCTGAGGATATGTTCTGAGAAATGCATCATTAGGGGATCTTGTCGTTGTTGGGGACATTGCAGTGACTCACAGGTACTTAAACCTAGATGGTCTAGGTTGACCACTCCACATGGCCTCTTGATGCAATCAAATCACACAGTATACGTGGGATGTATGAGTCTGCTGCCAGTATAACAGGCCAGACTATTACAGTGAACTTTTTTTTTTTTAATAAGTAGGAGTATACTCTGATGATTAAAAGTATAATGTAGCAAATAATAAACAAGGAACAGTCATTCATTATCAAGAGTCATGCACTGTAAATAACTGTATATGCTTTATTACTATTATTACTTAATTCTTTGGTACCAGGAATAGAACCCAGGGGCATTCAACCACTGAGTCGCATCCCCAGCCCTTTAAAAAAAATTGTTTTGAAACAGGGTTTCACTGAGTTGCTTAGGGCCTCAGTAAGTTGCTGAGACTGGCTTTGAACTTGCAATCCTTCTGCCCCAGCCTCTTGAGTTGCTGGGTTTCTAGGCATGTGCCACCACGCTCAGCTTGGGCTGTACTTTTATGATTTGCAGCACCCTAGGATGTTTGTATCAGACACGTGAGCATTCACTGTGCTCTGATGTTATGGCTACAGCATCAATAAGTGAGAGGAATTCAGCTCCATTATTCAGTTCACCTATGACCACTGTTGTATAGATGGTCTGGTGCTGACCAGTCTTGAGGTGGTCATGCTACACGTGACGGTATGAGTTATCCTGGCTGTCGTAACAAAGTGCCCAGTTATCTCTGGCTATGGTAACAAAGACTGAGTGACTTAAACAACAAAAATTTGTTCTGGAAGCTAGAAGTCTGTGAACAAGGTGTCTGTAGAGTGGTTTCCTCCTTCTTCTTTTTTTTTTTTTTTTTTTGTGGAACCAGGGATTGAACTCAGGGACACTCGGCCACTGAGCCACATCCCCAGCCCTTTTTTGTATTTTATTTAGAGACAGGGTCTCACTGAGTTGCTTAGGGCCTCGCTAAGTTGCTGAGGCTGGCTTTGAACTCGCGATCCTCCTGACTCAGCCTCCCAAGTTGCTTGGATTACAGGCGTGCGCCACCACGCCCGGCTGAATGTTTTCCTTCTGAACCTTCACTCTTTAACCTACAGAGGGCTGCCTGTGTCCTCACATGACCTTCCCTTTGTGAGTGCACATCTCTGTAGTCTCTTTTCTTACAAGGACACGTCATCTTGGATTAGGGCCCATCCTTATAACCTCATTTTAACTCAGTTCCTTCTATAAAGACCCTGTCTCCAAATGCAGTCACATTATGAGGTAACTTGGGAGGGGAGTTAGGACTTCAACATACAAGTTTGGAGGGGGGCTACATATATTGTATATAAACATAAATATGTGTATAGAAATCATAAAAAGAATAAAAATGAAAGATGCAACAGGGACATGGTAGTGTTGGTGTAACTCCCAGCTGTCCCTGAAATAGTTGACATCAGTGGTCTCAGTGAGGAATCCCCTCCCTTTGGTCTGTCAAAACAATAAGGGGGCTTCCTCTACTGTTTTTTTTTTTTTTTGCGGTGCTGGGGATCGAACCCAGGGCCTTGTACTTGCAAGGCAAGCACTCTACCAACTGAGCTATATCCCCAGCCCTCCTCTACTGTTTTTTTTTGTTTTGTTTTGTTTTGTTTTGTTTGGAACCAGGGATTGAACTCAGGGATACTCGGCCACTGAGCCAGAGCCCCAGCCCTATTTTGTATTTTATTTAGAGACCAGGTCTCACTGAGTTGCTTAGGGCCTCGCTAAGTTGCTGAGGCTGGCTTTGAACTCACGATCCTCCTGACTCAGCCTCCCAAGTCGCTTGGATTACAGGTGTGCGCCACCGTGCCCGGCTCCTCTACTGTTTTTTAACAAGTAATTCCTGAGTCTGGGTTTGGAAGGTTGCCCAAGATAGGAATTCCTGCAGCCTGCAGTACCATTACTTGGGAGCTGGGGTTCCTTCAGGCGCCGTGGAGCAACACTGCTTTCTGCTTACATTCTGTGGCTCACGTACACTGCCCCCTGCCACCTATGAGGACTATGGCCTGAGATCTCCACAAGGCACCCCCATTGCTCGGCCCTATGGAGGCTGTGGGAAAATCTCGTTCAGGGCCCAAATGCTTCCTCTAAAGTTATCGTTCTGAAATTGTGCATGGATGGGGCAGGCAAGCTGATGCTTCATGATATCAAAGCAGTTGGAAGCCAACTTTATTTTCAATGAGGTTTATAAATGGAATGAAGTTAACATAAACCGAACATAATGCTGTGTGGCCAAAGAGCGGCATCGCTCCTCCTCCTCTTTCCCATCCTCACTGTCCTGGGTTGAATCCCAGGATCACACCATTGGGAACCCCTCAGACCAAGGCCTACCCTGCTGATGGAAAGTGTACGCTACCTTCCTCTGCACCAGAATGGTGACATATTTGGACAACTTTCTTGCAAAAGGACAGGCTGTTTCATATTGCTCTGTACTTTCTGTGGTTATGATAAGGAAGAAAGACTTAAAAAACTAAAGGTTATAATGACATAAAATCAAGGTTTGACCTTTGAAAAAGAAACTTTGAACATGGTTAAAATGTTTAATCTGTCCAACATCAAGGCCATCTTTTTCTGTTCTCAGATGAGGTCAGAGACTGACAGTAAGCAAGCAAGAAGGCCAGATGATGGAGTGCCACTCCTGTTGCCTCATCTTTGAGCCAGCTTACCTTGGAACTGGGGCCTCATGAGATGGGCCTTGGCTGTGGCCAGGGCCCCTGGCTCCCTGAGCTAACTATGGTGGAACCAAGTGACTACAGGAGACCAAAATTGTCACAGCCAGAGAAACAGCTTTGAAGCATGCTTTGCTTTGCAGAGTGTTAAGATGGCTCAGGGAGAATCTCTGTGGCCCCATTCAGGGGCTTGATGTTATAGGTCCCAAAAGTGCTATCTAGTGGTGTGTCTTGCCTTGCATTTATTTTCAAAGATAGATGCTGTGTTTCAATTTTCTTTACTCACTCTAGAATGCCTAGGCTGTGCTTTGTAAATAGTTTGGAAGATCTTGAGTAAGAGAAACACAAGAAAATAGAGGCTTAAAGTGTAATGGGAGTTGGGTGTGTTGTGCGCCTGCAGTCCCTGTGACGCAGGAGGCTGATGTGGGAGGACGGCTTGAGTGTGGGAGTTCAAGGCCAGTCTGGACACATAGCAATACCCCTTCAGTTAAAAAAAAATGTGGAAGGGAGTACTTTTCTCTTCAGCATCTGGGGCAGCTGGTGACTAGGATCCCTTGAAGTTTTCCAGGGGTTCTGTCAAATGCACATTGTGAAATAAAACAGGTAAAAATGTTGGTGGGTGATTTTCCAGCCCGCCAAGCTGCAGTGTCAGTTGGATATGGCCAACATTGTCCATCTCAAGATCCAAATTTGCTTCCTGAATCCTCTCCCTCTGAGGAAACTCAGACGAGGAAAACCAGTAAGAAGTTTGTTACCGGAAGCCAAAGTCTCCAGCACCAGCTTCACTAAAATTTAGGAAAACAAGTTTACTCAAAGCCAGCTCTTATGGAAATAGAGGAGAATTTTTTTTTGTCTCAAATCTCCAGCTTCAGGGGTTCAGGGATGTAAACAGTGTTTATAGAAGAAGGGGTGCAGTGGACAAAAAGCAGAAAATGAATGTATGTAGAATCAAGTAGATTTGGTTAGGCTGTGCCAGTCAGAAACGTTACAATTAGTTTTCTTGGCACCTCTGGGCCAGGGGGTAGCTTCTAGGTTTCCATTCTCAATAAGAGGAAACTCTGGATGCTGAAAAGTAGTTGTCAGGAAGTCGCTTTTAATTTTAAAGAGGTTTCATTTCAGTTATGATTAACAAGAAATGAATTTAGTGCTTTATTACCCAACAATATTACCCAGAGGATTTGTTGATGAACTTTCCTCACACGACATAGCACGTTAAGATAAAGTCTTGTTCCTCTACTTAGATGATCAAAACTGCCTTCAAGGGTCTCTTAAAAATGACCTTCTGTTGGTTAGTGAATCTGTTTTTCCAGAGGCTTAAAAAAAAAAAGAGAAAAAAATCTACAAATAATGTTTTCATGTAATTTTCTTCTGATAGGAACGAGCAGGATTTGAAGGCTGACTGGGTTGAGCATATTGCTTGCCAAGTAGATCACGTTATCTACTTCATCTCTGCCTAGAGGATGGATCTAGTATTACCTCCATTCTGCAGATGAGGACAAGGAGATGTAGCAATGTTTGCTCAAAGGTGAAGCCAGGGTCAAGCCCAGGCCAGAAATATAGTACCAGTCCTCTTAATTGCCTAGCAATTCGCTAACCTCTTGCACTTTCAGTCTAGTTTCACATGGTCAAAATTTTTTAATGAGTTTTTATTTTGATAAAATACACATAACATGAACTTTCCCATTTTAACAATTTTAAAGTGTACATTTCCTAGGGCTCCATTATCACCCAAACTTTCCCATCACCCAAACAGCAACTTTGCACCCTTTAATCAATAACTCCTCATTCTTCCTCCCCTGTCATGAGCAAGATGTGCCTTAAACATAGACCAAACACTTTTGTCTTTCCACAGTGTCAGAATTTTTCGAATAACAATAAATTCATGAGTTATATTACTTTCATTGGTTGCAGTTTACTGAATGCTCATGGGTCACCTGGTAGTCATGGGTTGTGCAATCTCAAATTCTTTTATTCCATTCCAATCTTAATTTCTAATATCTGTAACACTTATTTCCACACAGGATGTGTGGAGGTTACAGAAAGACCAAGAAGGGCTTAAGACAGCCACAGGGTTACAGGATGCTGTGTCAAGAACAAAGGCAGAGAGCAGTTACCAATGTGAAATCACCGTAATTGGTCAGATAAGGATTTTAACAAACCAGTTTTGCATAGTTGTCAAGGCAATGGTCCAAATGGATGGCAGTTTCAGAGTGTCAGCTTGAGATGCCAGCTTGAAGTGAGCCGTGCATCAGTCATCCTCAGGAGGAAGAGAAACCAGCTACGCTGGAGCCCAGGACAGAGAACGGGAGGTTTGCAACTCTAGCGATTTTCCAGGGCAAGGCTCATGACGACTGACCAGGTGACAGGGTCAGGGTGCCACCATATTTGGTCTTGGGGAGCTCCTCTTTTTGAGTCTTAGGTGAGGGGGTTACAACTGGTAGAGTTGATAAGCTCTTGTGTCTGGGGTTTCTGATATGTTTTAGGATACCCATGTATCCAGGTGCTCCTGACTTAGTTTGATAATTTGTTATGAATAAGTTGTTTATCAACTTGTGCCTTATAGTTGTCCTGGAGAGATGGTGGTTGTTTACTTACACAAAGCATAGAGCCATTCCACTTTGGCACTTATGTTAAAAAGGGAGTAACTCATGGAAGACTACTGCTTTACAGAACGGAGTAATTCAGGGCTAGGCATAGCATGAGAACCATTGTTCTATACGTCATGGAGTAACTCGGAGAAGGCCTAGCTTACTCTCTACAACCCCAGCCCTTAGTAACTTGTAATCTACTTTCCCTCTGCTAATTTGCCTACTCTAGGTACCTGATGTAAATAGAATCACACATTTGTCCTTTTGTGAAATGGTTTATTTCACTTAGCACAAGATCTTCAGAGTTCATATTATAGCATTCCTTTTTATGACTGAATAATATCCCATTGTGTGCCTATATCACATTTATTTACCCATTTGTGTTGAAGGACAGGGGTTGAGTCCACATTTTGCCTGTTGTGAATAATGGTGCTGACATGGCTCCCAGCTACTGAGCCACACAGACAGTCAACAAATCTCCCCCAGGAAGCAGCAGTGGAGGTGTAGAGGTGTGGCCCAGACCAGCTGGAGGGTGGGTGACCAGCACTGGCCTTGGCTGTTAGGAGCCTCCTTGCCAGCATGCACCTGGGGCACAGTGAGCCAGGGCCAAGGCAAGCCAGAGCATACCTACCTGTCACCCCACGGTGGCCCAGCCTGGGCCTGGAATGGACACCCACTTCACACTGTGCTGCAGCCCACAACCCCTGAGCATCCACAATCTCCTGGGAAGCTGGGATTGCAGGCAGAATGGCAAGGAAATGGAAATGGAGCAGACCTGAATGGAAGTTCACTCAAGAGTTAACCAATAGTTCTAGTACTTTTCCAAACCCTTATTGGCATAAATGTGGACCAATAGCATTGACTCAAGTGCTACATAAAACCCTAGCCTCACACACTCGAGCTGGTGACCCCATCGGGTCCCCTCTTGCCCTGGGTCCCACCTCTTCTTGGGAGAGCTCTGTCTCTTCTTTTTACATGAACAAATCCTACTGTTTTGTACTCTAGCTTCCTCATCCTGTGGATTTCATTCTTTGAATTTGTGACACAAGAACCCAGAAAGAAGAAATTGGTGGTGACCTTCTGGGATCTGCTGGAACACTGGAGGGCACAGCTCACCTTTAAGAGCTACAACACACCACTCGATGGTAGTGGAGAAGAATCTGCTTTTGCAGACTGTGACCCTCAGTGATGCTGGCCAGCATCCCCTGCCTTGATTAGCTGCTAAGATTGAGAAGGGCTTAGAGCCCACCCAATTGTAGAAATGGAGAAACTAGTTTTACAGCAATGAGCATTGGCTTTCAAGTACCAGTTTCAGTCCTTTCTTTCAGTTCTTCTGGGTACAGGTGTCAGTGTGGTCACTGTAACCATTTTAAAGTGAGCAGTTCGATGATATTTAGTGCATTCACAATGTTGTGCGACCCATAACCACTCTCTAGTTCCAGAACATTTTCCTCACCCCAGAAGTAAGCCCTGACTCATCCCACATCCCTTCTCCGCCATAGTAGCCACTAACCCACTTTCTATCTCTATGGCTTTGCTTGTTCTGAATATTTCATATAAATGAAGTTGTACCATATGTGGATTTATGAATATTCTTTTTAAAAAGTTTTTATTATAGAAATTCCCAACTTATTCAAAAATAGAATTGATAATTGAGCTCCAAATATCCATCACAATTTAGTTGCGATCAAGCTCTTACTAGTCTTATTAACCAAAGTCTTCTTATCAGGGAAGAAAAGAAGTATGTGAACCGATTCTGGAAAGAAATCCATGTGGGAGACTTTGTGCATCTTCACTGCAACGAGATCATCCCTGCGGACATTCTGCTGCTCTCCTCCAGTGACCCTGATGGGCTGTGCCACATCGAGACTGCCAACCTGGATGGAGAGACCAACCTGAAGCGACGACAAGTGGTCCGTGGCTTCTCAGAGCTTGTAAGTGACCCATGTCTCCAGGGCATCACAGGCATCTGGGCCACACCAGGTCTCCGATATGTCCCCCGTGGGTGTCAGAACATCTGCATTTTCCCCTCTGTCAGGCCAGACTTTTTTTTATAGTAGATGAGACCTCAGGGTCCAAGAGAACCCCTGCCTGCCTGAGCCCATGATCAACCTGTGATTTGGGGAGCAGGACTCCCTTTTTGTACCCCTGGTTTCCACTGGACAGTTCTAAGTTTCTCAGAATGCTATTTACAGTCCCTGGAAAGTTATAGGGAACAGTGGACATTGTGCTAGTTCATCAAATGGCAGGGTAACAGAAGCCATGGTCTGTTTCCAGCATGTAGCTCAGGAACATTTTTCTCCCCAGGGGAATTTCTGAGATCAGCATCAGGTCTCCCATAGTTGAGTTCTGTCTCAGATGAGCACCAGCCGCTGTGCAGCAGGGTTGGGGAGTGAAGAGTTGGAAGGGAAGTGGTTTTGACCACTCACTCAAAATCAAGCCTACTGTCCAAGAAATGCAAATTCCACTAGGTGGTTCTTAACCTTCTGTCCATGCCCTACTACAGGTCTGTGCAGGGGACACACAATGCTAACACCAGGTGAAATTAAAGTGGTATGGGTCCTTGGAGATCAGGAGATCCCTAGCAGAAAAATGTGCTCTACAGAACCTCCTCCTCCTAACCCTGTCCAGCCCTGGATTGCTCATCTGAGGCATGCCTTGGGCGTCTGACCATCAGCCTACATTGAAGGATGCTTTCAGAAGTGGTCCAAGGAAATGAGTTCCTGCATTTACAGGGAGGATGATGTTGGGGACGTAGGGCTGCATTTAATGAAGAGTATTAGATAAGCTGTACAGAATTGATGGGCTACAAGGGAAGCTGCAAGAGAAGCAGGGAAGTAATGGGCGTGTCCCACTCAGACCCCAGAATCCTAGAATAAGGACCCAGATACCAGTTAGATGGCTCCAGAACCTTAAATTGCCCAACCATCAAGCCTCTGTCAAAGGAAACTTAGATTTTGAGACTTAATGAAGGTTTGATTTAAAAGTTAGTCAAATGACATTGTGCAAGAATTAAGAGAGGAATCCCAGTGCTGGACATTCCCCTCTCAAAACCTTAATCACATTTGTTCTGGCATCCTGGGTGCCAGGCCTTATTGTGTCTGTCATAGTTGTAATAGAGAAAATCTTGTTGAAACAATTTCACATATTTTAAAAAACAAATCCTGTGAGATAATGATTATCATATCATGGTATTGATGAGAAATATAAAAAGTGAAGTTAAGAGATGCTCTCAAGGTGTCTTCCCCTTCCCTATCCACCAGTCAGGGTGGAGTGTGAACGAAATGAGTTTTGTCAGCTCCCAGGTTGTCATGGAGGGGTCTCCAGCCTCCAGGACTTCCCTACTGCACTGGGTATCTCCTATTTCCTCACAGGCACGTTCATACAGCCCCACAGTCCGGCCTGAAGCTTCATTCATCCATCTTCTCTATGGGTAGGATTTCTATCTAATCTGTAATATTTGCATAGTCATTTCTGCAGAATTAGGAGCTGCCTAATCATATCAATTTTCATACAAGTCAAACTTTTTAGAGACCCCATTTTTGCAAAGTTTTATTCATTCAACAGAAATTTATTGAGCATTTGTTATGGATCAGACTCTGTTCTGGGTGTTGTATTGATCAAAACTGGGGAACATCTTTCCCCTCATGGTACTTTCACTATCTGTGTAAATAAGTTAAGTTAGGTAGAAGTTTGAAGTGATAAGTACTAAGAGCAATGATAATGCAGAAACAGAGCCATGACTTGCCAGGTAGGTGTTGGGATTTAAGAAAAGTGTGGGAGGAGAGCAGGGCAGGGCTCCCTGAGGAGAGTCCAGACCCAGAGGCCACGTCATTGTTGGGGAAGAGCTGTCCAAGAGGTGACTTCTATGTTGGCTTATTTACTGAGAAAATATGTTCCGATCATTTGTCTTTTGGGTGGACCTAGTTGGATTACTGACCACCATCCAGGTTCCACCCACAGCTGTTCATGTAGCAGCACTTGGAACAGTAATTGTTGGGCTTGTAGGAAGAATTATCAGTTAATCTTCCCAGGCGGGTGTGGATGTGTGTTCACACGTGTGTGTGCATGCTGGTGTGTGCTTTAGATGAGGAGGAAAAAGAGGAAATGGGTACGGAAACTTCCTTAGGCTGGAAAACATTTGAGAAACACTAAAAGATTTACCTTGTATCCAGCTCTGCACTGTTTCTGGAGAGTGATGTGGCTTAACCTCTACCCTGTGTAACATCGTTACTAAACTCCCAGCATGTGAGGATTGTTGGCAAAGCAGTGTCTTTTCTGGAGAAGAGGCAGACATGACCTAAGTTACTTGACAGAATTCAGGGAGCTTGGAAAACAACTTTCAATTTTCGAATATGTAGAAGACAATAAAAAAAGGGTTTTTTTACATGCTGTCTAAATTCTCTGGTGCAGGACAACCAGAGGGAAAAAAGTACAGCTTGCCTGGTAGTTCTTATACCAGAGGGTTTTTAAAAAAAATTTATTAAACTTTCCAATTTGCTAGTCTTTAATTAAATGTAGCTACATTCTCAACTGTGAATTCTATTGAGGCAACATAATCTATCATCTATGTGGAAAACAAAGACAGCTGGCTTGGTGTCTTGGTGTGTTAATTGAATTGGTCAATATTAAGCCTTTGCAAAAGATTCATGATTTTCTTTTACAATATTGAAATACAGTCAACAAACTCATAAATCAGACTAGGGGACATTTTCATTCTCAAAGTTAACCATTACCTAATTTTCTTGAAGGGTATTGAATACATAATAGAAAAGACAGAAACTATTTTTAGATAATAATAATAAATAATTTTACTTAGATAAAAATGTTAATGCTAGCACGGGTGGATACTCAAATTTGTTTAGATGGGCAATAGGATTATTTGAGACATCCCATGTTGTATAGTATCAACCGTGTGTATTTCATGGGAGGGAATGTAAATTTGGTTATACTCTTGGGGATGATGTAACTCAATGGTGGAGAGCTTGTTTAACTTATATAAAGCCCTGGGTTTGATCCCTAGCACCCCTTAAAAAATGAAGAAAAAAGAAAAAAAAATTGGTGCCCTAGATTCTTTGGTCTTAAATCTATGTTCTATAAAATCACTGCTTATATAAAGTAAAGCTCTTTGAGCTGGGCATGGTGGCGCATGCCTGTAATCCAAGCGACTTGGGAGGCTGAGTCAGGAGGATCGTGAGTTCAAAGCCAGCCTCAGCAACTTAGCGAGGCCCTAAGCAACTCAGTGAGACCCTGTCTCTAAATAAAATACAAAAATAGGGCTGGGGATGTGGCTCAGTGGCTGAGTGTCCCTGAGTTCAATCCCTGGTTCCAAAAAATAAAAATAAAAATAAAGTAAAGCACTTTGATTTTAATGGAAAAAATTTAAATGCCACGAGAGTTGATAATATTAGGCTAACCGCATGTGTTTATTCACATTAAATAGAAACTTAAAAATTTGCGTGTGGCATTTAACTCTACTTTTTTGGCATGTGGTAGAAAATAGTTGCCCCCTGCCTCCATCCTCCTTGGTCTTTCACCTTTTTATAGTGACCTCAGAAGGAGGTGGTATTAGAACAAACAGGTTCTTCTGTGGTGAAAATGAAATAGTAATTTTTTTTTTATTCCAGGAAAAAAGATAAACAAAGGACTAAGAGATTTTTAGTCTATTTAACGTGACATGCAGTATGAAATGTTGTGTTTCTCTTTAATTATATTTTCATTGTTTAAAGAAAGTCTGGGGGTGGGTTAATTAAATTCCGACTTTCTTAACTGTACTTAAATTGCATTAGCAATTGCGAAGTGTTTGAGGCTTTGCGTATTTGTGTGTGTGTGTTTCCACAGCTGGAAATTTCCTTACCAGTAGGAGGAATTGACAGTGTGAGATCACTTTTACTCACAAGTGATTGTGGGTGTTTATGTTATTTGTGTATCTTTGAGTGTTTGTGCACATGGGTATGGGTATGCATGGGTGTGTACAAATAGGTGCACGTGACTATGTGAGTGTGTGTACAAGGAATTTTGCTTTATTAAATTATCACTTTGTATTTTTAAAGTTTATGAGAGGATAAGCATTCTTTCCTTGCCTAAGACATAGTGTTCTAGAGGAGGATTGATCTGCAGGGGAGCATTTCTGGGTACTCTGGAGTCTTCCGTGTTGTCTTTGACTCATTGTGAGCTGTAGGCCCTAGGTGAAGGGTGCTCAGACAGCTCATGCTCTGCTGGGTGGACTCTGGAACACCTTGTCTCTTGATAAGAGGCCTGGTGTCATTTCCCTTCTACTTGTTTTGTGAGCAGCGTGCCCAAAAAGAGGAAGCTTCTCTGTGTCCATGAAGTACAACACAAAACTAATCACCACTCCTTGGCCTCTGTAGCTGTTAGAATTCTTCTTCTTGTCCTCATTTTGTTTCTGAATTTATAAGAGTCTCTTTCCCCATGTCACCCAGTGTTCCTGGGGAGGTTATATAATGCTTCCTTTTTGCAGATGGTCCTCAAATGGAAGGCAGTATTTTGGTTCTCCTTTTGGTGTTAGTGTTTCTGATGGGATTGGTGGACACATTTTATAATGATGGTAGAGGACACCTTATGAGGTACAAAGTTGCCTTCAAGAACACCATTGCTTGCTTGGGTCAGCGTGAAACCATGCTGTCTGACATCTAAATTGGGCTTCATATTGAAATAAATGCAAAGCTTTCTCACTTTATTCATGCTCATGAATAATCCAAAAGCTGAACAGTGACTTAATGGGCCAAATGACTGTTTTAACCGAGCTGAGATCAGGCCAGAAGCCAACTTTTTAGTTCGTTGGTTTTCAATAAAGCTGTTTTCAGTATACAGTGTAGCTGTCAAAATGCCTTCCTCTCCTCTCCCCCTCAACTAGAAAAGGCCAAGAAATGTGGGTGTCACTGTCCACAATGAGAAGTTTTCTCCTTTGGGTCCAGAGAACAGGTGCTAGGTAAATCCAGGTGAGCTTCCTTAGGTTAAGATTTAGACTAGTGCTTAAGAATTCTCTCTCTCTCCACGTACACATAATTTAACCAAACAGTACATAGTCAGCATGTGAAGTGCTCTGGCTTCAATTCCTAGCACTAAAAAAATCAATAAATAGAGGTGTCCACATTTAACTTTTTTGTCTTTGGGTACCAAGTGGGAAAAAAAAATTACTCACCTTGAGTGACTGATTTTTCAGCAGTGGTTTCTACTATTGGCTAAAAAATAAGACTTTTCATTTGTGTCGTAAAGAAGGCCAACTTCAAAGGATTGCAGACCTAGGTTTGTTTTGGACAAAACTTCAAATAGTTGGTTTGCTCATCCGGCCTTTATCAAGTGTTTTAGTGCCTTGACTACCAGGCAGGAAATTCTTCGAGGACAAACTCTGAGGTTGACGTCTCTGCCTTGGCCCAGGGAGACCTCTTTGGGCCTTGGAAACCCTTCTCCTGTATTTGACCTGTTGTTGTTTCAAGGGTAAAAGCAACAGGGAGAGGGTGTTGATGCATGTGGGATTCTGAAGCTGAGGTCAGACTGTTTGTCTCAAGCATCAAAGAAAATAGGCCCTGGTTGGGGGGCGGGGCGCAGTTCTTGTATGTCCACAAGGAGGAAGCCTCCTATCTTTCCTGAGTGTGGAAATGCCACCCACCCTCTGAGACTGGGGTGTCATAAGAAGCTGCCTGCAGATTGTCGCTTGATGGGAGACCTGGAGCAGGCGTAGCCCAGAACCTACAATTGGGGGCAGCTCTGTGTCGGCATTCTGAAAGCCTGTAGCCTGTCCATGTTAGTCAGGTTTCTGTCACTAGAACAGATTGCTGACATAATCAGGGGAAATGATTTATTTTGGCTCACAGTTTCAGTCCGTGCCCACTTGGCCCCATTTCTTTGGGCCTGTAGAGAGCTAGCACTTCAAGGTGGGAGCACTTGGCGGACCAAAATCACTTACCTCCTATCTCGGAAGTGAGAGAGAAAGTGAGAGGGAGGAAGGACCTTCAATGTCCTAAAGGTTGCGTCACCTTCCAGTAGGGCCATGCTGTAACATGTGGGTCTACCTTTGGGGGCACTTAGGATTCAAACTGTCACCTTCTCTCCTGCCAGAGGTAGCACCATCCGACACTCACTGAGTGATCACTGTATGCCAGTTCTCTTGACACTTAGGTCTCTTATTATCCCCGTTTACCAGATGAGCCACGGAGGCCCAGAAGGCATCATCCTTTTGACCCAGCTTGTCGCCAGAGTAAGTAGTGATCGAGGTTTGAGGCAGACAACTAGGGCTCAGGGCCTGGTGGTAAGGCCCACTCAGGGCCACTTCCACAGAGCACTGAAACCATCACCGTTGATGTTCAGGCTGGTATGAATAGGGTTGGGCTAAGCCATAGCTACAGTGAAGTCTGGAAGAAATTGGGAGCAGCTGAGATGATTTCTGCACATCCACGTTTCACCCTAGATGTTTAGCATCATAATGGACACGCCAGTCATGTGGACTCATGTACTTCCAATATTCTGAGCAGTGAGTGACTGTGCAGGTCAATCTGATGGGCTGGAAGGTTTTGAAATTTTACTTGGTAAATGTAGCGGTTGGTCACCAAGCCATGCTCACTGACCTGCTTTAAGGGAAGGGGATTCCTAAGTCCCTAATTGCCAAAGGTCACAGTAGGGTTTCTGCCTTCTTGTCCAGTGAGGACTCAGGCTTGCAGTGGTAATTCTCTGGTTTAGACAGTGAGAAGTGACCCTGAGCTGCCACCACTGAGCCCAGTTGCACAGGCCCCCCATAACACGCGGCCCTGGTGCTCTCTGACAGCACTGGCCATTCCTGCATGGAGCAGGCACTCAGGAGCTCACTTCCCCATTTCACCAAGTGAACCTCCTGAGAAAGCAAGGAAGAAAGGCAGCCTTTGCATTGAACCAGAAGAAAGTGATTAGCCGGTGTCACTCCAGCTCTCAGATTCCAACTTCCTGACCTCAGGACCCTGCTCAGCACGACCATCCCTCCTCATTTTGTATTTTAGAGGAGTCCATGAGTAGAGACACCAGCTGACATTTTAGCTTCAAGATCAAAAGGGTGTTACAGGTAAGATCCACAGAGAAAACCGAAGGCTTTGGAGGCATTTTCAGACTCAGAATAAACTGCATTTTAAATGTACATATTTGCTCAGAATTCTGTAGCAACGTACCACTGACTGGGTGGCTTAAACAACTGAAATTCATCATCCCACAATTCTGGAGACCAGAAATCTGAAATCAAGGTTTTGGCAAGATCAATTCCTTCTGAGGCCTCTCTCCTTGGCTTGTGGGTGGCCACCCTCTCCATTGTGTTCTCACGTGGTCTTTCCTCCCTGTATCCATGTCCTAATCCCCTCTTACTGGGACACCAGTCATTGAATCCAGGCCCACCATAATTGCATTTTAACTTACTTGCTTCTTCAAAGGCCTGTCTCTCTGTACAGTCATATTCTGAGGTCCTGGAGGTTAGACCTGAATTTGAGAGGGACAGAATTCAACCCACAACAGTATATTTTCAGATGAACACGACTACCATTCCTGAATGGAACGTTATCATGAGTATAATGTCAGACCATCCAACTTAGCTGCATTCCAGTTCTCTCCACTGTCAGGAAGAGGAAAACTGTTTTCTCTTGAAGAATTTATGACTGGAAATATGAGGCCTGGTGACGTTGCTGAGGAGGAGTCACAGAAGCAGGATGACAGGGCTTCCAGGAAGCTGTCACTTGAATGTGCACATCCTATGTTAAAAATTCTGTGAATGACAGGATCAAAAGGAACAAGAATTTTACTATGGGGTGAATTTTAAAAGCTGATTAGAGTTCTTTTAAGTATTTGGGTGTGTGTGTGTATGTGTGTGTGTGTGTGTGCATGTATGTGTGTGCGCACATGTGCATGTGTGAAGTCAAGGTGTTAACAGCCAGAACTCTTTTTAACAAATATTACCCATAGAAATAGTGAAGGAAAACCTTTCAGCCTTTGACTGAAACCTCCTTTTGATCTTGGAGTTTCCTTCAAAGAAGACCCAGTTTCCATTGGAAATGATATCTTTTGTCTTTCCTAATCCCTGTTTGTTTTACATTATAAAAGGAATTAGGACTTGATTTACACCAGCCATGAAAAGAGTTCTGAGAGTTAACTAGGAAATACAAGGCCCTAGCCTGGACCTGGCAGACAGAAGGGGGTGCTTTTGGAGTTGGAGGGGATGGGATTCCAGGTCCCCATGGCCTGTGACAGTTGTACCTGGTTAGCCTGGTGGTATACACAAGTGAACTTGTGCTTCCAAGTTCACTTCTGTGTCCTGAAGGCACTATGAAACATTTATTTGTATTTTAAGCAGAGGAAGAAACCTTTTTTCCCTAATTATGCCATTCACAGAAAGTTCACAGTTAACCATTGTGAGCTGCTATAGCAGGAGCGAGTGTCTGGGCATTCCTGCTGTCCACCTTTGACTCAGGAGGCCCTGTGGTACTGACCCTCCCATGTGTCAGGCTGCTCCTTTCCTCTCTCTACCCTTTTAATACTCTGGTCACTTCCCAGTCATGCTGATCCCTGCACTGGGAGTTACCCCTGACCTGACCCTCCTCATGGGTACAGACCAACAGCTGCCAAGTCCTGTAGATTCTACCAGGGCAAGACCTGGAACCAGAGTCATGGGGAGGAGAGGACCTTGGGAAACAGCTCCCAGTGCATCCTCTGGAACCTCTCCTTCCCGCCTGTGTCAGGGATGCCCAATGGCTCTCCATCACCCAGCCAGATGGCCACATCAGATGTTACCTCGTATTCAGGACCCTGAAAGGTCCCATGTGGGACCATATGGAACACATTAATCTCTCTTCTGCACTGGACGGCTTCAGATATGTGAAAGTTTTCAGGTTCTTACCCCCAAAAACTGGTCACTATGCCAACACCTCTAGCAGTTAGTAAGGTTGTTCCTCACATCCCCTGGTGCACATGACCATAAATGTCAATCCCCCTTTACACACACACCCCTGCCCTTTTTTTTAACCTGGAATCTAACCCAGAGGTGCTTAACCACTGAGCAACATCCCCAGCCCCTAACCCCCTGCCCCTTTTTTGAGACAAGGCCTCACTAAGTTGCTGAGTGCCTCTTTAAGTTGCTGAGGGTGGCTTTGAACTTGATATTCTCCTGCCTCAGCCTCCTGAGTCACTGGGATTGCAGATATATGCCACTGGCTCCCCTTGGGCTCTTTAGAAGTCCCTGGGGCTCACCCTGATATTCTGACTCCTTTGGTGTGAGCTGTGCTTCAGGCTCCCTAGGGTTAAGCCCCCCAACCTGAAATAATACAGTTTCTTCCCTTTTTGCTGGTCCAGATCCAAAGAGGTCAAGCAGCTCCTTTCCCTCTTCTTTCTTTCTTTCTTTTCTTTTTTAAACCCAGGAGTGCTTCATCACTGAGCTACATCCCCGGTTCTTCTTTGAGACAGAGTCTTGCAAAGGTGCCAAGACTGGCTTCGAACTTGCGCTCCTCCCCTAATCTCAGCCTCCTAAGTCTCTGAGATTGCGGGCATTCACACCAGGTCTGGAAAGTATCTCTTCTTAAATCATGCAACATCCCAGCATTGTGGCCGCAGACACTACTCCTACAACACTCTGTCTCCTATTTCCTGTTGTGTTCCCCATTTCATTCAGGTTCCTCTTCTGACTCTGCCCAGTACCCAGCCTGGCCTACACCTGTCCTATTCTATTTGTCCCACAACAACTGGACTTGGCTCCTCTTGTACCTTCTCAGGGTACTGCAGTCTCTGTGCAGTTTCTCTCAGAAGTCCACCCTACACTCTGCAGCAGCAGTTGCCTGAATGATGAACCCAAATCACAATTTTGACTTTGGCCCTCTCTGGCTCAAAAGCCTGCAGTGGTGGGTGGCATTTTTGAGCTCCATGGAAAAAAAGAGGAACGGCTTCCTAGACCAGAACAGGCAGAAGGTGATTTGATTATCCCATAAATGTGACTGCAGTGTGCTACGTGGCAGAGCTGCTTGTCGAATGGAACTGTGGACGCCAGGAAACCAGGAAGGACAAAATGTAATGTAAATATCTATGCATATACATATACACCATATGCAGGGGTCCCATCTAGAGGGTCACTTATTTGACAAGAGTTTCCCACTGATTTAGAGTGTTGACAAAACCTGACTAGGCTGGTTCTCCATGTCTTCTGGGACTGATGCATTCTGACCTGGTGCCTCACTAAGCTGTAGCTCTGGTCCCCATTGTACCTGGCTGTGTTCCGGAGGTTCTCCAGAAGCACAGTGAGCCCTCTGCAGCTGAGCACAGACACTGAGCCCTGGGGTTCTGAAATGGCAAGGCCTGGCATTCAGGAGTCTATTCCACTGCTGATGGGGCTGGAATCTCTTTAGCCCTCATTGGATGGGCAAGAGACCATGAAGGGTTCTCCCAAGGTTACTAAAGGTGGGATGAGTGAAGTGTTCTGTGTTGAGTTGTAGCTGGTGTCACCGACACTATACCCAGGACTGCTGTGTCTGTCAGATAGGAAGGACTGGAAGTGACCGCGCTTGGGCAAGGTAAGGCCCTGGGGCCCCTGGCACAGCGGTGGTCCATTTGTGCTTTTTTTGTGTGAGTGCCAGGGATTGAACTCAGGGACACTCAGTCACTGAGCCACATCCCCAGCCCTATTTTGTATTTTATTTAGAGACAGGGTCTCACTGAGTTGCTTAGCACTTTGCTTTTGATGAGACTGGCTTTGAACTTGTGATCCTCCTCAAGTCGCTGGGATTACAGGTGTGCACCACTGCGCCCGGCTCATTTGTGTTTTTAAGTAAGCATGATGACCTCTTACCAATAGGGGTCTGGCAGCAGTGTAGAGAGAGAGCTGGGCCTTCACCATGTGTTCACTTTCTACCCTCCATTCACCAACCCCAGGAGTGGCTAGTGTGGAGGCAAAGGGGCAGCAGTGCAGGTGCTACTGGAGCTGGGCCAGAGAGAGCCAGTGTCCAGGTTGTGTGGCTGTTAGAGTCTCATTCACCCTTATAGATTTATTTGGCACTTCTATGTGCCTGGTGCTGTTTAGGGACTGTAATTAAAACTGCAAAGAGGAAAAAAATAAATAAGAAAACCTTTTCCCAAGGTTAAGGTATCTGAGCTGCCAAGTGAAGCAGAACTAAGATTCAAACCCGAAGCCTTTGTGGTTCTGAGATGAGAGCAGGGAAAAGAGGCCTCTGGGTTCTGGGTTTAGCCGCCACCCCTGAACTCTGGGGTTGTTCCTTCAGGGTGGAGGGATGGTGCGTCTGCAGTTCCTCAACACTGCCTACCCAGTTCCCTCCAGGAGAATCCAATTATAGTAAAGGCCAACAGAGCTGGCAAACAAGTTACCCTGCATGCCTTTCGTCTGTATGCAGGATGATAAAGCCACACCTGTATCACAGTGTCATGGCCCTGTGATTTCCTGCTCCTCTGATCCCTTCTTGATAGCTCAAAGTAAAACTGTATTTTAAGTGGGTCTTGGGGAGGAAGACATTCCTGGGGAGCAAAACGCTGGTGTAGCTCTCTGAAGTCATGTTGTGGGTCTGACTCCTGCACTTGCTAGGTTACAATTTAGGGACATCATTTGATCTCTGTGGGCCTCAGTTGCAACATCTGAAAAATGGGGATATTGTCAAGTCTTTCTCTTCTGCCCTTAGCACAGCATTTTGTACTTAGGGGGCACTGAGGGCAGTGGCCATCCTTATCACCTCTCCCTGTGTTCTGTCATTGAAAGGCTATCTTACCAAAGGATTCAGTTCATTAGCCTGTGGAGGAAGGGTGGGACCTGAACTCACAGGATAGGTTAAAGGGAGAAGGCTTTGCTCTTCTAGACAATAGAAACTGAGGATAAAGGCAGTGGATCTACCTGAAGTCATTTGGACAGGCTTGGATGCAGTGAGTCCAGACACCTAGAGGAGTCAAAGGAGAAGCTAGAGTGTTTGCGTATTATAGGAGACCCATTCAGCACTGTGACCTCCTGGCCTCAGAGTGAGTTCTTAGAATGAGGAGGCTGGTCTCATTGACCCCTTCCTTGCCCAGAGCTTTGGGAGTTACTTAACGCCCATGCACCGAGCAGGACATCTTTAACACTGCTGCAAGGGATTTGATGTCATTGGATGTTCTCCAAAGGCAGGTATCTGGGATGTGGGCTATGGAGCTGAGTCTGTAGCTTTAACCTGAGCTTTTCTAGTGCAAAGTGCAAGAATACCAGGGCAAGTGTGACATAGAGAACACTTTGGAAGGCTGCTGAGTTACCTCACTTGCAGGGGCAGGTGGACTTGCTTCCAAAGCAAAGTTCTATTTTTAAAGGGAATCCTATTGTCTTGTATTTTCATTATTAGCAGGGGTCCCATAGAGGAATAAGAGATGTTGATTTATTGTACTAGTG